>CM023959.1:20389799-20404954 GCA_013407115.1 Glycine latifolia | reverse complement strand
CCCCCCCTCTTGGTTAAGTGTGAAGTGTTCCTATCTTTTACAAAAATAAGAAAATCAAAGCTTAACCACCAAGCAAAGGAAACAATAAGGCCACTTGGCAGAAGCTCAAATCATCAAAGCTTAACCATCAAGAATAGAAGCTAAACAATGCTTAACTACTTATGATAGAAGCAACCAAGACTTAACCATCCATGGCAGAAGCTAAAATAGTACTTAATCACCATGGACAAAAGCAAACAAAGGAACAATGCTTAACCACCACACATGACAGAAGCTACAATCATTAAAACAAGCCTAAAAGGTTGAAAACAATAAGCCAAAACAGGCCAAATATCAATGAAACATTAAGCTGCATAGTAGAAAACCCAATGGCAACAACAACAACAACAACAACAAAAACTGTATTTGTCTTCATAGAGAAATTTGTACAAACAAGTTGTGTGCATAAAACCTTATCTCACCAAGCAGAAGAACAACATGTAGATTGAAGCTTGGCAACAGTGACTAAAAATTGTCACTCACGGCAAAGGGTGGCGACGCATGACGGAGGGTGGTGGCACAATTTCCAAGGCAGATAACAGCGGTGCGCGGTGGCTGGAAATTTTACATAAGATTTTACATAAGTCATTCTTAAAATTTGCTTCCCCTGACTTGGGTAAATTTTACATAAGATTTAGAGCATAAAAACAGAGCAAAACAGAGCATAGAGCAGAGCAATTAGAGTACAATCAATCAATCAGAGCATAATTATTTCTCCACCTATTTGGCTTATCAAAGACAAAAATAACAATGTTCATAGGATAAACAGGGAAAATATAGAAAAGAGAAAACTTAACTTGTATTAATTGAAAGATAAAGTGCAGTACATTAATCAATAAGAACTTTTAACTAGGAAACATAAACCAAAGCTTAACAGCAACAGAAACTGGAAAGAAACCACAAACAACCTAACTGAGTTTATCAAACTCATCAAGAACAATCCTAGCTTCTATGTTTTCAAGCCTAGACTTCATCTCTTCCAAGGATGAGTTAGTCTCAGCCCTGTGCTCATGGTGAAGAGACAATAAGATGTCCATCTTTTGAATCATGAGAGATTCAAAAGGGCTGTAAGATGGTTATGCATGGCCTTCAGCTTCTTCTTCTTCTTCATCGCCTCCTTCTTTAGCATTAGCAGGAGGAATTTGTTGACCAGCCATCTGCCATCCATAGTTGCTTTAGCACAGGTGTAGAACACCTTTACTAATTTAAGGTAAAAGGTACCCTTCAACTCAATGATAAGTGTCATATTTTAGTTAAATTGGGAATTCTAATGTTAACACTTATCTTTTGATTTTAATAGTTTTTCTTGTAAACTTGCTCTAAACCTAGTTGATTTATACTTGGTACTTATATAAATGATGTTTTTCATAATTTTGAAGATTAGTCCAATCAATTCGGTATTTTTATAGGTATCAAATGTATCAAAGCATTCCAAGTAAACAAGACAAACAAAAGGGGCAAAAAGGACATTTCTTGAAGCAAATTCGCCCATAACTCGCCCAAGCCAACATCTCTCTTCAACATTAAGGCTTTAACTCGCCTGGGCGAGTGATTCATGCATAAAATACTTGCCTAGGCGAATGGTGTTGGATATAGGGGGAGCATCTTAAAGCTTGAAGCTTAGGACTTGAAGAATGGTTTTGTGCCTTTTCAGATGCCTTGGAAGATTGCAAATCAAATTAAGTGTTAAAGAGTCCAATCTGTTGATCCTTGCATTGCATGCATTCAATCATTTAATTGCCTAAGTGTTTTAACTAAGAATCAAAGCATGTTTTTACAAAAGAACCAAAGAAGCATTGTTTTTGGAAAAATGCAAAATGCACTGGAATAATCGATTACACAGCATATTAATCGATTATTTGCTTCGTTTTCAAATCTGGAAAAGCTTTCATGAACACTTTAATCGATTACCAAGTAATGTAATCGATTACATAAGCCTTTTTGAAAAAATGGTTCTACTGGAATAATCGATTATCAGGAATTGTAATCGATTACATAATGCATTTAGAAAAACATGTTACACTGCAATAATAGATTACCAATTCTCGTAATCGATTACACAAGCTTTTATGAAATGCTGTGCTATTGGAATAATCGATTACACCTCGTATTAATCGATTATTTTGCTCGTTATTCAAACCCAGAAAACTCATGAACACTTTAATCGATTAAAGTGGTGATTTAATCGATTACTTAAGCATTTTAATCGATTATTTAGCGCGTTTAATCGATTATTGTTAGTTACGAAAGTTTGTTATAAATAAAAGTGAAGCTTGCTCTGTTTTACAACTTGTCAATTACGAATTTCCGATTACCTTCAAGCTTTCACCAAGATTCAAAAAGTTTTTCTGAGCATACAAATCTCTTGTCCCACTTCTTAAATCACGAGTTCTTGAGTGATTACTTGGGCAAGAGTCCTTCAAAGAAGAATAGGAGAGCTAATTCTGAAGTTTCATTAGATGATTCAACACTGTTGGTAATTCATTTGCATTCATAAACATTGGATCATCAGGTTGTTTCTCTCCATTCTCTTTGGGTGTAATTCTGTTTTGAATTGTTTTGTAATTGGGTACTATTGTAATTTGTTTTTGAGGCTTGTACTAGAGTAGTGTTCTCTAGGGAAGAACAGAGTAGTGTTCTCTGATTCTTGTTAAGGTGTCTAATAGGGTTTTAGATTTCCTTTCTTTATCTAGGGTTGATAAAGAGTAAATGTAATCAAGCTTGTAAGAACTGAAATTTTCAATAGTGGAATTCTAATCTAGTGTTGATTAGAAATTGGATGTAGCTTCTCTTGAGAAGTGAACCAGTATAAATTATTGTGTTGATTCTCTACTCTCTAATCTCTTTTGGTTATCTTGTTCACTGGTTCTTTGAATTCTTATCATTGCTTAACAAGTTCTGTTTTGAGACATTGATTCCTTGAGCTGAGTGAATTGATTGAATTAAAGGTTTCTTGGTTTAAAGTGATTAAGATCCTAACTCTGATTTAGAAAAGAAAATTTTAAAAGACCAAGTTATAAACCAATTCACCCCCCTCTTGGTTAATTGTGAGTATTCCTATTGTTTTCAAATGGCTGTTTCCAGAATTATGTGTTAACTTGCCCAGGCGAGTGAAAATAGGCTAAAATGGTTGCTTGGGCGAATGGAGTCCTGCAGCATTACGTAATTAACTCGCCCAGGCTAGTAAAACAAGGCAAAAACACTTGCGTGGGTGAATGGACATCAGCTGCTTCCCAACTCCTATAAATAGCCATGCAAAGGTGAAGGAATGACATGCTTGGAAGGCCATTTGGAGTGAAACACAAAACAACAGCCTTAGGGAGTGTAGAGAGAGTGAGAGAAGTGAGAAATTAGTAAGGAAACTCTGTCGGAGGGATTTGGGGATCGCTTCCTTCATCATGTATTCAGTTGATCTTGTACTCTCCACAATGATCGGCTAACTTCTCTAAGGATTGGATGTAATCTTCTACTATTAAGTATCTCTTTTAATATTTATTTATGCATGAATCTTTTCTATTGCTTATTGGTAATTTCATTCCGTACTTAATGCTTGATTCTAATTGATCACTAGTTTCATGAAATAATGTTCTAAGTTTAACTGGAAAATACTCTTAGAATTTGAACTGAATGATTTTACTCTTTACGTTACGTTACTAGGAATAGAGCATAATGTTTAGATTGCAAATAGCACACGATTATAATTGTAATGCTGGATTATTTACTTCATATGTGAGGGATCAATATTCAGTAAATATCCTTAGGATTCTCAAATACGAGGGATCAATTTGGGGTGATTTTTTGTGTGCATCAATAATGATAAGAAAATGATTTATACATGGTAATGTTAACCAGATACTAAGGGTATGAATGATGAAGTCCAATCTTACACTTTTCTTGAGTTAATTAAACTCGTTTTATTAGTTTCCATAATCTTCTGTAATTCCAACACACTAAATCCATTATTTTCGCATTTTTTTAAATTTTGTAATTTTTGTTATTTCACAAATACATGAAACTCCGCTTACACTCGTTGTACATAACTATTGAACTGTTAAGTTTTATTTGGATTAACTGAGTAACTCAAGTCCCTGTGGAGACGGTCTTTTATAAATTCTGTAACCTGCAACGACAATTGGTACGCTTGCCAAGAGTCTAACACTCAACAAATTTCTTCAATCCCTAGGCTTCAATCATAGCAGGAAACTGAAAACCTTCCTTAATAAACCACTCAAGGTCAAGATATTTGGGTAGGCATATGAGTTTTGTGGCATTGAACTGTAAGTAGTTCATTTTCTCAGTCTCACTAGAGAACCAATGATCTAACCTATTGACAGCAGGGTTAAAGGATTCAACACTCTTTCTCTTAGAGGTTTTTGATCTCTAGGGGCAGACATAGTGAATTTAGGAGTAGAAACGAAATAGGCAGGGTTTCTAGACTCAGAGAGAGAGAAAAGAAAGCACAATTTTGCTTAAGATAGAAGAAGAGAATGATGTGATATCTTTCTTCAAGTAAGGTTGTATTTATAGAGATTTTGGGCTCCAATTTTTGAAATTTGAAAGTGTAACAGCAATCTCAAATTTACCCATAACCATAAAAGCTTTGCAGAAGTTTCAAATTTCGAATTTGATGGCAGTTGGGCAGTTTAGATTTCCAAGAAATCGTGCAGATTTTGCAGTAATGCCATAGATAATCGATTACATAATCTCGTAATCGATTAATTCGTAGTCAGAAAGAAGCTATGTACAATGGTGTAATCGATTAAATTGATATGTAATCGATTAAATCGATATGTAATTGATTAAACCAGTAAGATTACAAACCAGAATTAACACGCAGTAATTGATTACCATATTTTGTAATCGATTAAGATAGTGAGGTTTGGATTTCTGAGAAGCCTACTTGTCATAGGTAATCGATTATTTCGTTGAAGTAATCGATTATTCTAGTGAGTTATAGAATTTTAGATTCACTTTTGCCAAGCTGTAATCGATTATTTCGTTGAAGTAATCAATTACCTAAGCTTTAAATTGTTTTTCAATAGCTTTCAAGCATCAAATAATCAATTAATCCGTATTGTAATCGATTATTACAGTGAATTATATAGAGTATACAGTGATTATGCAACAAAGATTCAATTTCAAATGCATTGTAATTTGATTAGTTATTTAGTGAGTCAATCAATTAGAAGTGCAACCAAGAAAACATGCTAACATATGTTGGATTCATCAAGTATTCCTAGCATATTTCTAAGTGTATAAAACCTATCTCTTGCTGAGGAAGGTCCAAGACAAGCCAAAGGTCTAGAAAGAGAGCTTGAAGCACTTCCTTTGGTGAGCTTCAAAGGACCAATGACAAGAGTTAGGACTCAAGCACTTCAAGACCATATTCAAGCCAACTTGGGCAAGCATGAAGTTGCACACCAAATCAAGGAAGATAAGAGCTGGATTTTGATGTCTCAAATCCAATTTAATTCAATAAATTCCAGCACTTGTTAGAAGAAATTCAATAAAACAATTGTAAATAGGCTGTCACTGTTTTAATCGATTATTTTGGCCTTGTAATCGATTACAGCATTTCAGTTGCAAACAGGAACCAAGGTCTTACTGCTTTAATCGATTAAATGGCTAGTGTAATCGATTATTTCAGTCCCTAACTGCTTTAATCGATTACAAGAGTGAATTAATCGATTATTCTAGTCTGAGATTGCAACTGCACATATTTTGGAAGCCAAAGGTCACTTAGGGAAAGCTTGCACTTCAAGCTTCATTTAGGCTTCATTTCACTTGTATTTTCATTACATTTTAGTTGCATTTAGCTTGTAATTCATGGCTTATATAAGGTGCCAAAAAAATGAATGTAACTAACTTTGGTTCATTAATACAATTTCTGAAAATTGTTGTGAGAGTTTCTCTCTTGTTCTTGTTCAAGAACTTCTTGAGTCTTATCAATGGCTTCCCAATGCTATTGTGGTGATTCTTCCTAGAATTATTGGAGAGCTTCTCCATGGTGTCTTCATCTTTATCCCTATTCTTTCTCCCATCTTCCATTTTCTGCAATTAAAACTTCTAAAACAGCCCCAATTCAAGGAGTGCTGGAAGCTTATGTGTTCTTGAGGTTTGCTTGAAGCTTGGGTTCTATTGCAAGGTAGATTTGGGAAAACTTAATGGCTATGGGTTCAGCTGTTTACATCACTTGCCAAAGGTTTTGTAAATATGTCAGCCAATTGATTTAGAGTATCTACAAATTCAATTGTACAATTACCCTTTTGGATATGATCTTTGAGAAAATGATGCCTTATCTCAATATGTTTGGTCCTTGAATGCATAATTGGATTCTTGGATATGTTGATGGCACTTGTATTGTCACAAAGCAGGGGAATCTCCTTTAGCTCAACACCAAAATCTAGTAGTTGTTGTTTCAGCCAAAGACTTTGTGCACAACAACTTCCAGCTGAAATATACTCAGCGTCAGCAATTGATAAAGCAACACAAAATTGTTTCTTGCAGTGCCAAAAGATGAGTGAGCTTCCTAGCAAGTGGCATGTACCACTTGTAACAATCTGCCTCCTCGCTACTGTATCACTAACTCGTAATTACTCTAATAGCAGGGTTTAATGAAAATCTTTTTTTTTTTGCTTGCTTAAGAAAATGGTAGTAAAATTTTTTCGTAAATAAGATAATCATCATCATGAAGTACATACGTAGATAAAAGTACAGTTAACATTGCAAAATCATTCACAGGTAAAGACGTAATTTAGTTATATTTACAAATATTCAAAAGTACAAGCTTTTCAAAAGAAAACAAGAGATTAATTTAAGTAAGAGTTGACTATCAAAACACAACTCTTATCCGGTATTGGACCCATCGTCATCCCGGTAACTCGGCGGCTCCAACCAAAAGATACCTCCCTCCAAGTCACCTAGTGTTGTCCGTCTGCTCACACAAGCGAAAGTTTGCGATCATCACAGGTACCAATCCACAGGGTACAAACAAAGCAAATGTGAGTTTATCATGTAAAACAACAATAATAGATAACAATAGTCAGAGAAGGCAATCCAAGCATCACGACGTCATCACAACACCTAAGCATTTCATCACGCAACCAACATGGCAAACCATCCAAATACATTCCACAAGTCAACCTATAATGCCTTGAATGATGCATGGTCCTGACTCATCTCTCAGCATGCAATGTGGTACCATCCCGGAAATAGACCATTACAGGCAGATGATGCAGCAGGATGACAGGGTCACTCTGTCGTACACAGGCCGCTCCCCCCACTAGTGATCAGCCATGGGTCTTAGTAAAGGAGTTCCAAATAGATGTGCCCCCCCAGTACTTCAAATCCTTCCTTGCAAGGGTGACCCGTCATACATCCCCTTGGGTATCTATGTATATCCACTCGCATTCGATGACCATGGGCATCATCAACGTATGGCCGGCCAGGAACAAATCCTTCATCGCAAGGGTGACCCGCCATACATCCCCCCGTGGTATCAATGCAAATATCATCATCTCAAAATAATCACATATACTGACCTTAACTGTTTACAACATAATTACATACGTCCATAACGTATATACCAATCATAAACACAACATAATCTAGTGAGCCGGTGTAAAGTATTGGGTGTCCAGGTTGGCACTTAGATATAATAATTTTTATGATTAGGGGGTAAGAACCCGAACAAGGTCAAATAAGGGCGGACAAGGGCAAACCTTGGGTTTTATATAGTATTGAGGACGAACCAGCACTATGCAATCGATTACATAAGTGTTTGTAATCGATTAAAACACAACATTAGAGAAAATAAAAGAGCCCGGATCGCTAACCCGGCAGCTCTTTAAAGGAAGAAAGGGAACGAGCTCAACAACTCTCAAGAGGAGGAATGGGCCAGGGAAGGGAACCCGGTTGCTCTAAAGAAAGGACACGAGCTCATTCGAGTAAGAAAAATCGGTAGCTCTCTTAAAGAAAAGACATTAGTTCATCCGAGTAGGGAGTCTTGGATTTTATAAAGTGCCAAGGGCGGGCCCAGTACTATACAATCAATTACATAAGCGTTTGTAATCGATCAAAATAGGCAGCACTTACTTGATAGAACAAATAAGACTTTTGATTGTATTAATACCATGAACCTGCACAAGGTTGTCTGGGTTACGAATGCCGAGTTGTACAAGGTAGACTTTGGTAGGTAATCTGAACCCGGCAGCGAGTGTGTAAGATGGGGGAAATGAGCTCAACAGCTTTAAAGAGGGAAACAAGCCCGGGAAAGGAACCCGATAGCTCTCTTAAAGGAAAGATAGAAATGAGTCCAACAGCTCTAAGGAGAGGATGAGCTGCACTAGATTCTACACCTCGGCAGACCCTTCCCTTGGTTATCAAAAAGAGTCCCCGAACCCGGAATATTGGCGTCTGCCAACAAAGTACTAGTAAGAGTCACATCCCGCATGTATGTACTACATAATAAGCTCAACCCAGCATACCCAACCTGGTAGCCAGCACCTCCACAAACACTGCTAAAAAGGTATCCTGAGAGTTTACACCAATAAACACCAACTTCATAATAGTGAGTTCTTTCAACATCAAACTCTACACACAAGATCACCATCAAACATAAACATTTCACATCCCATTATTTATAAGACATAGTTTTTCTGGAAAAAAACACACAACAGGGACATGCAGTCATATTCATAGTTGGACTCCCTGGCCCCCAACTATGGTATCTAAAACTGTTATCAACATAAAAAACTCCCCTTACCTAACTAGGAGTTCTTCTTTTACAGTCTAGCGAGGCTATAACACTATCCTCTGAAGCCTGAGCTTGTCCAAACACAGCGCTCTAAAGGAAGCCAAGAAAGAAAGGTCGGGGCTCTGTTCTCGTTTGAAATTCAAGAAGGTTATCGAAGACCTCTGCTCCGGTCACAAGGTTTCTTTTGGCGTAGGGGTTTCATTGCAAGCTACGGTGGTTCTACGTGGTTGAGGGTGTTTTAGAGTGGTCGGAAGGATTGGTTTTAGGGTGTGGGTAAGTTTAGAGAGGAAGGAAGAGAAAAACGCAAAGAAGAAAGAAAGAAACACGTTTCTGCAGCACCACTCTGATGCTTATATACCTCGCTGACAGGGCATGTCCACTTTGCGGGTAGGAATAGCAACCACAGACTAAACAGAGTTGACTTAACATATCATTCACCAACACGTATACCAAGACAAAAACATAACCACAACAAATTATGAAATTAATCAAATAATCAAGCAACATAACACACACCAAATATCTATCTCTTAAACTCAAAATTTCAGGGTGTTACACCACTAGTACTCTTCCTATCCAATTTGCAACCTGCAAAGTCAGAATCAGAATATTCAATTATGTTGAGAGATGCACCTTTTGGATACCATAGTCCTACTCTTGGTGTAGACTTGAGATATTTGAGGATCCTTTTGACTGCAGATAGATGAGACTCTTTGGGATTTGCTTGGCATCTAGCACACAAGCATACACTTAACATAATGTTAGGTCTACTTGTAGTTAAGTTAATAAAGATCCAATCATTCCTTTGTATTTGGACTCATCAACACTTTTTCCTTTGTCATTTGAATCAAGACAGGTTGATGTTGCCATTGGAGTTGTAACATCCTTGCTATTATCCATTTCAAACTTCTTGATCATTTCCAGAAAATACTTGGCTTGACTAAGGAAAGTTCCATTCTTCAATTGCTTGACTTGTAGTCCTAGAAAGAATGTGAGCTCCCCCATCATTGACATCTCAAACTCACTCTACATTGAGACAAAAAATTCTCTGCACATAGATTGATTGGATGAACCAAATATAATATCATCTACATAGATTTGAACCAACAAAATATCATTGCCTCTTTTCTTGATGAACAAGGTTTTGTCCACTTGTGCTCTTATGAAAGATTGGTCAAGCAGAAATTTGCTCAATCTCTCATACCAAGACCTTGGAGCTTGTTTCAAACCATATAAAGCTTTTCTTAATTTGAAAACATGGTTAGGATGTTTGTAATCAATAAATCCAGGAGGTTTGTCTACATATATTTCTTCCTCAATGTAACCATTTAAAAATGCACTTTTAACATCCATTTGAAACAATTTAAAGTTCATCAAACATGCATATGCAAGCAACAACCTAATGGCTTCTAACCTAGCAACTGGAGCATAGGTCTATGCCTTCCTCTTGGTTGTATCCTTTAGCAACCAATCTAGCCGTGTTCCTTACTATGATGCCACTTTCATCTAGCTTGTTTCGAAAAACCCATTTTGTGCCAATAGGTTTATGAGTAGAGGGTCTAGGAACTAATTCTCAAACTTCATTTCTCTTAAATTGATTCAATTCATCATGCATGGCCATCATCCAATGTTCATCAAGCAAAGCTTGGTCAATGCTTTTTGGTTCAATCTGTGAAACAAAAGGATTAGTACAACAAAGATTTCTTTAAGATGATCTAATAGAAACTCCCTTGGATACTTCCCCAATTATATTGTCAAGAGAAAGATCTTTAGTTGTACTAATCTGCTTTTTATTTTTCATTTAGATCATTAAGTTGCAGAAATTCTTCCATTGGTCCTGCATCAATATCACATTCCAATTTCTCCTTGGAGGGGTTAGACTTGTCACATATGACATGGATAGATTCCTCAACACACAATGTTTTTTTATTTATTAAAGATCCTATAAGCTTTACTTTGAAAAGAGTAACCAAGAAAGATTGCTTCATCAGCTTTAGAATCAAATTTGCCAAGAGAATCTTTGTCCTTGTTTAACACAAAACACTTGCAGCCAAATGCTCTAAAATGAAATATGTTTGGTTTCCTTCCTTTATATAGTTCATAAGGAGTTTTCTTCAAAATAGGCCTTATGAGAATCCTATTCAAAGTATAGCAAATTGTACTTACCGCATCAGCCCAAAAGTGTTTAGGCAAGTTTGTTTCATTTAGAAGTGTTCTTACATGAAAATGATATGAATACTTCACAATTAACTAAGAGGGGGGGTGAATTGGTGAGACCTTGGTAAATAAAAAATTCTTTAATCAAAATCAGAGTTTATAAAGGATCTTTATCACATTTCAAAACCAAGAAACCTTATTCAATCAAGTAACTCAGCCCCTTAGGATTCAATGGATCAAAACTGATTTTTTCAAGATAAGCAAATGAAACAAGAAACAATTAATATGAGGATAATAGATTCAGAAACAACACACAAGCAATTTATATTGGTTCACTTCAAACACTATGAAGCTACATCCAGTTTCTTCCACTCAACACTAGAGTGAAGTTCCACTATTTAATATCTGTTCTTACAAGCATTTCCACAGCCTCTCTTTATCAACCCTAGATAAAGTTTAGAAATCTAAAACACTATTAGATCCTTAGAGACAAACCCACTGAGAACACTACTCAGCAAAACCCCTAGAGAAACCCTATCTCTAGTTACATGTAAGAACTCAATTACAATAGCAAATTACAAAACAAAATACAAAATGAAAATTTCAATCAGATTAAGGAGAGAAACAACCTGATGATCCAAGGTATGTAATGCAAATGAATTTACCAGAACAGGTTGAATCTTTAAAACACAAAAAACATAGCTTTCCTTAATCTTGAAATGGTTGCATGCTTCAAGAATGACTTATTTTCACATGATCAATGCAACATGAAGCATGACTGAATCAAACCCTCAGAAAAGAATTTAGAAAGCTCAGAAGACTGTTTTAGCTCAGAAATTTCGAATGGGTACTATTCCACAAAGTTTTAAAAAATAGTTGAGCAAGGGTTCTATTTATAACAGAACTTTTTAACCGTCAGTAATCGATTAAAACGCATAAATAATCGATTAAAATGCTTTGGTAATCGATTACATTTCCATTATAATCGATTAATATGTTCATAGCTTTTCTGGGTTTGAATCAATCAAAATAATCGATTAAACCGAGCTGTAATCGATTATTACAGTCAAAGTACATTTTTCACAAAGCTTGTTTAATCGATTATAGAACCTGGTAATCGATTAAACTAGTTCTAGTATATTTTCAAAAAGCTTAGATAATCGATTACGAATCTTGGTAATCGATTAAGCCAGTGCAACACAGTTTTGTCAAAACAAGATGTAATCGATTACAACCTTGGGTAATCGATTATGGCAGTTCGATGCTAAAAACAGATATGAGCATGTAATCGATTACGGCTTTGATATAATCGATTAAACCAGTTCAACTATGCAGTTCATATGAAAATGTAGGTCAAATAATCGATTAAATCGACATGGTAATCGATTAAAGTGTTCCTGAAATGTTTCCAGATTTAACGAAGAACAGAATAATCGATTATACTCCTACTGTAATCGATTATTACAGTGAAAAATGCTTTTTCATAAAACCTTTGAATTATTTAAAGCCTTTAGTTGATTTGATAATGCTTTGTGATTTTTGTTGACTTAATTATGTAATGAATGAATGCAATGTACTTGGATCACCAGAATTCCTTTTCTCTTACACAATTTAATTCTAAATTGTCTTCAAGTTGTCCTTTGCATGTTGAAAGCTCAAAACCAAATCTTGAGTAATTTCTTCATTTTCCTGAAGCAGCTCCCCCTAAATCCAACAATCTTCCCCTTTTTGACTTTAAACATGCCAAATCTTCAATTGATTTTCAGTGGGGCTTGAAGGTTAAGTGAGGAGGCAATTTGGTGAAACTTGAGCTTTAGCAAACCTGAAAATTTTCGATTCTCTTGGCAAGAACAAGTGTTAAAAGCATTTGTGATTCATTTAGCATTCATTTACATGATTTTAATGCCTAATGGGTTAGTTTTCAGTACTTAACTCCCCCTAAATTGCATGATTCATTCAATACGAATTTTAGTTACAATGTGAAATAAAAAACAGGGATAAACAGAGTGTGATGCAGAGCATCCCAGTTTGCTTTGTTTTAAGGTTAAATCAATTTATTTCTCCCCCTATTTGGCTTGTTAAAGGCAAAAATTTAAAGCACACAGCAAGTAAAGGAAAGACAATAAGATCATTTCATTCATTTACTGATAAAGTGCAATACATAGAAAGATAAAACATAAACAGAAAAGACATGAAAATTTAAGCTTTTAATCTTCAGGACCAGAGTAATCTAGTATAATCCTAGCCTCTATGGTCTCAAGCCTAGATTCAATTTGTGCTAAAGAAGTGTTTGTTTCAGCCCTATGCTCATGGTGTAGAGTAAGCAATGCATCCATTTTCTGAATCATTAAGGATTCAAATGGACTGTATGATGGAGTAGCAGGAGCAGCATCTTCATCTTCAGAAGATTCTTCAGTAGCATCATCTCCTTGCTCAGGAGCAGGCAGTGGTTGGTTTGCCATTTGCCATCCAAGAGGGGTCTTGGTCATCCCCAATTTTGTGAGATGCTTTTCTTGAATAAGGTTGTTGCTTGAGTTGGTGTCATCCACTACCTCATTTGACACATCAATATTGAAGTAATCTATGAATCTAGATATAAGAACAGGATAGGGAAATGGATAGTTGACAAGTCTTTTGGATTTCAACATAATTTCCTGGAAAATAAGAACCCAATTCATGGGTATAGAGTGCTTCAGACCATACACTACTTGTAGGTCTTCATCAGTGGCTTGAGCATGATTTGTTGCCCTAGGAGTTAAGACATAAGTAATTATGTAATGAAGCAATCTGTCTTCAGAAGTCATGGGGCCAGTACCCAGCCTATTCCTAATCTGCATATGGGGATCATGAAGCATGTTTCTATAGGTGTCTATCTTGCTATATCCATCTGGGTTTTCCTCCAATTTTCTCTCACCCTCACATATGACCCCAGCTACTGTTTCCCACACTTCAGGAGTAATTTTCATTTGGACACCCTTGACTTAGGATTTCATAGTTCCATTCATGGAACCGTTGACATAGGTATAGAAAACTTTTACTAACTTAGGGTAAAATGTTCCTTTCATTTCAAGAAACATCCTAAGACCTTGGGTCTCTAGATAAGCAGGGAAATTAAAGCCTTCGTTTCTAAACCAGTCTAGGTTAAGATGTTTGGGTGAGCACACAGGTTTTTTGTGGCAAAGAATTGAAGATAATTCATTTTGTTGGTTTCGTTTGGGAGCCATAGGTCAAGTCTATTTGGAGGAGAAGGATTAGAAGAGGATTCATCAACCTTTCTTTTTCCAGACCTAGCCCTTTTAGACGTGGACATTTTAGACAGGTTTAATGACATAAGACAGATACAGAAAACTAGAGAGAGAAGAGGTTATGGTGCAAGGATTTCTATGGATGCAAGGCTCTATTTATAGAGTAATGTGAGGCTTCCACATTTGAATTTGAAAATGAAAAGCAGTTACCACGCATTAACCACATCATTTTAAAGCACAGAGATTTCAAAATTTGAATTTAGGGCAGTTGAGCTGTTGCAATTTCCAAGAAAATCTTTTAAGATTTGTCAGAATTTTCTGTAACTCCAGGAATAATCGATTATCTTGTTAAGTAATCGATTATTTCTTCACAAAATGTAACTTTTCAAATTAACAGTAATCGATTATTTCTTCTATGTAATCGATTATTTCATAGCCAAATAGTTGGGGAAGATGACTTGTAATCGATTACACACATACAGAATCGATTACAACAGTGTAAACAAATTGTTTTTAAAAGTTTTAGAAGCCATTTAATCGATTATCCCGTATGGTAATCGATTAAACCAGTGGGATTTTAAATTGTAAAACATTTGAGAGCTTTTGTAATCGATTATTTCGATGATATAATCGATTATCCCAGTTGAATGAATTTTCTAAAAAGGATTTTTATGAAGAATAATCGATTATTTGTCTTATGTAATCGATTACATGAGCTGTAATTTCATTCCAAATTGCTGTTTAAATGATTTTAATCGATTAATCCGATACTTAATGGATTATAGCAGTGGATTATGTAGAATGAACAGTTTTAAAGCACAATTTTCGAATTTTCAAATGGAAATTAATGTTCAATGATTTTTACATGGTTTGGCACAGATCAAGCAAGCTAACATATGTTGGTTTCATCAAGTATGCCTAACATATTTCTGAGAGTGTAGAATCTATCTCTATCAAGA
>CM023959.1:20349781-20379799 GCA_013407115.1 Glycine latifolia | reverse complement strand
CTCACATGATCAATGCAACATGAAGCATGACTGAATCAAACCCTCAGAAAAGAATTTAGAAAGCTCAGAAGACTGTTTTAGCTCAGAAATTTCGAATGGGTATTATTCCACAAAGTTTTAAAAAACAGTTGAGCAAGGGTTTTATTTATAACAGAACTTTTTAACCGTCAGTAATCGATTAAAACGCACAAATAATCGATTAAAATGCTTTGGTAATCGATTACATTTCCATTATAATTGATTAATATGTTCATAGCTTTCTGGGTTTGAATCAATCAAAATAATCAATTAAACCGAGCTGTAATCGATTATTACAGTCAAAGTACATTTTTCACAAAGCTTGTTTAATTGATTACAGAACCTGGTAATCGATTAAACCTTTTCTAGTATATTTTCAAAAAGCTTAGATAATCTATTACGAATCTTGGTAATCGATTAAGCCAGTGGCAGCACAGTTTTGTCAAAACAAGATGTAATCGATTACAACCTTGGGTAATCAATTATGGCAGTTCGATGCTAAAAACAGATATGAGCATGTAATCGATTATGGCTTTGATATAATCGATTAAACCAGTTCAACTATGCAGTTCATATGAAAACGTAGGTCAAATAATCAATTAAATCGACATGGTAATCGATTAAAGTGTTCCTGAAATGTTTCCAGATTTAACGAAGAACAGAATAATCGATTATACTCCTACTATAATCGATTATTACAGTGAAAAATGCTTTTTCATAAAACCTTTGAATTATTTAAAGCCTTTAGTTGATTTGATAATGCTTTGTGATTTTTGTTGACTTAATTATGTAATGAATGAATGCAATGCACTTGGATCACCAGAATTCCTTTTCTCTTACACAATTTAATTCTAAATTGTCTTCAAGTTGTCCTTTGTATGTTGGAAGCTCAAAACCAAATCTTGAGTAATTTCTTCATTTCCTGAAGCAGCTCCCCCTAAATCCAACATTACACCTTCCTCAAGGGATCCGTTTTTCCTCTCCACAACACCATTTTGTTAGGGTGTTCTTGGAGCTGAAAAATTGTGATTGATTCCAAATTCTTCACAAAACTTTTCAAAGTATTCATTTTGGAATTCTCCATCATGATTGCTTCTAATTGAAACGATATTGCATACTTTTTCATTTTGAATTATCTTGGCTAACTTTCTAAATGTTGTGAATGCATCACTTTTAGATCTTATGAATAAAGTCCATGTGTATCTTGAGTAATCATCTACAATAACAAGCCCATAAAAATTACCCCCCAAGCTCATGGTTCTAAAAGGACCAAATAAATCCATATGAAACAATTCAAGGGGTCTAGAAGTAGAAACAACATTTTTACAAGCTTCACATATTTTATCCTTCTCAAACTTAAGCTTAGGCAAGCCTATGACCAAATCATTTCTTACAAGCTTGTTCATATGATGCATGTTTATATGACTAGCACTCCTATGCCATAACTATATTTCATTAGTTTTACTTACAAGGCAGCTAGTGTTATGAATGGATGCATGCTCAATGGATAGAACATAAATGTTACCTTTTCTCTTACCAACATGGATAACCTTACCATTTTTACCATCACAAATAAGACAATAGTTGTCATTGAAGGAGACATTGAGTCCTTTATCGCATAGTTGGCTTATGCTTAGGAGGTTGTGCTTTAATCCTTCCACATAAAGCACATTCTTTATCTTTGTATTGAAGCTATCTCCTATATTACCTTCTTCAATGATCTTTCCTCTATTATTATCACCATAAGTGACATATCCTCCATCTTTGAGAGTTAAGTTTGTGAGCATGGACATGTCACCTGTCATGTGCCTAGAGCAGCCACTATCAAGATACCATAATGCTGATTTTGCTCTTAGACACACCTGCAAAAATCAGTTTAAGTAACAAAGAAAGGTACCCAATGTGGGTTGGGTCCATAGGGGTTAGTTGATTTATCTTTTCTTCTAGGCACCCAAATGCATTCACCATTAGGCACATAGTATCTCCTAGCATAGCACCTAATAGATGTATGACCTTTCTTCATGCAATAATTGCAAGTAATAGTGTTTGATGCATTTTCAAAATGAGTCAATTGATGGTACTTGATTTTTGAAAAGCCTATTTGATATTTCTGTTTTGATGATACAAACTTTGTTTTTCCAAAAGATTTTGATCCATGTTTGTAACCTAAACCAGAAGTATCTCCCACATACTTTTGAACACTAAGCATTTGATTCAAACTACATTTTCCTCTATAGAGTCTTTTCAAAAGATCAACCAAGTAAGAATTTTCTGAAAGTAAAAGCATATATTTTTCACCTTGACTATTTTTGTAATCATCAAATTCTTTTTGTAAAAGACTGCATTTATTGACATTTGAAATTGATAAGGCACATACACATCCATTAGCATTGTAACTTGAAATTAGTTTTTCATTTGCTTTTTTCAAATTACAAAGTTCATAGTGCAATTCATCAATTTTAGTAATATGCCATTTGAGATTACCTTTTAGCCTATTATTGGTTTGTACAAGCTTTTGAGCCTCTTCATGAATCTCATGGAAAACATCAACAATATTATCATATTCAGAATTTACCTCAGATTCAGCACTTAAGAATTCTTCATCATCACTGAATGTGGATGTGAAACAAACATTTGCTTCTTCATTCTCACTTGTTGATTTAGAGGTTGTTGAATCATTGTCTTCCCATGCTATATATTCCTTCTTTGACTTCCCTTCTTTCTTTGTCTTCCTCTCACCTTGTTGCTTCTTCAAAAAGATTGGACATTCAAATTTAATGTGCCCAGGCTTACCACATTCAAAGCAAGTGAAGTTGGTAGAGTTGTTGTTGTTGTCGTCGTCATTTTTCTTGTTGAACTTTGGCAACTTTTTGTTCTTATTTCTTCTTATGAACTTGCTGAATTTCTTCACTATTAGGTTCATGTGTTCATCACATTCATCTTCACTTGAGTCTTCTTCCTTTTCCTCATGAGTTGATGCAGTTTTCAAGGCTATACTTTTGTGTTTCTTTTCTGCATATGTTAGTTGTGACATTTCAAGTTCATACTCAAGAAGCTTACCAAAAAGTGCAGCCATGGACATCTTGGACAGATCTTCGGATTCCTTGATTGTTGAAACTTTTGGTTGCCATGGTCTTGTGAGACATTTTAGTATTTTGATGTTTAACTCTTCAGCATCAAAAGTCTTTCCAAGACCAAGAAGATGGTTAACAATATGAGTGAGCCTTGTTTGTAGCTGAGATATGTTTTCAATATTGTTCATCTTGAACCTCTCATATTCATGAATCAAGGCATGTTTCCTTGATCTTCTTACTTCATATGTTCCTTCATGAGTTACCTACAACATCTCCCACATTTCTTTTGCGTTTTTACACCTAACAGTTCTAAAGAATTCGTCAGAAGAAAGAACAAATGTAATCATAGTTTTAGCTTTAAAATCATATTGCACAACTCTTTTTTCAGCATCTGTCATTTCATCCCATTCTTTGGGAATCAATTTACTATCAACAGTTTTCATTGGGACCAAAGGACCTTTTTCAATAGCATTCCATGCATCGGGGTCGTTTGATTGAATGGAAATCTGCATACGATTTTTTCAAAAACTGAAATGCTCTCCCTCAAACATCAGTGGACGATTGAGAGAGGCTCCCTCTTTAAAAGTTATTTGTGTAGTATTCATTTTCTTTGAAAAGAAAGTGATCTTGAATAACTTTCAAGAACCAGCTTTGTTACCAATTGAAAACACAATGAACACACTTCAAATAACCAAGAGAGGGGTGAATTGGTTAAAACAAATATTTAAAATTTTCTCTAAAACAATTTGTGGATTTAAAATATGGATTGTATCACTCAATCACCCTTTATCAAAATTAGAAAATTTCTTTCAATTAAGATACACCTTATAATGCATGTAATGTCAGAATTACTTCTTGTTGATTATAATTTGATCACCCAAATACAAGTAATGAAAGATATTCACATTTAGAATACAAGACACAACAATTTATACTGGTTCACCTCACTAACATGGAGCCTACATCCAGTGTCTTCTAACCAACACTAGGTCAGAGTTTTCATTAAATCAAAAGTATTCTCTTACAAGCAATTACACGTGATTATCTTTATCAACCCTAGATAAAGAATAATTCTAAAACACTATTAGAAAATAAATCACAAAGAACCTGAGAACCCTACTCAGATCTTTATCCTTAGAGAACACTACTCTAGAAAGCCTGAAAGAAACTATTTGATATTCACAACAGAATTTGAAACTCATAAATTCTAAAAGAAAGATTCAAGAGAGACACAACCCGTGATCCTTAAAGGATGAATGAATGAACGAAGTTACCAATCAATCCAAGTTGTATGAATGCCAATGCTCAGAATCAGCTCTCTTGAAAAAAACTCTTTTTCTTTAACATGTCATATCTAAAAATCAGTAATCTTTTGATCTCACACAAGATGTGTTTCACTCAGTAAATCAGTATCTTGAACTTTTGAAAGCTTTGAAAACTTTGGGTCACTCACAAACTTAAGAGTATTTCGTATTCTTTCTTATTCATAAAGTGCAGACACATAAAGCTTTAAATAGAAAACTGATTTAACATAATGTAATAGATTAAAACGTTAGTGTAATCGATTATTTTAACATAAGTAATTGATTAATACACCAAATAATTAGTTATTGGGCTTTATCAAGACTATGAGTTAAATTGGGTTTGAATCATGAGCCCTATTTGGGGAATTGGTGGTGAAATTGGTTTCTCCACTAATAGGCCCAAATGTGTTGACAGACCCGATGGGCCTTGGGCCATAAATCCTAGTAAGTCAAGGAGTTGACTTGACCAAAATAAGTTTTGGACAAATTTGAAATTTGAAATTTGAAAATTTGAAATTTGAATCCAAATTCAAATTACGAATTGGGATAAGATTGAATTTATATTTGAGTTTAAATTTGAAATTTGAAATTTGAATTTGAATTTAAATTCTATGAGGTTATGTTGTTAAGGATAATTTAAATTATCTAAATGAATTATCCAATAAAAATTGGATGAAGATTCTCTTAACAATATTGTCATTTGAATTCTGAATTCAAATGAGTTATTATTGCAACAAACTTTGGAGGGATGAGAGAGAGAGAAGGAGGCAATTTTGATGAGAGGATCTTGATATTTTCTTTTTCAAATTTCTGCAACAAATGGATAGGATCCATTCACTTGAATTTTGAATTCAAGTATTGCAAGAGTGGAACAAACTCAAGGATGTTCTAGTAACATCTTGAATTTCGAAAAACCCAACAAACTGGGGCTGATTTAGAGTGCTTATCTCACCTTAAATAGACACCTATGTGGGAGGATTTTAGATTAGAAAAATTTCGTCCACCTCCTTTCTTGATTCTGAATCAAGTTCTTGCTTTTCCTCTCCCTCATCTTCTCTCCTCTTTTACAACACCTTCAGCTGACCTCAAGGCACCATTATAGTCTTGAGAAAAGAAACCAAATACTTGAAAGTCTCACACCTTGCATGCGCCTAGCAAGACACAAAGCAGAAGGAGGAATCAAGGAGAAGAAGTTCTCACTTGCAAGAAGGAGATAACCGTGTGGATCACCATTGGAGGGCATCATCTTCTTTGAGCCTTCAAGTGATAAAGGTATTTCTAAAACCCCAATGTGTTTCAATGATTAATTCCTAAGCACACACACATAAGGAGCATAGATGGTCTATGTTTTTGCATCAAAAATTTTGATTTTACCCTCATGTGAGCACACCGTGGTTATACCAAGGTGCTGCATTTTTTGAACTTTCAATTACTGATGGAGTGCCTTTAGTTAAATATTTTTCTATCATTCTTAGATTATTTGACTTCTCTTGGACTTTTATTTTTCCATTCTAATTCAGTTTTTGTCTTAGGCAAGTTAGTGGGCTTAATTGCTAATTGTTGCGTATTTTCGGATTTTATGCTCACTTGACGTATCTTCCTTGTACAGGACCTACAGAGCTCTATGAAACTCCGAATTGAGCATTCTTGTAGTCCTTGGAAATATAATGAAAAGATCTACAAGTTTTCCAGAAATAAGCCGAGGCCAATTCTTCCATTTGGAGGGTCATTTTAGGCTTTGAAGTCAGAACCACTTCACTTGTATTTTGGGCTACGAGTTGGACTTTTATTGGTGTAAATAGCATAAATAATTAGAATTGATGGGTTGTTCATGGCCCATTCTTTTCTTTAGACTTAGTCACTATATATTAGTGACATTAAGAGGAATTAATACTTTACATTTCATTTTGCAAAAAAATAGTTTTACATTTCTCTTTTTAAGTTTTTAGAATCAAAACTCTTTCTCTTATTTTCTCTCAACTGTTCTTCCTTGTTCTTCATTGTTCTTCATTTTCGTTTTCCCTTCTTCCATTTTCATGCACTTATTTCATAGGGATTTCATTGATGATGATCATGGAAGGCTAAATAATCAATCAATCCAAGCATCCAACCCAAGCAAGAGAAGAATTTGAGTTCTGGTTTGGTATTTCGAATTCTGTGTGAATGTTCACTTTCTTCTTCAATTGCTATTCTATTTTCATGATTATGAATGTGTTTAGGATTGAAAGCGTATTAGGTTATGGATTCATTTCCTAATTTCGAATATAAATCACAGATTAATTGGATGATATTTCGATTAGGGTTGTGGTTTCAATTAATTTAGGGGTTAATTCGATTGAACTTCTTCTAATGAAATTGAATGAACTTTCACAATAGGATAAATTTCTGAGAACGATGATGATTCGAATAGCTTGGTTTAGTGAATTGGATTGATGCTCTTTAATCTGTTTTACATTACTTGTTATCAATTTTGTTAGTTTCTGCATTGATCTTTAATCATAGTTTGTATTTTTGCAATTTTTACTTCGCGCCTGCAAACTGTTCGACAAAAATCTCCTTTACTATTAGTAGTGAATTGAAGATAGAACCATATTGATAGTGTCTTTGAGTTGACCTAGGTTAATCCTGTGCTACAAAATTAGCGTAGTTTAATTGTTTTGAAGCGACACAACAAACACTTATCAATTACTAACATTTTATTCAAGTCTTTTTAGTGATATAGTTATTAAGGAACAAATGTGTGCAATTTGAGGAACTCAAAGTGATGATAAATAAGATTTTCTTAGAATAACTGCTAGTGAGTTATAAACTTAGAAGATTTCTTGAAGCCCATCAGCATTATGAAGAAAGCTGCTCTCTGAGTACTCATTCATGATAGTGTATTGAACAACCAGGTCTTGAAATAAGATGGTTACATAGAGATCATCAAGCATCAGAATGAAGCTATCACAAAGTCTACATCAAAATGGTGAAGAGCATGACTCTGAAGACTGAACTTCATAATGGAGTTCATAATGACTGCCATAAAATTGGTTTTCAAGGGACAACATCAAGTTTCTATTTGATGCCACAAATACTAAGGGCACATCAAAAGACTAAGGTTGACAACACTGCACTTTCCACATGATGTCACACACACTGAGGGCACACTAGAAATTGAATGCTAACTACATTAAAAGATGCAAACTAGTTGAAAGTTGAATTTGTCCATGAGAAGCATCAAAATAGAAGATTAAAGATATTACACAATCTAACCTTAGATAGAACACTAACACACCAACAACTGAACCTTCACTTAGTGTTTATGAAGAAATATACTTCGGAATGCTTGGAGCTGTGAATAAGTATTAAGTTTGATGAAGTTGTGCTACTTTAGAAAGGTATATCAATTTTAAATTTATCAACAAAATCTATCAAGTATGTATTATTTCTCAACAAACATCAGAATGATTTTTTCGATGATATTTTAGAAGGCTCCTTAGAGTGGGAGCCTCAAAATGAATAATTCATAATGGTTCTGCAAGCTGTCAAGTCTCCCTACTTTCTCCATTAGCATGCTAGTTGAGTGAAGCCCACCTCATCTTCGTGTGAGCTTTATAAGGTATTTTCAGATAACATCTTAAACTAATTTGAAGCAATCAAAACAAAAAATTGAGCAAATATCTGAGCGAGAAATCTGTATTTTATACTTCAACCTTCTTTGTGAAAATGACCCACTTCTGTATTGTGTTTGTGATTTGTAATAGATACTAAATAGAAGTGAAAGACTATATTCCTAAGTGGAATGCTTCTATAAGGAGAATTATTTGTGTTTGTGCAGTC
Source organism: Glycine latifolia (assembly GCA_013407115.1). Taxonomy (NCBI): domain Eukaryota; kingdom Viridiplantae; phylum Streptophyta; class Magnoliopsida; order Fabales; family Fabaceae; genus Glycine; species Glycine latifolia. Next base: position 20,371,581 of record CM023959.1, on the reverse strand, counting down.
AAAAACACAAAAACTCTTTATTGTTGTAAGCCCAGTATTGGCTAGCAAAGTCAAAATCCAGTGGTGTTGAAGTCCAATGATTATTGATCAAGCAATGGCTAGTTGTGTTAGTGAAACCTAATCTTAAAGGGTGAGGACTAGACGAAGCCCAAGGTTGGGGTAAACTAATATAAAAATCATTGTGCACTCTCTTTTTTCCTCTCTTGGTTTTGAATAAAAAGTTAGTCTTTTCACAAATACATCTAAAACAAATTTGTTTTTATCAATGTATTTTCAAATAAATAAATCACTTTTAAATTAGAGCTTAGATGTGTACAAGAACCCATTTTCTTAGAACTATTTGTAGTTTCATTCTAAATTGCTGGCATTTTCATATTGAGCTTAGAACATTTCTTCATTCTGAACTAGTTCTTTCTGAACGTAAATAAAAAACCTCTTTGTTTTTAGAAGAAGAATTAAAAGTTTATAAAATCCCAATTCAATCCCCTTGTGGATTTTGTCAATTCATAAGTCCATTTGTCGTTTAGCTTCAACAGCTTGGCAATTAGAGGTATATGTAGCTTATGAGATTGTAGCTTCCTCAATTGCTCTAGGTCAGCTATAGTGGAATGATATTGGCATTGATGCATATTATGAGTAAAGATGGGTCTCTGATAGCCATGTTTATATTATTGAAGAGTTGGTAGCTAGATTCAGAGACATTAAGAGCTTGAGCTAACTTGGCAAAAGATAGTTGAACTGACTTCAACACAATAAGAACATCATCCAACATGAATTGTTCCATATGCGATAAATGTTCATCAATGAGTGATCCATTTGAGATTATTGGAGCAAAAGAAGCAGGAGATTGAAAATATTCAAGTAGAGCTTCTTTAGTGATGTTCGAAAGAATGGGGCATGTAAAAGCCGAAGATGGATCAGAAGTAGCCACCAGCTTAAAGGCATGCAAAATATTCACATTGTCAACGGAAATTGATTCCTGGAAGATAATAAGAAATTAGCTGATGGAAATAGAAAGAAAGAAAATAGTGTATACCCGATCCCTGGTGGGTATACTCGATACCCATACTCGCCCTATAATTTTAAAAATAAAATAAAAAAATAAAAAAATTAAGTTTTAGAAAGAAAGAAAAAATGAAACAACAACATTTGATTTCCTATAAAATAGTGTCACCATATATATCTAAGAAAAAAGGCTTTACCACTCCACCATATGCATATCTGATCCCAAACCTTTGGTCCTATCACCAAATGAACGTAAGAATCAATCATGGTCTAGTAATTGTTGTAAGAAAAATTCTAGAGTGACATGAGTATGCGCTTTTGTTAGAAAGACAAGCAATAACAAAAGACTAATTAAGTAATATATGTTACATAAAATAGGGATAATTTAGTTATTACATATATCTGGTATGGGGACAGGTACGAGTACAAGGCAAGTATGTATATACACATCCCCATCCTCGTAACTGTTTTTAAAAATTGAGGATTACTCTTACCTATGCCCATCCCCAGTCATAGTGGGGATTCCCAGTCAAACTTTGGGTGGGGCGGTACCACGAGTACAGGTTTGTTTGCCATGCTTAGGTTGTTCATTTAAAAATCATAGGAACCAATTCTTGATAATTTCCTTCATCTATATTTTCCAAGTGGATCATTTCAGCTCAACATTTGACTAAGAAAAGAAAATCGTTAGTCGAATGATAACAAATATATGTAAAAGCAAGGTAGAAATATTTGTAGAATACTTGTTGGAGTGGTCACCTCTTTAGCAAATAATGAAGGATGAGAGGTGGGAGAGTCCATGGTCAAAAAAGCCATTGGAAGATGCTGAGTAAGACCAAATTGATGAGCCATAAATTGGGGATTGTAAAGCTCTATATTAATCTTGTTATGTATGGACCCAAGTTTGATGCCACAAGACAACTCCCTAACTAATAGGGTGCTACCCCAATTGGCCGATTGCTTGACTTGAGCCTCTAAATCGACAAAAGGATCCAATTTCATACAATCAGGGATCACATGATCAATGGTTCGAGGATTCCAAAGAGCATCCACGTCGTCTAGTATGTTAAAAATAACTTCTATAAAGAAGTGAGCAGAACCTGAGGTGGTAGACTTAAGTCGAAGTGCTTTGCCTAAGGTAGGATACTTGGCATGTTATTCTAATGTTGTAGCTGCTTTTGGTTGCTTTGCTGCAAACATAGGGAAATATCTAGTAATCCAAAGTTGCAGGAACTAGAAGGTACCACAGGCACTAGTTATATTATGACCAATCTTCATTCACTCCAAAATAAAAAAATGGATTTGTAAAGATAAGACAAAAATAACACTTCTATGGCCATTGGTTTGTTCGATTAAAGCAAATAAATATGGGGAGCATATTCAAAAACCATGGTTTTAGTAAAAGAACAGATGAAGTACTTACAATACCAATACAAGAGAAAGTCATTGTGTTCTGTGGCCAATATAGTGGTTGTCATCTTCATGTGGGCCTTGATGAAGTAAGGATAACCGTTAGTAACCCAAGTCTTCATTAATTTAATTGTGCAGAGAAGGGATTTTATCACCAACAATAGGGAAACTCAAAATAGTGACCAGAGGCGGAGACAGGGGGCTAGGGTGGGCCACCGCCCCCCTAAAATTTTATTAATATAAATTTTATTATATATTAAAAATTAAAAATTTAAAAAATAATTTGATAATAAAAAAAGGTTGCATTGCATAATATAATAGGATATAATATTTTTTAATATTACATTAAAAAATAAGATAAAATATTTTTGAGATTGCATTACATAATATAATAGAAATATTTAAGATTATATTACATAATAAGATAAAATATTTTTTAAGATTGCATTCAAAAATAGGATAAAATATTTTTTAATATCGTATTCAAAAATAGGATAGAATATTTTTAAGATTGTATTGCATAATATAAAATATTTTTAAGATTGTATTGCATAATATAAAATATCTTTAAGATTGCATTGCATAATATGATAGAATATTTTTAGGACTGCATTCAAAAATTGGTTAAAATCATATGCTTAAATAAGTATAAATAGAAACATATTTTTGTATTTATAATATGCATTTCATTCCAAATAATATTAGAGCTTTAGAGAGTTTATGTTTGCATTATTGAGAGAATTGTTATGAGATCATATAGAAGCGTTTGACAAGTCTGATTCTTAACTCTCCTTCGGGATTGAAAGGTATTTATTTATTATCGTAGTAGAGTTGTCCATTGGATTGATTATCCAATTTGGACGTTGTGATTTTTTATCCAATTGGTTTTCCACGCTAAAACTGATTGTGTCTTCTTTATCTCTTATCTCTATATTATTGCTTTGAGTTTGATTTTAAATTGTGAATTATTTTAGTAAGACTCACTAGACTTTGTCAGCTTGTTCATCAACCCACCCTGTTTGCAATTTGTCTGTCTGTGGTTTGCGGTTTGTCTCTTTTTGTATATTAGATTTGTATTATCTTCGGAGTACTTTTATTTATTATATAATTTTTTTATGTTCACCCCCTCTCAATAAAATTCTTGGCTCCGCCACTGATAGTGACTACATCTTGCAAAGTGATAGTCATAAAGCTAAAAGGAAATACGAAGGTATTTGTGGCAATTGATCAGAAGCTCAAAAGGCTAAAGATCAAAGGGTAATTCGGCTCAACATCATGACGACTCAAATGGATGGCATCAAAGATGCCGCATCTCTTCCAATCAACTTCTTTTGTGGAAGTCACCCTTTTAAGCCACCTATAGTAGGGATCAGAGCCCCTAGGCCAGGTACCCAAATTGGTTGGTATAGTGCTTAGCTGAAACCAAGAAGTAACGAGAATCAGATAGCTGACATGATGAAGATAGTGGTAAAGAAACGTGACAACATCCATAATATCGTCAACACAAGGACAAAGGTAATAATGTCCCTCATGATGGGTTAAAAGGGTTGGTCCACCAGTCCACCTAAAATTAAAATAATAATAATTATTATTATTTTAAAAAATGAAAAGAGAAAACTCAACAAAAAAAAGCATTTTTTAGAAAAATAAATTTGAAAAATATTAGTTAAATTAAATCTTTCGCTATCCACACACCACACACCACACCTAAAACAAGACATATTATCACAACCTAAACTATAATAACAAAAATTTAGAAAAATGAGAAACTTAGTCTAGAATAAAATAGTCTTCAACAAGACACTAAATAAACAAAATTGAAGTCTAGAACTTTGAAGTCTTAAAACAATGTTACAAACTAAAAGTCTAGAACTTTGAAGTCTTAAAACAATATTACAAAACACTAAAACAATATAAAATGGCTTTTGTAATGTGTATGTTTTTTAGGTGGGTTGGTGGGTCAACCCGTCCCACCACAGGTTCAACCCGGGTGGGCCGAGTTATAGGTGGGTTAGGTTCAATTCCCAAGGTAACTATGCATTTGCTTTCTTTTACTATCCAACTCAGCCCAAACCTATGGTGGTTCTGGTTGACTCGCAGGTTTCGATCCGTTTTAACGATTCTAAGGCAAGCCAATAATGGTCGAATGTGATAGAAACACGATCTAGTATCGTCAATTTAGATTTTACAATATAAATGTGTTTCAAAAAAGTTTATAAGAACCTTCAACCAAATCAATCAATACAATTATTTTTCAATTTATATTCTTGTCGAATTTATTACTTTTCAAATTTAGATTCTATTTCAGTTCATTATTCAAATTCTTGTTAGTTTCACCACCAATCAAATACCTTCTTTAGTGACTTAAGAACGCATATAAGGTTAAGAGATAGATTTCCCTTCTTAACGAGTAAAACACTTGGTTCAAACATTTAAATTTTGGAATAGTATTGTCAAAGTTTCAATTTTTACGTGACAACAAATATATTAAATTTTTTATACATTCTATGCTTGTGAAAAAAAAATTATATTTTTTTCTTGAATCTCCTTGAACCACATTTTTTTTTCTTGACTGTCCTTGAACCACATTTTTCGCTAGATCCCATCCGCCAATTATGATCTATACCCGAAAAAATGTTAATGTGCGATATCCAACATCTATTAAACTAATAAGATGGATATTTTCATATATACATATTATAGTATAACTAATTCGTAAAATAATATAAAGCTTCCAAATTGGTTGAATTTTCGTGGATCACTCGATATAGCAAAAATCCAGATCATGAATTTCCTAAAGTAGCAGTGCTTTTATGAAATTTCCCGCGAGGTGTCAAAAATGTGAATGGCTGTAGGTGTGAAATTTTAAGGAACTGATAATTTGATCAGATAATGAGTGGTTAATATTGTGAAGACTGAAGGTGATAGGAAGTGGTCGCTTTAACTGATAGTTTTATTTGTTTAGTCTAAACCGAGGATAATGATGCAAAATAATGAAATTTCTCCAAACGAGTATTTCCCGCCAATGACAAAAAGATGTGGTCTCCATCCATTTTAGGGAATGGCAGAAACATACACCTTTCAGTAGAAAGAGTGTACAGAGAACTTAGTGTTGTAAAGATTCTTTCCAACTATATAAAACGTTACTGATAGATTTTGTATGAAAATCTTCATGAATGTCTAATTAATAACTAATTAACAAGAAAAAATAAAATTTAAAAACTGTGATTACTTAATTAACAAAACTTGATAAATTCTTTACTTTTCAATTCCCGCTATGGGTAAACTCATTCGTATTAAACAATGTTTATCAATATATAGTATTAGACGTGAAGCATGGTAGGTCAGATTGGGGGGATCAAACCACAATATAAACTTTCTTTTTGATCTGCGTGCTATTGGATTCCGCTTCCTCGCAAAGTATTTGTTAGATGAATAAAAATATTTAAAATATAATTTTGAATAAAGTGAGAAACTGAGAATTAGTTATGTAATTAGAAATGAACAACTTAAATTATGACGGAACTACATTAAATAATTTGTACTAGTAGAGTCGATCAATTGAATCTTTCACTCCCCATAAACTGAATCCCTCAATTCATTTCTTTAACATAATTCAATTTTCAGATGATATGTCTTTTTACTAAATTAATATAATTTAGAATGTACCACAAGTAATACGAACAGCTTAAATTTTGACGAAACACAACTGGACAAATAATTAACAAGTATGGGTACCCCCGTTATTCTTGGGTTTGACGAATAATCAAAACTTGCTATTTCTATTTCAAATGGCTACAGGTGGTGTTCAAGCAGGAATAGTTTGATATTTTGAAAATCATGGATAAATAATTTCTTAAATTTCATTTGTAGTCTTGGTTTTCGTCTAAGGAGACTTTTTCTTTGTCTGGTTAATTGGAAAGTTATTCCCTTGTAATGATTAATAAAATGTTATTCAATTCGTAGCCTTCAAAGAAGCATTATTTTGTTAAAAGGAGTGTGGTGTTATTTTAATTAGTTCAAACTTTAACCAGGTTGGAGTATCTTTTCCCTTAATAATTCATTGTTAGATATAACAATTAAATATGAGCACTGTATCATTTGTATAGTATTTCAAATTAGTGACCAATTATCTCACTCTAGCCATGTTTCTAGACATGGCAACGGATCGAGATGAATATGTGGTTTCTCATTTTCATCTTTATTTCTTCAAATCTATTTCTTTTCTCATCCATGTTCTTATTGGAGATTGGATATACATGTCCCATACCCGTCTCTGTCCAATAATTTTAAAAAATCATATAAATAATTCAACTTTTTAAACAAAGCTAAGTATATTATTATTTAAAGACTTAAATTTAGACGGACAACTTGTAATGCCCCAATATAAAATCCTATCATAATAAAAAAATTCCTATAAAAATTATTTTTTATCACCTAAAAATTATTTCAAAACATGAGACTTGAAAAGACTATAGTCTCTTATAACTTATGTTTGTCATAGAGTTTTAGTTTCAGTCTTAAAAAAAATACAAAAATAGACCATGATTAGTAAATATAAAAGTTTAATAAAATTAATTATGTAATATACATAATATAAATTAAAAATAATTTAATAATTATATTATTGGGTACATGGACGAGTACGGATACAGATACGGATCGACTAGGTACATACATTTTAAAAAATCGAATATTACTTATATTCATGTCAGTCAAAGCGAAAATTTCTCATTAAAGTTTGAGACGGGTGGAGGACAACACGTGCAAGTAGGGATTTGTTTGTTATGTCTACGTGTTTTCATGCACCACATAGATATATCTCACAAAATCTCAACCCTTTATTAGATACTACAAAATGGGTCTCCACGTCGGTTATAAAGCGCTTTCTAAGATGGTTGTACTACCGTCGTTGTATGAGAAGATGTTGAAAGTCATCACTATATGCGACGGTTATGTAACAACTGTCTTCGTATGTTGAAGTTTCTAAGACGGTTTTCCTAATAACCGTCTTTGAATGTTCACATTCTAAGACGGTTTTCCTAACAACCGTCTTAGATGAGCGTATTTTTTTATTATAAAAAATCCATGATTTCTAGAGATCAGTTAAGCAGGCATCATGTTCCACTACTGTTTATGAGTGATGAGCATAAAAAAAGTTATAATAATAATAGTAATAACATAGTTACAATTCACTACTTGATATCGATGACGGGAACCGTTGCGCGTCTTCACATGTCACCAAAACAATTGCCTATACCCACACCAATTGGAAAATCATTGATAGCAAGAGGCCAAGCTTCTTTTAAGCACAATTGACAAGGTTTCAACAATGAGCAAATGGACAAAAGGACCTAAAGTAGTGGATGTTAGTTTTTCCAAGTTTCAAAACAGCCCCATGTCACATAAGGTTGACGTCATCATTCCATATGCAGGTCCATTAAAATTTCTATGAATTATATGATTATCTCATCAAGGTGGCTTGAAATTTATATCGTCAACACAAAGAATAGATGCCTATTTGTTTTTTAGGCTAATTCTATACTAAATAGATTGCTACCATGAAACAAATTTCTAAAAGTTGAGTAATGTTATTCCCACTTCATATTCTCACCAACATTTTTTCTCTATCTCCATCAAATCACTCAACTTATTCCACACTTCTCTCTCCTTATTGTAGAAAGTGACACAAGAATGTTAAGTGGAAATAACATAACTCTTTCTAACATGTTTATAGTTTTCTCAATAAGCTTCTAAAATCTAAACAGTAAACAAATCTTTAGTTAATTTTTTTTACTAGACTCTCAGAGACATTAAAAACATTAATGAGACAACATTTCCACATAATCTGTATCAATAGAAACTAAACAAGGACACAACACATGCATAGACAATTTTACGCATGAAAATAAGTCACATTCCTTGATTTGAGTATAAGCTCCAATTTCCTGATGCACGGTTTGCATTTCTGAACTTAGTAGGCACAGGCATTTACATGCCAGAAATACATATTTGTCCAATTCTTAAAAGTGGAATGACAAATCTTTCTAAATATCAAGAAACACAGGATAAGTAATTCAAACCTTAGAAATGGTTAGTGCTGGGCTCCATTGTTCTTTTAGAATGTCAAGGCATATACTTCCATTACTGTTAAGGTGGAATACCTTAGTCCTAAATGCAACCTGCAATACTCAAAGATGCTAAATTCAGCATTTCTAAACTATTAATCTTGACAGATGTTCAAGATATTAACAAACTTGACTACCAGCCAGTATCTCCAACAAATTAAACTAGGTAATTCTACTGTACTTGGATGCATAAATTTATCAAATAACCACATCAAGAAGAATAAAAATAATGCATATAAAAAAAATGAAGCAGACATAACAACAGGAAAATTCATTTGGCATCTCAACGTTTTAAGCAATCAAGTGATGGCTGTCATGAACAACATCCGAATAATTTAATTTTGCTATTAAAAAAAAATATAATAGTTTGATTTTGATTTGATTTTTCAGCAAGTACATTATCGAATCCATTAACTTGTATTCGTGTATTATAACTTAACAGCAATCCTTTGTGAAACTATGCTATGTACATCCATGGATATAGGATGTCACTTTGGGCAGAACATACAGGAACAATTGAAGAGTGCTTTTTGCAACCCGAGAGCCTTGAACTGATGATATAATGCTCCGAACATATTGACGTGCCATAGATGCTACATGCTCTTGCATATGGCTTTCAAATGCAAATTCAAAAGCTATTGTCATCACAGATGTCATATAGCTGGAATTTCCAGCACATTCATTTGAAGCTCGGTTTCCACTGGAACCAATGTCTAGAGCAGATGCAAGGTCAAGGGTGCGATTGGGGCTAGAAGTTACCTGCAAAAAATTGCATAGCAATAATTAAAAGATTCTTGTTGTAAATAAATATAAACAGTACCAGTTATTGCCCTTACAAATAGAGTGGCATCTCTTTCCCGTGCCATTCCTGCCTGTTTCTTGTGAGCCAATTGGAGAAAGCTTACATGGAGTTCCATTTCTTCCTACCTGCGAGCTAGTTCGACTTCTAGGGGTTAGAGTCCCTAAGGCTAACAAGCAAGTTAAGGCAATGCTGGAGTAAGTCAGCCATTGGGAGTTGCCATAGGTTGTATCCCTAAGCAGGAATAGTTTGCGAGCCAGTTGCAGTGACAGTTGGAGTTGCTTTACTTGGTAGAGTCTAGCATTCCCATTCTTCGGTGGCTTTATTTGCGTAAATAAGGAAGGGCATATCCAAATAAATAATAGATAGAAAGGGACGCCTTTTAAGCTACGAAAAAAAGGAAGTGGCAAAGGGTCTTTTTTGTCTTTATGATGTATAGAATTTTTTTAGGATTCTACTTGGATTCGGTACTTATTAAGTTAAGCATCGAAGGCGGGACTCTAGTTGAGAGCATTGCTAGAAAGATAAAGATGGCGATAAGAGATTCGTTCTGAGACAAGAACGAGTGAATCTAGTTTCGAGAGCATGCCTTACTATATATATAGGGGGCGTAGAGTTTCTAAGCGAAGGCAAGCGCAACTATCTATTTCATATCCTTCCTGTCAGCAAAGTAGGTCCACTAGAAAGCCTACCGGCCAGAAAGTCCTTCAGAAAGGAGAAGCCGACCAAAAGACTATTCCATAAACATTCTCATTCAGATTCAAGAGGAATGATGCGAAATCCAGAAGGTAAAAGGGGGGCATCATCAGCAAAGGAAGCATCAATTGGAGCAGATATAAGTTCAGCACAGGTGCCAACAACATTCTCATCCATTCCACTGCAAAGCTACCAAAACAACAACAAATGAATTATAAATAAGAAAGTCACAAAGGTATCCTAGAAACCATTAGAATGCTCTGAACAGAAAGTTCACCATTCTAACAGCAAGAGTCCAACAAATAATGAAATAAACTAGCAAGCTATGCATTCAAGAGGCTTGAGGATATAATATTTTTCCCCTCGTCATACATCAAAGAAAGAAGAAGTGACCACCGTGAATTCTGATCTGCATTCTAAGTTTCCAAGCATATTTTCGATCAGGAGTATTTCATGATGACTAAACTTCTTAAATAAGGGATGGTGGTGCACCACCTAGAAAAACATAGAATTAAATATGTGTGTGTAAGTATAACCAACCAACCAGTGCTGGTTGATCTGTAACAAAAAAAAAAAAGAGTAAGAAACTGACCTGGTCTTCGAGAAGGATTCTTGCGAAATCGGCCGGCAATGAAACCCTTGACAGTTCGCTTGAGGTTCATGGCATTGCCATAGCCGTTGTCGGCGTCGCCAATGACGGGAATGAAAACGGCTTGGGTGATGAGTTGGCCTTGGTCGAGCATTTCGGCGTAGGAGATGAAGCCGGTGTCGGGCAGAGCCAACCTGGAAGCGGCGATAGAGAAGCCACTGGTGATGCAGTAGGGGAAGCCAGCCGATTCGATCAGCTTCGCACCCAGAGCGTCGAAACAGGCGGGGCCTTGGTGAACCCCTGGGCTCTCAAGGAGTCACCGAAGCACCTTCACTTTTTCCGTCATCCCTATGCCCTCTGCTCACAATCGCATTCATGGAAACAAAACAAGGAAAGAGGAAAACCTTTGACACAATGGTTCCACAATCAGCTTCAACTTGTCTAAACTTAGGGCTATTTGGAAAAGCACAAACCAAGAGAGTGCAATCAGAGTTCCAATCAGGCTTATATTCTGCTCCCATTTCCATAGCCCGTGACCTCCACATGCCCCTCTCCGGATTCACAAACCCTGAAAGCACAAAAACCACCCCTTCCTGTCCATAAACCAGTTGCTAAAATAATGAACTAAATCAACATTCAATGTAAGCAAAACCAAAAACCCACAAGGGCACCAAAATTGTTCCTTATAAACCAAGTACAAAAGCTTGTTGAAGCTTTTAGATTCCAAACTTGAGGCGGAAGATTTTCCACCATTTTGATTTTGGACTTTGAGCTTGTTGGGTGTCTCGGCTTCACTGAATTTCTCACCTTTGCCATCCAAAGTTGGTTTCTTTGCACTGTTTTCGCTCTCATTTTCCTTTGAACTTGTCCATGATGGCAAGCTCCGCTTGGAAATTCTCTTGAATTCTGAGATTTTGGTGAGACCAAGTCACAAACACAAAGCAAGCAGTGCAAAATGGGGTGAGGTGAAAACTGATCCCAGAAGAAAAAAGGTGGTGACCCATTTTTAAAGACGGTGAGATTTTGGTGAGACCAAGTCACAAACACAAAGAATCGTACCATTCTTGTCCAAAAATGGGGTGAGGTGAAAACTGGTCCCAAACCCTCTGGCTCAACAGCCTGATCGCGGAGTGAAGTGGCGGCGCGTCAACGTTGCAGCGAGTGATGAGGGAAGGGAAGGCTTCCTCGAACGGGACAACCTCGGACTCCACGAAGTAGGTTGTGGCGGGTGAAACTGAAACTGCATCATTTGGGAAGAAGGAGAAGGTGACTTGGACGCCGATGTTGTCGCGGGAAGAGAGAACGAGTGCGGAGTGCCATTTGTGAGGGAAGCGGACGGAGACGATGGCGACGCATGTGGGGTGGGCGTGGGTGTAGGTGGGAAGGGTGAGAGAACTGCATGCGCCAAAATGAAAGCATAAATGGTGAGGGTTTTCAAAGACGGTAAACCAATAAATCGTCTTTGAACTCTTTTAAAAAAATTTAAACTTTTCAAAAACCGTGCATTCTGGGCGGACATAATTGATTTCAAGACGGTTCTTCCTTTGAACCCTCACATTCTAAGTCGGTTATTATAAAACCGTCGTCGTACAACTCTTATTATTTACAAAATTGCCACCGCCTCACATTCGAAGACGATTTTCTAGGAACCGTCTTAGAATGTGCATCGTTAAAGGGCCCTTCAAAGAAAATGGAATATAATTTGTGTTCCCGATTTGGGCTTTAAAGAAAATGTCGGAGTGGCCAGAGAGGATCCATATTCCTCACTAGATAGTTGTATAAGTTTGGTCATTTGATTAGATCTTTCAGACCTCACAATCAAGCTTATTAATCATAATATGAGGCTGATAATATTTCCAAAGCTTAAATATGAATTTATTTTCAATAAATTTGTTTTTTATTTTACAATTTTGATCTGTATATATTTTTATTTTTATTTTTAGTCTCTGTAATTTTTTCACTTTTCAAATGTTAATTCTTTTATGATTTCATTTGTAGTTCCTCTAAATTCACACTTTAAAGATTAAACTTGAAAAATAAAAATAAAAAATTAAATTCATATTTATTAAGTCTATTTCTAAAATATCTTAATTATCTCTTTTTATTTATTTTGAGGAAAATATATAGCATAGACACCTGATGTTCAAAGTGCAAGTACGTGACTTGAGAGTACGTAAAGACTATTGTCTCTTAAGCTATATAGTTTGCCAAGAAACCTAAATCATAGTCATACATGCATATGTTATATAACATGATAAACATAGTTAGGTACGTAAAAATCTCTCGTTGTCCCTAATAAAAAAGTTTCATTACACTTATCAAATGACTTAGCCTTGCGTCGATTTAAACCCTCCAACCCATTATTAAGATCTCAACATCTCTCTTCTTTTCTCTCTCTTCTGTCACAAAATAATGAACAAGAAGCTTGGCAACACGTCTCATGATCCTGAAGTGAGAAAGGGGCCACGGACAATGGAAGAAGACTTAATCTTGATCACATATATTGCCAATCACGGGGAAGGGGTTTGGAACTCTTTGGCCAAGGCTGCTGGTAAACATATTTTTCATTCTCTTCAACCTTGTTTTTTTTATTCTGAGTATTCTCTTTCTATTTTCTTCTTCTTTTATTTTTCTTTGTTCCAATTAAAGCCCTAGGCCGGAGATATGACTCATCATTATGCTTGAGCAGGACTTAAGCGTACCGGAAAGAGTTGCCGGCTCTGGTGGCTAAACTACCTCCGTCCTGATGTTAGAAGAGGGAATATTACACCCGAGGAACAGCTTTTGATCATGGAACTTCATGCAAAGTGGGGAAACAGGTGAATTTATAACAATTTTATATATGAATACGAAGAAATTCTTAAAAAAGAAAAATTACATAGTGCACGTGTTTCACTACCAAGATCTTATATTTGAAAATACTTAGTGGAAAAATATTTTGAATCATCAACATTCTCTGTGTTCAAATGGTGAAATTTCGGGCTTATATCTGTCTATGTTTTTTATTCTTGTAATTCATATGGACCGGGCCTATGAGCACTGCATGTGCTTTGATCTATATTTTTTTAGGATTTTGCTTCCTACGCTAGTAAGTTTTCCAATACACCTAGCACTCCAGTGGATATCCAAAAATACCCGTGCTACTAGGTTAAATAAAATTTAAGAACCCCAATACACCATCGCTTTTTCTCACTGCACCAGTTTCCTTCGTCTCCCTGCACATTTGTTTCGCTTGTTGCACCGTCATCAGTTCTCACCTGCACCATTTGCTCCGGTGGATGTCGCCTTCTCATCATCTTCATTCTTCTCGGTTGCAGCATTTTGCGTGGCGTCCTGTCCAGTGTTTGGTGCGTGTTTGATTTGTGGAGTTAAACGGATTTGCAAATCTGTAAGAGTTACCTGGATTACACAATCCGCATGAGGCATGTGGATTGGTGAATAAATTAAAGTGTTCTTAGCACTTTCTGAAAAAGAGATATGAACAATGTAATCGATTAAGCTGCTATGTAATCGATTAAAGCAGTCAAACTAGTTTCAGACATAAGCTTCTGTAATCGATTACTAGTGAATGGTAATCGCTTAAAACAGTCAGACATGTTTTCAGCTTTTATATTGTGTAATCGATTACCATTTACCTGTAATCGATTAATATGTTCTTCATGTCTTAAGTAATAGATTACCAATGCTGGTGATCAATTAAATCAGTGCAAGATGAGTTTTTCCAAAACTTAACCATGAGAAATTTGTTTCTTTATGCAAACATGAAAACCTTTATGCTTTTGTCAAATCATGTATGCATGTTAATGATCATGTTTATGCAATGCAAAGATCATAAGATAAGCCTCTTAATCAACTTAACAAATTACAAATGCCTTGGCATGTAAAAAGCTAAAATCTCTTTAAGGCACTTGGCTTCATCCTTGTCTTGATCCTCTTCCAGGTCCCCCTGCATCCAACATAAGTTTGATTTGTGATACGATCCATTAAACTCTAATTGTTAAAGCAAATTTTTTAATTGGGCAAGAAGAACCAATTCACCCCCCTCTTAATTTGTGTGCTACTCATATTGTTTTCAAAATCACTTCATTAAATTGGAAAAGGAGGATGAATCAACAACATGACCATGTTCTAGTGCCTCATGCTAGTTCTCTCATTGATGACAATGAGGGTTCCCTTAAGGTTCAACAATGACAAGGTTCTGACAAGAGAGAATGTGGTGCAAGATCATACCAAAAAGGGAAGTAAGTGGGTTGAGAGTTAAATGTGAAAATTGAAAAAAGAGAAAGAGAGATAGAGAGAGAATGTTTTTACTCTAGTAAATTTGAAAAATTAAAACCATGTAGACGAAAAATACAAATTAAAAATTGAAAATTAGTTTTGATTTTTATAAATTTAAAAACTTAAAACCAAAGACCACCCTAAATCGAACCTTAGAATTTGAGTTTTGAAGAAGTTATAATTTGATTGATTAATTATAAGATTAATGGGTATTGGCTTAATTACCAAGGTACTAAAGATCTCTACTACCCTTGAAGGATATTTCTAACACCCTAAAAATGACAACTCAAATTATTTTGTTTTTGTATGTTTGTGTGATATTATTGTGTAATAACTTTTAAATAAGAAAAATATATTTTGTAACTAAAGATGATTCATAATTTTTTATAGGTAAAGATGATTGGTAATTGGAAATGGATCAGTCATGATAAAATTAATTGTACTTTTTATGTGAATTTCAGTGAATATATCTTGCATAATATTTCATGAAGAAATTTTTTTAGCGCATATTTTAATGAGAGATAATTATATGTCAAAAGTTATACTTGTAGAGCATGCTTGGATTTTCTCTTAATTTTTAAGGGGATTTACTATTTAAAAATGATTTAATACTATTGAAGATAAATTTTACCAACAAGGGAAAATAATTTTAAAGAGAGCACTAAGGGTGAAAATTTTATTTTGGAAAAATTATATGTAGTTACAGTGACATTGTGGAATGTCTTTGTGAACCACCACAAAGAGTTTTACAAAGACATTCCACAATGTCAACGTTTGACTTTGCTTATTTGAGATTTGCCAACAATGATATTGACAACGATTGTCGAATCATTATAAAACAAATAAAACTAGGATTAATTCTGCAGTACAAGAATAACCTAAGTTGGCTCAAAGATACGATTCAATTTGGTTCCGAACTCAATCCACTTATAAACAGCAGGGGGATTTCCACAAATGGTTTGCAGAGAAAAGAGAAAAACAAAGTTGAAAGGAAGAAGAAAAATTAAGAACAACTGAGAGCAAAAGAGAGAGAAGAGTTTGATCTTAAAACTTGCACAAGAAGCTTCTTAAATCTGTTTGTACAAAATGAAGTAACTAACTAACTAACTAACTACACTAATATATATTATGAATGAACAAAAGGAAAGGATGGGCTTAAATAGCATTTTACACAAATCAAAGTCCAATCTCCCAGCCCAAAGTCCAAGTGCAGAAGTTCTGACTTCCAAGCTTAAAATGACCCTCAAAATGTTAGAATAGACCCAAGCTTATTTTTGACAAAATTGTAGATCCTTTCGTTATCCTATAGGTCCTTCACAAGGAAGATAGGTAAAGTAAGCACATAATCCAAAAATAAGCATCAATTATCAATTAAGCCCAATTATTTTCCTAATACCAAAATTGGGTTAAAATGAGAAAATAAGAGTCCAAGAGAGGTCAAATAAGCTAAGAAGAATAAGAAAATATTAAACTAAAAATGCTCAATGAAGTTCCCCCATACTTATCGTTTATACTCCTAGGCAAAACTGAAAGAACGACTAAGAAAAATCAAACTAAAAGAAAGGTATGAACAAGGCATACACATTTTTCAATGGATCCTAACAATGCATAAAAGTGAGAAAGATGAAAAATGGAAGAATGATATCAAGGTTGTAACGACCCTCCTCGTCGCTACGATATCACTAACTCTTAATCGTGCATATCTCAATTTTAATAAAACTTCATTAATTTGATTATGAACATGGTAGTAAATTTTTCGCGATAATACAATTATCATACACATATTGTAGTTACATAATTAAATACATATGTACATATACATTAAATCAGTACATGTCATCCACATGTTAGAACTTCCTTTAGTTTTACATGTATATACATCTGAAATTACATATCTAACAAAAAGCCAAAGAACTAACTAAGAAAGAGTTGATTAACAAAACATAACTCTTTCTCCAAAAAGAAATCCAACGTCATCATGTCGGCTTGGCGGCTCTAACCAAAAAGAAGATCTCCATCCAAGGTCACCTACTGCTGCTCATCTGCTCACATGAACGAAAGTTCACGATCATCACAGGTACCAACCACACGGTACAACAAATGTAAGGGTGAGTTTATTATATAAAACCAACAAACATTAGATAGCAGCAGTTGGGAAAGAAACAACATTACCCACCACAATCATTAACAAAAATCCATTACTCCAATACACACTCAACAAACCAATCATCCAATGCATTCCACAACCCAAACAATCATGCACAGAATAATGCATGCACCTGACTCATCTATCAACATGCAATGTGGTACCATCCTCATGGAAATAGCCTCTCTCAGGAAAATGATGCAGTAGCTCATCAAGGTCACTCTGTAGTGCACAGGCCGCTCCCCCCCCATGGTGATCAACCCTGAGTCACAAGGGAGTTCCAAACAGAGATGCCCCCCTAGTACCTTTGTACCCTACTGCCACCATCCTATTTCCATCAATGCAAATGAAATATGGGCATCATCAATGTATGACCCCGCTAGGAACATATCCTTCCTTGCAAGGGTAACCCATCATACACCCCCCATGTACATACATAACACCCCAATATGGGCTCACTGATGCACTGACCGTGGCTAGGAACACATCCTTCCTTGCAAGGGTAACCAACCAATCACTGCATCCCATGTGTACAACCATAGGCACCATCAATGTATGACCTAGCTAGGAACACATCCTTCCTCGCAAGGGTAACCAGTCATATACCCCCCATGGGTATCCATGTATATCCACATCACACAATGACAACCATGGGCACCATTAATGCATGACCCGGCTAGGAACACATCCTTCATCGCAAGGGTAACCAGTCATGCACCCCCCATGTGTGTCAATATATATCCATATCACATAATGACATTATTAGCATCAACATAATCCCTTATCAATGTCATTATCGATATCCACATCACATCATCTAATTTCAACATCATACATATTAAACTTGTCTCATTTCAACATCAACAACCATTTCAACATCAACAACCATTTCATCATCATCCCATTTAACATCATAAACCACATCATCATTATATCATTTATACATCATCAAACACATCATCATTATCTCATTCAATCATCACCAACACATCAATAACATCTTATTTTAACATTATCAATGACATCACAAGAAATCACATTTATATCTATACATAATACATATGCTTGAGGTTCACATTCCCTAGGTCTTCAGACAAACCAAATTTCATACATTCACAATTCATCATATCACAAGACTGATATTTTTAGGAAAATTCTAAATTAAAGAGGATGACTACAATATATAAAACACACTCTTATGCCCATTCTAAAAATTTAATAAAGAACTAAATAGGAAAACATATTATAAAATTTTGGACAGAGTCTCCTCTATAATCAAGACTTTTCCAAAAAATCCAATCATTACAACAACAATATCATTAACCCAATAAACGTTTATCTCATTAGAACATTATTTCATTCAGACATCACCAATCACATAAGCATCACATCACCTCATCTAGATCATCACAAATCACGTAAACATCATCAATCATTTCCATGGTATCTCAATTTCACTGTCATCTACAACATCAGTAATAAATACATCACATCCCATTAGTTAAAAACATCATTTGCTTTGAAAATGAACACACACAAGTATCATTACCCATTAATCATAAAAGTTTCACATCCCATTAGTTAAAAACTTAGTTTTATTTGAAAACCAGCACACGACAGGGACAAACAGATATCCTCATAGTTGGACTCCCTGGCCCTCAACTATAGTACCAAAACTATAACTAAATAATAAACTCCCCTTACCTATCTATATTTCTCTGTTAGCTCCTTGAAACGTCATTTTGGGATCTCTCAAGTTCACGTGTTTTGACCCAAACGCAGAGCTCTATATACCAAATCGAAGACAATTTAGTATAGATTTCCAAGGTAATACCAATATTATCATTTGGGGTCAAATACCTACTCGAATCAACAAAGGGCTAAAAGGGTGTTTTGGGAGTTCACATCTAAAGACATCATTTTGAAATTCTAATCACATCATTAGTTGAAAGGATTTTTCAAAGGAAGTGTAAAACTTCCAACAACAATACCCAAAACACAAGAGACACTAAGAGAAGCTTAAACTAGCTAGAAGAAGACAAAGGAAACCAAGGTTACCTCAAGGAAACCAAGAAAGAAGGATTTGGAAGCTCCGTTCTCTACCAAAACTTCGAGAAGAGTTTTTGAAGATTCTGCCCCTATTAAAGTGTTCCTCTCCGTGCAGTGGTCTAACGGCAAGCGGCGGTGCCTCGTGGTCGTCACTGGTGGCCATGGCTGGTGAAGGAGGAGGGGAGGAGGTTTGGTGGCTGTTTTGGGGGAGAAGAAGCCAGTTTTTTCAACCTTGGACGCTGCTGGATGTATTTAACACCGACTTCACTCGCCCAGGCGAGCAAAAATGCCTGAAAAATTTGCCTGGGCGAGTTTACCCAATTTTAAAATTTATGCTTCTGTGAAAAAATTAATTACTCACGTTCCAGACATTATTTCGCCAATCACAATGGTCAAACGTTTTATATTTGAGTTAGGAACCTACCTATAAAATGTGAAGGTGATGAGTACCGAGATGGGTTGGCCGAGTTGAGCGGGTTACGTGGCATGCATGCATGCATGTAGGAAGTAACTTAGTCCTTGTTGGCGGATGTTAGTAGACCAGGTTCCCTACCCGGGTAATACATTAGAGCTATTGAGCTCAAGTTACCTCACTAGAGAGAGCTACCGGGGTGCTAACTTGGATGAGCTCATGTTCTCTTGGGAAAAGAGCCACCGGGTTCCCATACTCGGTTGAGCTTGTGTTCCTTCTTCTAGGACGATCGGGTTCCATACACGTGTCTTCTTTAGAAGCTCATCCTTTCCTTCCTTAAACAAGGCATTGGAACTCATGGTATAATAGACATCAGGAATACAAACATGTTATGACAACACCAACAAATCTATATAACCCATGCAAAACAACAATGTGCGTAAGTTTCAAACACAAACAATCCAAACAACTACAAAATTGTCAAATACTCAAACATTAAACTTTCAACTAGCAAACACAAAATGCACAAAGAAACACAACAGACTCACAACTCACCAGCAGAAAAAGGTTCGACTTGCTCTGATACCACTAATGTAATGACTTGCCTCGTTTCTACGATATAACTACTCTAAACGTATAATTTTTCAATTATTAATGAAAACTCTATTGATTTGATTATGAAAATAAGAGTAAATTTTTCGCGATACTGTGCTCACCAGACATTGCACAAATACGCATATAAATGAATATACATATATCATTGAACCATTATATGTCATTCACATGTCAGAACCTACTTAGTTCTTATATCTATTTAAGTCTGGAATTTACATGCCCAACCAAAAAGAGTCAAGGAACCAACTAAAAAAGAGTTGATAACAAAACACAAGTCTTTTACAAAATGAATTTCAATGTTATCACGTCAGCTTGGCGGCTCCAACAAAAGGATCTTTCTTCAGTATTACCTATTGCTGCTCATCTACTCCCACGAGCGAAGGTTGGTGATAATCACAGGTACCAACCACACAGTACAACATTGCAAGGGTAAGTTTATTATACAAGATCAATAGGCATCAAATACAATGATTAGCAAGAAAACAATAATGATAACCACAATCATTCTCAATATCAATCAGTTCAACATAGACTCAACAAACTAGTCATCAGCTTTTTCCACAATTCAAATCAATTATGCTTAGAATGATGCATGCACCTGACTCCACTCTCATAATGCAATGTGGTACCATTCTTCAAGAGATAGCCTAAGCGTTCCCACATGACACTCTCACTTAGGAAAATGATGTAGTAGCTTGTCGAGGTCACCCTGTCGTGCACAGGCCACCCCCCCATGATGATCAGCCAGAGTCACAAAGGAGTTCCAAACAGAGTGATATGTCCCCAAGTACCCACGGTACTTACTGTAACGACCTGCCTCGTCGCTACTATATTATCAACCCTTACCGCACAATATTTAACTTTTAATGAAAACTTCATTAATTTGTTTATGAAAATGATGATAAATTTTTTGCGGTAATACAATTATCATACACATATTATAATTACATAATTAAACACATATGTACATATATATTAAATCAGTACATGTAATCCACATGTTAAAACTTTCTTTAGTTTTACATATATATATATATATATATATATATATACACAAATGAAATTACATATCTAACAAAAATTCAAAGACTAACTAAGAAAAAGTTGATTAACAAAACACAACTCTTTCTCCAAAAGAAATCCAACGTCATCACATTGGCTTGGTGGCTCCAACCGAAAAGAATCCTCCTCCAGAGTCACTTATTGCTACTTATCTGCTCACACGAACAAAGGTTCGTGATCATCATAGGTACCAACCACACGATACAACAAAAACAAGGGTGAGTTTATTATGTAAAACTAACAAATATCAGGTGACATCAGTTGGGAAAAAGAGACAACCCAAATCACCACAATTATTATCACAAAACCCATCATTCCATTACACGTTCAACAAAAACAATCATCCAATGCATTTCACAACTCAAACAATCATACTCAGAATGATGCATGCACCTGACTCATCTATCAGCATGCAATGTCGTACCATATCTCGGAAATAGCGTCTCACAGGAAAATGATTCACCGCCCATCAGGGCCATCCTGTCATGCTGTTGCGCGTTCGGCAAGTATACCGATCGTTCCAAGTAATAAAGTGATAAAGTAGAGTTATCGTCCCACGAGAATTGTTTGACCAATTAAATTATAATTAATATCAATAGATTGGATGACAA
>CM023959.1:20267028-20337779 GCA_013407115.1 Glycine latifolia | reverse complement strand
GGATTTTGTGCTTGGTTTTCCAAGATCCAAGAGGGGAAAGGATTCTAACTTTGTTGTTGTTGATAGATTCTCAAAGAAGGCATACTTCATTCCTTGTCACAAGAGTGATGAAGGTTGTGAAGTAGACAATCTCTTCTTCAAGGAAGTGGTGAAACTTCCTCCATGGAAGCAAAAGAGATATAACCACAAGTGGAAGGATAGATTTCCTCAAGAGAATGTTGAGTTGCCAAGTGAGGATGGTGTGAGTACTACTTTCAATGTTTGTGATCTTTCTTTGTATGATGTAGGTACAAGTGAGGAGGCAAACTTGAGGACAAGTTTCTCTCAAGAATGAGGGGACGATGGAGGTCCAAGACAAGCTAAAGGTCTAGAAGGAGAGCTTGAAGCACTTCCTTTGGTGAGCTTTAAAGGACCAATGAAAAGAGCTAGGACTCAAGCACTTCAAGACCACATCCAAGCTAACTTGTATCTCTTGGACATGAATGAAGAAGCACACCAACTCAGTGGAAACACAAAAGAAGTGTTGTCTATTTTAATAGATTATCGTTTGTCTGTAATAGATTAAAAGCATCTTTTCTAATACCTTTAATCGATTACCAGATGCCTGTAATCGATTACATAAGCATCAAGAAATTAAAAAAACAAGACTTGTCTGCTTTAATCGATTACCAGACATCTGTAATCGATTACATAAGCCTGAAAATTGTAAATAACTCTGTTTTAATCGATTACTTCAGGCTAAAAACTGCACTGCACATGTTGGGGTAGCCAAGAGTCACTTTAGGAAAGCTTGCACTTCAAGCTTCATTTAGGTTTCATTTCAATTTGCATTTTTCTTATATTTAGTGACATTTAGCTTGTAATTTCGTGGCCTATACAAGGTGCCAAAATTGAATGTAACTAACTTTGGTTCATTAATACAATTTTGAAAATTGTTGTGAGAGTTTCTCTGTTGTTCTTGTTCAAGAACTTCTTGAGTTTTATCAATGGCTTCCTAATGCTATTGTGGTGATTCTTCCTAAACTTATTAGAGAGCTTCTCCATGGTGCCTTCACCTTCATCCCTAACCTTTCTTTCATCTTCCATTTTTGCAATTATAAACCTTTAAATAGCCCCAATTCACAAGAAGTGCTGGAAACTTGTGTGTTCTTGAAGTTTGCTTAAAGAGTGGGTTACATTGCAAGGTAGATTTGGGAAACCTAATGGCTATTGGTTCAGCATTACATCATGATTTGATTGTTGCATGTGTGTCTTAGAGCTAAAACATCATTATGGTACTTAGATAGTGGATGCTCTAGACACATGACGGGTGACAAGTCTATGCTTACAAATCTGACATTAAAGAATGGAGGATTTGTCACTTATGGAGACAACAATAAAGGAAAAATAATATGTTAAGGCAATATAGGAGACAACTTTAAAACCATGATCAGAAATGTACTTTATGTGGAAGGTTTAAAGAACAATCTTATGAGTATAAGTCAGCTATGTGATAAAGGATTAAAGGTATCCTTTAATGATAATTGCTGCTTGATATGTGATGGTCAATCCGATGAGGTCATTCATGTAGGAAAAAGAAAGGGTAACATCTACTTACTCTCTATAGAACATGCATCCATTCATAATAATAATTGTCTAGTAAGTAAGAATGATGAATCATGGTTGTGGCATAGGAGAGCTAGTCACATTAACATGCATCACATGAACAAGCTTATTAGAAAAGACTTAGTCATTGGTTTACCTAAACTTAGGTTTGAAAAGGACAAACTATGTGATGCTTTTCAAAAGGGGAAACAAACCAAGATCTCTTTTCAAAATAAAAACTTTGCTTCCACCTCAAGACCTCTTGAATTGCTTCACATGGATTTGTTTGTTCCTTCAATAACTATGAGCTTAGGAGGCAATTACTATGGGCTTGTAATAGTTAATGACTATTCTAGATTCACATGGACTTTGTTTTTAAAATCCAAGAGTGATGCTTTCATTGCTTTCAGAAAATTAGCCAAGCTTGTTCAAAATGAAAAAGGTTGCAAAATTATCTCAATAAGAAGTGATCATAGTAGTGAATTTCAAAATGAGCATTTTGAAAAGTTCTGTGAAGAAAATGGAATGAACCACAATTTTTCAACTCCAAGAACACCTTAGCAAAATGGTGTTGTGGAGAGAAAAAATAGATCCCTTGAAGAAAGAGCTAGGACTCTTCTTAATGAGACAAATTTGCCAAAAACATTTTTGGGCTAATGCAGTGAGTACTATTTGCTACACTTTGAATAGATTACTTATAAGGCCTATTTTAAAGAAAACTCCTTACGAACTATATACGTAGAAAACCAAACATTTCTCACCTAAGAGCTTTTGGCTGTAAATGTTTTGTTTTAAACAATGAAAATGAGTCACTTGGCAAGTTTGATGCAAAGGCTGATGAAGCTATCTTTCTTGGATATTCATTACAAAGCAAAACATATAGAGTCTTTAATAAAAGAACTTTATGCATGGAAGAATTTGTTCATGTTATTTGTGATAAATCTAACTCCTCAAAAGAGGAAAAGAGTTGTAATAATGATGCAGGTCCTATAGAAGAGTATGTGAAACTCAATGGATCAAATGAGAAGAAAAAAGATGAACCAAATGAAGATATTGATCAATCAAAACCTACTCAAAAGCCTAAGGACTGGAGAATAACAAGAGATATCTCCCTTGACAACATAATTGGTGAAGTAACTAAGGGAGTATCTACTAGATCTTCATTAAGGAATTTATGTTGTGATATGTCTTTTGTTTCTCAAATTGAACCTAAGAACATTGATCAAGCTTTACTTGATGAACATTGGATGCTTACCATGCATGATGAACTTAATTAGTTCAAGAGAAATTAAGTTTGGGAACTTGTTCCTAGACCTTCTTCTCACAAGCCAATTGGCACCAAGTGGGTTTTTAGGAACAAACTTGATGAAAGTTGCATCATAGTCAGAAACAAAGCTAGATTGGTTGCAAAAGGTTACAACCAAGAGGAAGGC
Organism: Glycine latifolia; assembly: GCA_013407115.1. NCBI lineage: Eukaryota > Viridiplantae > Streptophyta > Magnoliopsida > Fabales > Fabaceae > Glycine > Glycine latifolia. The sequence goes on along the minus strand of CM023959.1, from coordinate 20,334,762 downwards.
ATTGACTATGAAGAAATCTATGCTCCAGTAGCAAGGGTGGAAGCCATTAGATTACTACTTGCATTTGCATGTTTAATGGATTTCAAACTGTTCCAAATGGATGTAAAGAGTGCTTTTCTTAATGGATATATTGAGGAAGAAATCTATGTTGATCAACATCCTGACTTTGTTGATTTTAAATATCCAAATCATGTTTTTCAACTGAATAAAACTCTTTATGGATTAAAGCAAGCTCCTAGGTCCTGGTCTGAAAGATTGAACAACTTCTTACTAAGCCAATCCTTCATAAGAGGACAAGTGGATAAAACATTTCTCATCAAGAAATCTGTGAATGATATCTTATTGGTTCAAATATATTTTGATGATATTGTATTTTGGTTTAACTAATCATTCCTTGTGCAAATAATTCTCAATCTCTATACAGAATGAATTTGAATTGTCTATGATGGGAGAAGTAACATTCTTTCTTGGAGTACAAGTGAAGCAAATGAAGAATGGGACATTTCTTAGCCAAACAAAGTACTACCATTAATTGATCAGAAAATTTGACATGGAGAAAAGCAAAGATGTTGCACCTCCTATGGCAACCTCAACTTACCTTGATTCAGATGAAAAAGGCAAGAAGGTTGATGAGTCAAAGTATAAAGGGATGATTGGATCACTATTGTACTGGACTGCTAGTAGACTAGAAATAATGCTGAGTGTGTGCTTATGTTGCAAGATATCAAGCTAATCCTAAAGAATCACACCTCACGGCAGTCAAAAGAATCATCAAATATCTTAAATCAACTCCAAGAGTTGGTCTTTGGTATCCCAAAGGTGCATTATTAAATTTTATTGGATAGTCAAATCCTGATTTTGTATGATGCAAGTTAGACAGGAAAAGTACAAGTGGAACATGCCATTTATTGGGAAGTTCACTTATCTCATGGCATTACAAGAAATAATCTTGTGTTGCTTTATCAACAGCTGAGGCTAAGTACATTGTTGTTGGAAGTTGTTGTGCCCAAAGCTTGTGGCTAAAGCAACAATTACAAGACTTTGGTGTTGAATTGAAAGAAATTCCTTTGCTATATGACAACACAAGTGCTATCAACTTATCAAAGAATCCAATAATGCACTCAAGGACAAAGCATATAGAGATCAAACATCACTTCCTCAAATATTACATTCAAAAGGGTAATTGCTCAATTGAGTTTGCTGACACAAATAATCAATTGGTTGATATTTTTACTAACCCCTTGCTAGAGATAGATTTTATGCTCTTAGGAACATGCTAGGTATTCTTGATGAATCTAATATTTGCTACCATGCTTATGATGTGTCTGACTATATAAAATACCACTCACAAATTGACTATGCATCACATATGACAAAAACTTGAATTCTGATGAATGACACTATTCACTCTACATAATTTTTTGTTTTAATCGATTACTATATGTATTAACTGATTATTTGATATTTAAAGACAATTTAGAGTCAAAATTTCTCTAGAGTAATCGATTACATATCAGATTAATCAATTACTTGGTGTTTGAGAGGCAATTTCGAGTTGAGAACTCTCTGGAGTAATCAATTACCCTGCGTTTTAATTGATTACTTAATGCTTGAGAGCTAATTGCAAATTCAAAACTCTCTAGAGTAATCAATTACTCCTTTATATTAATTGATTACACCATGTTTAGAGTCATATTTCACCCTGGAATATTCGATTACTAAAGTTATGTAATCGATTACTTATGGTGTTTTTGCAAATCTACGCAATTTTCAACGAGATGTAACTGACATCTTATCCCTTATTAAAATTCAAAATCTGGTTTAGTAAACCCAAACACTCTTGGAATTTGAGATAGCTGTTATGGGTTTTCAAAATTCAAACTTTTAAACTTGAAAATTATCTATAAATTCATATTTTCTTAAGCTAAAATCTTCACACATGAAAATCACTCTCTCCCTTAGAAAATCTGAGATAATCTTTGTGCTCTGTCTCTTTCTCTCTTAACCAAACCTATGTCCATTCCTTTCTTCCAAAAAAAAAAAAAACCATGTCTCACCCATCTGCCTCTAAGAAAATTAAAACCAGCAAGAGGAAAGTTGGTCAAACCTCTAGAGCTACTGAGAATAGGCTAAATATCTGGTTCCCTACTGAAGTTTAGAGGAATAACTATATGCAGTTCAATGCAACCAAGCTTGTGATGCCGCAAAATATCTAGAGCTTGATTGGTTTGTAGATGAGGGATTCACATTCCTTGAAATTCTTCAAGCTTAAGGGCTAACAAAGTTGTTGGAGATGAAGGGTACCTTTTACCCTGAATTGGTAAGAGTATTTTATACTTGTGCCAAGGTAAGCATGGATGGTGTCCTCTATTCCCAAGTGAATGGAGTTGCAATGGAGATTGATGACACTGTGTGGAATGCAGTGACTGGCATCTCTTGTGTAGGTGTCAGAAGGTTTGAAGAAGAAATAGGAGGATATTCAAAGATGGACACATACATGGGTTTGTTGCTGAATCCACAGGCTCAAATAAGGAACATATTGGGGGTTGGCAACATCACCGATGAAGACAGACTTCTTCACTACATCATTATCTATATCCTTACACCAAGGTCTACCAATCATGGACAGATCACTAATGATCTGTAACTGGTGTATGAAATGAAGATTGGAACTCAAATTAATTGGGTTCTAGTCATGGAGGAGACAATGATGAAGTCTAAGAGGTTGATTAGCTATCAATTCCCCTATGTTGTTTTAGTCTCAAGGTTCATTGACTACTTAGGGATTGATGTGTCAAATGAGATAGTTGATGATGGAGGTCCAAGGCAAGCAAAAGGTCTAGAAGGAGAGCTTGAAGCACTTCCTTTGGTGAGCTTTAAAGGACCAATGACAAAAGCTAACACTCAAGCACTTCAAGACCACATCCAAGCTAACTTGTATCTCTTGGAAAAGCATGAAGAAGCACACCAACTCAGTGCAAACATAAAAGAAGTGTTGTCTGCTGTAATAGATTACTAGATTCCTGTAATAGATTACTTAGGCATTTTGTAAATAGTTTCTGATATCTGTAATCGATTACAAAGAACTTTTTGATAGGGAACGCTCTGTTTTAATCGATTACATGTCAAAATAATCGATCATTTTGTTCATACATTTGTTTCGAGGAAGATCAAGAACAAAATAATCAATTACAAGACTCATTAATCGATTACTTCAGAGTAATTAATCAATTACATGGATGTATTAATCGATTACATGCAGTTATATTCATTTTTCTATATAAGGCTATCCAAAACAGAATGTAAGAACTTCAAATTTTGATCATTGAATGCAAATCTGAGAATTTGTGAAAGAGTTTTCTCTTTGTTCTTGTGCAAGAACCTCTTGGGTCTTATCAATGGCTTCTCAATGCTATTGTGGTGATTCTTCCTAGGCTTATTGGAAAGTTTTTCCATGGTTCCATCCATCTTCATCCCTTACCTTTTCCATCTTCCATTGCTGAAAACAAAAACTTCTAAACATCCCATATTTTGTGAAAGTGATGAAAGCTTAGGGTTCTTGAAAGATTCTTGAAGATTGGGTTTCATTGCAAGGTATATTTGGGAAAACTAATGTTTGATGGGTTCAGCCATCCATCAAGTGGTATCAGAGCCTAATCCTTGTGGAATTCTTCTTCAAGTTCAGTTCTTAAAAGTTCTTCAAAGGTAAAAATTCTGCAGCTTTTCGAAAATCTATAAATCCTTTATTTTCTTAGTGTTCTTGTGTTTTTGTGAAAAATCCTTGGTAGCTTAGTCTTGTGTAGTGGTCTGACACATAACCCTTGAGTCTTTCTTCAAGTTTTGTTTGATTTCAAGTCTTCTTGTTCTTCATGTTCTTTAATCTTTCTTGATAATTTCCAGGTTTGATTCTTGTAATCTAGTGTTAGTAGTTGTTTTTGTGTTGTATAACCACTTGTTTTGATTATAATCTCATGCCTAAATTGAATTGAGTTGTTAGAAGCAAAATTTTACAATTGTTATGCATCATATTTTTGTGATTCATCAATTTCTTAGAGGATTATTAACACAATAAACTCCCCTTACCTCAACAGAGATTTTTCTCTTTTGATCTTAACATGTGTTTTGCTCGAACCCTCGTTCTCACAGCGACTAACAATGAAAGTTTATGCTCTATTTACAAACTTTTCTTAACGGAGAGGATCTTTCGCCACTACTACGGTGGTTCCCAAGAGTTTAAGTGATACAGAAGGTGGAAGAAGAGAGATTTCTGGTGCAACGAGTTTAGAGAGAGAAAGAAGAGAAACACGCAAAGAAGTGAAAGTGCATCGTGCTTCCGCTTCATGCACTGCTATTTATAGGCGAGGTTCTAAGGCAAGTTGCCAACAACTTGAATCAGCTAGCTATCACAGCTACCATAGTTGCCCACTTGCGTGATTGAACAGCCACCATAGTCATTACTATGCCTGTACGGATAGCTTATCTCAGCCACAAAATCTGACTTTTATTCCTCACGCACAAACTCCCATACAAAACATTTTAATAAATTGCAAGATTTACATTTAACAATTAATCAATACAAATATCTTTCTACTTGTAAAATTTCAGGGTGTTACAGAAAGGATTCTATCTTTGTTGTTGTTGATAGGTTCTCAAAGATGGCACACTTCATACCTTGTCATAAAGTTCCTTAGCCATTTTTGGAAAACATTGTGGGGTAAGCTTGGTACAAAACTCTTGTTTTCATCAACTTGTCACCCACAAATGGATGGTCAAACCGAGGTGGTGAATATGACCTTGGGTCAACTCCTTAGATGCTACATCAAGGGCAATTTGAGAACTTGGGAGGAGTGTCTACCTTACATTTAGTTTGCTTACAATAGAGTAGTTGACAAGATTACTTCCTTGTCTCCTTTTGAAATTGTTTATGGCTTTAATCCTTTAAATCCTCTTGATTTATTGCCTTTACCTAACACTTCTTCTATGATTAATCATGATGCTTTGTCTAAAGCTTCTTATGTTAGGAAAATGCATAAATAAGTGAAAGCACGTGTGGAGAGGAAAATGGAACAATATGCAAAGCAAGCCAATAAGCACAAGAAGCAAGTGATCTATAATAAAGGAGATTTGGTGTGTCTTCATTTGAGGAAGGATAGATTTCCTCATGAAAGGAAATCCAAGCTCCAAAAAAGATGAGATGGACCTTTCAAGATTTTTAGAAAAGATCAACAACAATGCTTACAAACTTGAATTTCCTAGTGAGTATGGTGTGAGTAATACTTTCAATGTTTGTGATCTTTCTTTGTATGATGTAGGTACAAGTGAGGAAGCAAACTTAAGGACAAGTTCTTTTCAAGAAGGAAGGGATGATTGAGGTCTAAGGCAAGCTAAAGGTCTAGAAGGAGAGCTTGAAGCACTTCCTTTGGTGAGCTTTAAAGGACCAATGACAAGAGCTAACACTAAAGCACTTCAAGACCACATTCAAGCTAACATGTATCTCTTGGAAAAGCATGAAGAAGCACACCAACTCAGTGCAAACACAAAAGAAGTGTTGTCTGTTGTAATAGATTACCAGATTCCTGTAATAGATTACTTAGGCATTTTGTATATAGTTTTTGATACCTGTAATCGATTACCAGCTATCTGTAATCGATTACAAAGCACTTTTTGACAGGGAATGCTCTGTTTTAATCGATTACATGATGAAATAATCGATTATTTTGATCATACATCTGTTTCTAGGAAAATCAAGAACAAAATAATCAATTACAAGACTCATTAATTGATTACTTAAGAGTAATTAATCGATTACATGCAATTATATTCATTTTTCTATATAAGGCTATCCAAAATAGAATGTAGGGGCTTCGAATTTTGATCATTGAATGCAAATCTGAGAATTTGTAAGAGGTTTTCTCTGTGTTCTTGTGCAAGAACCTCTTGGGTCTTATCAATGGCTTTTCAATGCTATTGTGGCAATTCTTCTTAGGCTTATTGGAAAGCTTTTCCATGGTGCCATCCATCTTCATCCCTTACCTTTTCCATCTTCCATTGCTAAAAACAAAAACTTCTAAACAACCCATATTCTGTGAAATTCTAAAAGCTTAGAGTTCTTGAAAGATTCTTGAAGATTGGGTTTCATTGAAAGGTAGATTTGGGAAAACTAATGGTTGATGGGTTCAACCATACATCAAACAATTTTCCATTTTCTATATCATTTTAGAAAATATTGTGAATAGTGTTCTGGTAGAGTAATTATCTATTATTTTTGTGGTTTCTATCACTGATGAGTTGAACTATGCATGACTAGGTCCAAACCAAGTGATTTGTATTCATATGATCATGAAATAGATAGGACATTTCACAGGTTGAGCATAAATAATAGAAGTGTAGTTGTGTATGATAGTGTAGTTCTAGATAATCGTATAGTGTATTATGAACATTATGTTTCTGAGTTTTCTATTTCTGAACCTTCTATTTCTAAACATTCTAAGTCTGAAATTTTTGTTTATCAACCTTGGTGTATTAAATATCCTGAGATTGAGGTTAATTATGAGCTAAATTCTAGACTAATCCATTTGCTTCCAAAGTTTCATGGTCTTGCAAGTGAAGATCCACACAAGAATCTTAAGTAGTTTCACGTAGGGTGTTCCACCATGCGACCACATGACATTCATGAGGACTATGTGAAGATGAAGGCATTTCCATTCTCTCTGGATGGTATTGCTAAGGACTGGTTGTACCTTCAACCAGATCCTATCAACACTTGTACAAATATGAAAAGAAGATTTTTAGAGAAATTCTTCCCTGCATCCTGAAAAACATACATCCAAAAAGAAATTTGTGGTATAAGGCAATTAATTACCTAGAGAGACATTGTATGAGTACTGGGAGAGATTCAACAAGATGTGTGCTACCTCTCCTCACCATCAAATCAGTGAGCAATTATTGATCCAATATTTTTATGAAGGATTGATGTTGATGGATATGAGTATGATAGATGCAGCTAGTGAAGGCGCATTAATGGACAAGACTTCTCTTGCTGCAAGACAATTGATTTCTAAAATGACAACCAATTATTAGAAATTTGGTACTAGAGTTGCTACAACATCCAAGGCTGTTGCAAATGAAGTTTACATTTCTATGGTTGCAGATAGCCAGAGGTTGGAGAATAATCTGACTGAATTAACACCCCTTGTGAGACAACTTGCCATTGGTCAACAACAGAATGTGATGACAGCCAATCAATCCAGGGCGTGTGGTATTTGTTGTGCACCTGATCATCCAACAGATACATGTCCCACTCTCTAAGAAACTGAACAAGCTATTGAAGTTTTTTCCATACAACCTGGACAACCATTTAGACCTCAACAACAACAATATAATCCTTACTCCAACACTTATAATCCTAGTTAGAGAGATCACCCAAATTTGAGGTATGGTCCTAGTCTGCAATAACAACATTAGACATAACACCAACAGCCATTCAGACCTCAACAACTACATTATCAACCGTCCACCAGCAAATTTCAAGCTCCCCCATTCAGACAACAACAACAATTCCAACAGTCTGCACATACACCTGCACAACCTGTTCAGAGCAGCTCTGACCTTCCTTGGAGGATCTGATGAAGCAAATGGAAACCAGCAACATTCGGTTTATGACATTTAGCTATAACTGTCAACCAGATGTAGTAGCAAGGTTCTAGCAACATTCTTGCATAGCCAATTATTAATCCAAAGAATGTGATGTTATTACATTGAGGAGTGGCACGAAGCTTCCAAATCCAACAAATGCTGGTGCCAAAACAGATTCTACACTAAAATAGATTTCTCTACCTTTTCTTTCTAGATCCATTTCTGCGAAGAAAATGGAACTTGATTCTGATCTTCTTGAGACTTTCAAGAGAGTGGAAGTCAACATCCCTCTTGGATGCTATCATACAGATTCCATTTTATGCAAATTTCTTGAAGGATTTGAGCACTCATAAGAGGAAGCTGAAGGGAAATGAGCAAGTAAAGATGGGCAAAAATGTTTCTACACTTATATAGGGCAAAACTGTTGCGCCATTCCACCATCTACCTTGCCACAAAAGTGCAAAGATCCTGACTCTTTCACTATCCCTTGCACCATTGGAGTTGTACTTTTACAAATGTCATGCTTGACCTTGGAGCCTTAATTAATGTCATGCCCACATCAGTTTACAGATCACTACATCTTGGTGATTTGAAACCAACTGGTGTTGTCATTCAGTTAGCCAACATGAGTGTTGCGCCTCCACTTAGAGTTATTGAAGATGTGTTGGTGCGAGTAAATGATTTGATTTTTCCAGCAAATTTTTAGATTTTGGATATGGAGAATGAGTCTTCCAGCCATGGTTCCACATTGATCCTAGGGAGACCATTCTTGATGACAGCCAAGACCAAAATTGATGTGCATGCAGGAACTCTTTCCATAGAGTTTGGTGATGACATTATTCATTTTAACAATTTTGTCTTTCCATAGAGTTTGGTGAGACATCCTGTAGAGGAGCATTCTGTCTTTCTTGTCGATATCATTTATGTTGTAGTAGATAGTGTAAATATTTGTACTGTAACACCCTGAAATTTTGATAACTGAAACTAGATGTTTGATGTATTTGTTGTGTTATTTGATTATTTGATAAGTTTAGATTATTTAAAATGTTGTGTGAATTATTCTTGTTCAATTGCTTGGTGTGGATGTTAAGTTATGTGGAGTTTGTGAGCTACATTGATATTCAGTGATTTCGAGTTTGACCCAAAACCTGTTTTTGTGAAATCACAATTTTGAATTTTTTAACCTTTGGATTGACTTCACATTTTAAAGGTTGGTTTCTAACCCACACATGCAAAGTTTGACCGTTGGGATTTGAGAAATAACATGTGAAACGTGAGATATTAGTTTTTCACAGAAGCAGTGAAATTTCAAAATTGGGTCAGCTTGCGCAGGCTAGCCAAAATATAAACCAAAATTCAACTGGACGAGTCAAGTCGGTTTTATATGATGAAAACCATGAAAATTATGGTTTTCTTCTACTCCAACAGCCACCCAACCTCTCCCCATCCTCCTCCACCACCCACAGCCACCGGTGACCACCATGAGCCACCGCCGCACGAAGAGGAACACTTTAATTAGAGCGGAATCTTCAAAACTCAACTCGAGGATTCGGTAGAGAATGAAGCATCCAATCCTCCTTTCTTGGTTTCTTTGAGGTAAACATGGTTTCTTTGTCTTCTCTTAGCTAGTTTGAAGTCTCTCTTGATATCTCTTATGATTTGGGTACCGTTAGTGGGTGTTTTTATACTTCCTTTGAAAAACCTTTGAAAATGAGATGTTGTAAAAGTTTCCTTGTTATAAAATTGATGTCATTTTTGTGACCTTCGTTGAGCCTTGGTTGCATTGGTGTGATCGGAATTTCAAAATGATGTCATTTTGATGTGGACTCCCAAAACACCAGTTTAGTCCCTTTTTAAAATTTGAATGGGTATTTGACCCCGAATGTTAATGTTAACTTTATCTTTGAAATCTATACTAAATTATCTTTGATTTTGTATATAGAGCTCTGAGTTTAGACCAAAGCACGTGAACTTGAGAAATCTCAAAACGATGTTTCAAGGAGCTAATAGAGTGATATAGATAGGTAAGGGGAGTTTATTGTTTGGTTACAATTTTTGATACCATAGTTGGGGGTTAGGGAACCCAATTATGGAAATATATGTTTGTCCCTGTTGTGTGCTGATTTTCAAGAAAAACTGTGTTTTTAACTAATGGGATGCGATGAATTTTCTTGTTGATGGATAAAACTGTGAATGATGTTGTTGTTGTAATGATTGGATTTTTGGAAAAAGTCTTAATTATAGAGGAGACTCTACCCCAAATTTTATAACGCGTTCTCCTATTTAATTATTTATTAAATTTTTAAATGGGCATAAAAGTGTGTTTTCTATGCTGTAGTCCTCCTCTTTAATTTAGAATTTTCCTAAAATACTAGTCTCGTGGTAATATGGATTGTGAATGAATGAAAGGATATTGATGATTATGATGATGATGTTGAAATGGGATAATGTGATTGGGTTGATGATGTTGAAATGAGATAATGTTGATGTGATTGATGATGTTAAATATTGATGTTTATGATGATGATATTGAAATAAAATGATGTTGTTGTTGTTGATGACATTGAGATGACATGATGTTGATGTTGATAATGACATTGATGGGAGATAATGTTGATGTGACAATGTCATTGTATGTTGTGGATACACATGGTGCATGACTTATTAGATATCCTTGCAAGGAAGGGTTAGTCCCTATCCATGGTCAGTGCATTGATGGTGCCTATGTTTCATACTTCATAATTTCATGGATGGAAATAGAATGAAGACATTGTGTACCTGTGGGTTTTTATGGGCTAAAAATGCAGGTACTAAGGGGCCATTCGGTTTGGAATTCCCTTGTGACTTTAGCTGATCACCATGGGGGGGGGGGGGAATGGCCAATGCACGACAGGGTGACCCTGATAAATGACTGAATCATTTTTCTGATAGAGATTATTTCCTTGAGTATGGTACCACATTGCATGGTTAGAGTAGAATCAGGTGCATGCATCATTCTGAGCATAATTGATTTGACTGTGGAAAAAATTGATGATTGGTTTGTTCAGTGTATGTTGAACTGACTGATGGTTGAGAATGATTGTAGTTATAATCATTGTTTTCTTGCTAATTATTGCTCTTTGGTGCTTATTGATTTTGTATAATAAACTCACCCTTGCAATTTTGTACTGTGTGGTTGGTATCTGTGATGATTGCGAACTTTCGTTCGTGGGAGCAGATGAGCAGCAATAGGTGACATTGGAAGAAGATCCTTGTTGTTGGAGCCTCCAAGTCGACATGATAACGTTGAAATTCATTTTGGGAGAGAGTTGTGTTTTGTTATTAACTCTTTCTTAGTTGATTCCTTGATTCTCTTTAATCGAGCATGTAAACCCCAAGCTCATATATTTATTTAAAGCTAAATTATGTTTTGACATGTGAATGATATGTAATGGTTTAAAGTATACATACATATGTGTTTATTTATGTACTTCTGCGTTGTTTGATAAGTGTATTATCGCAAAAAAATTACTCTCATTTTCATAATCAAATTAATAGAGTTTTCATTAAAATTTGGAAATTACACGATTAGAGTTAGTGATATCATAGCGACAAGGCAGGTCGTTACATGTACAAATTTACTTTTTGATTTTTCTGATGTCGATCTTGGTTCTTTTAATTGTAACATGATGATTTTGCTCTTGTGTGTAGTATTTGTGAGGAGATTTCCTCTACACTTTACTCTGATTGTGTTGTAGGTACAGGTGTAGGTGATGATTCTCCTATCTCCCTTCCATCAGCCACCAACCTTCCCTTGCCTTCAACTATTCAACCACCTTCCTTAGAGCTAAAGCCACTACCTAAGCACCTTAAATATGCCTATCTAGATGATGCTCAAAAGCTCCCAATCATCATATCTAGCAGCCTGAAGAGAAGTTGCTGCATGTTTTGAGAGGCCACAAAAAGGTCATTGGATGGACACTTGTTGACCTTCTAGGAATAAATCCTTCCATATGCATTCATCGGATACTCTTAGAGGATGATTCTAGACTAGTAAGGCAGCCATAGAGGAGGCTGAATCCCACTATTCTTGATGTCGTGAAGAAGGAGGTGATGAAGTTACTAGCTGCAGGGATCATCTATCCCATTTCAGATAGCACTTGGGTTTCACCTGTCCAAGTGGTCCCTAAGAAGTCGGGTATCACTATTCTGAAAAATCAAGATAATGAGTTGATTCCGACTAGAGTAGCTAATAGTTGGCGAGTTTGAATTGACTATAGGAGACTTAATCAAGCAACTCGCAAGGACTATTTCCATCTCCCATTCATTGACCAGGTTCTAGAGAGGTTGACAGGTAAATCACAATATTGCTTTCTTGATGGTTTTTTAGGTTACATGCAGATTCATATTGCACCAGAGGACCAACACAAGATCATATTCACCTATCCATTTGGCACATTTGCCTACACCAGGATGACCTTTGGCCTATGCAACACACCTGACACCTTCCAAAGGTACATGGTGAGTATCTTTTCTAATTTATTTGAGAGTTGCATGGAGGTGTTTATGAATGATTTCACTATTTATGGTTCCTCTTTTGATGCATGTTTGGATAGCCTCTCTAGAATTCTTGACCGATGTATTGGGACTAACCATGAAAACAGTAAGAACAATACACAAGAACCAAGAGGGAGGTGCATTGGTTGTTCTTGGTCAATTAAAAAATTTCTTAAATAATCAAAGTTAAAAGGGATTGTATCACAAAACAACCGTTGAACACATTCAGTCAATCAAACTCCAATCTTTGAAGAATGCAATGACAACAAAATATTTCTGTTGATTATGAAAAGTGATACCAATGAATGACAATTAATAACCACAAGAAAAGATAAAGAAAAAGTAGTCAACAACAAAATTTATACTGGTTCACTTCTCAACCTTGAGAAGCTACATCCAGTTCTCCTAACCAATTAGTTAGAAATTTCACTAATAGCAATCTATTTCTTAAAAGCTTATACAATTACTCTTAATCAGACCTAGATTAAGAACAAGAAATCTAACACCCTTAGACTCTCTGTGATCAAGACATAGAGAACACCCTTCTCTACTCTTCCCTCTAGAAACTCCTATCTAGACAAGCTTTAAGAAAGACTATTGCTTTAGTTACATAAACTAGAAATTCAATAAGAATTACAATCAAAGTAGTATGGAGAGAAACAACCTGATGATCCACTATAGATGAATGCAAATGATTACCAAACTTGAATCAAGGTTGAAAGACAAATTTCAGAACATTCTCTCCAAGTTCTTCTTTAGAAAGTTGCCCATAAAGAAATTCTCTAAAGAAATCTTGAAGCTTGAGGATTTGAGGGTCTAACATAGAATAGCTCAAAGTATCTTTTCTCTCTTCAGAAAGGTTATGAAATTTGTTGATATTTGGTTGTGTTTCTTTGGTTAAAACAAGCAACATCTATTTATAGAAATTGTTTTAACTATTAGTAATCGATTAAATCACTTATGTACTAAATAAATCACTTATATAATTGATTAAAGTGTTGTTTAGCTTTCTGGAAAAGAATTGTGAACAATGTAATCGATTAAATCGCAATGTAATCGATTAACACAATAAGCCTTATTCAAAATTGTTGCCAAGTAATCAATTACCACCATGCTGTAATCAATTTTCATTGGAAGTCCATTCTGTGATTATGAATTGTGTAATCAATTACCAAAATCTCGTAATCGATTAAAATGTTCTTTGTTCTCAAGTAATAGATTACCACTTACTGGTAATCGATTAAACCAGTGAGAAAATATTTTTCCAGAACTTGAAATATTGAACACTTGGCTTTTTATGCATTCATGAAAACCTTGTGTTTCAGAAAAGCTTTTGTGAAAATATGAATGCAAAAACATGAATGAGTTTTATGCTATGGATCATAAGATAGCTCATCTTAGACATACACAAATTACATATACCATTCAATTGAATTGACACGTAAAAGCCTAAACATTTCAATGTCTAAGAACCTCAACTTCTTGATCCTCTTTAGCTTCCCCTGGGTCTAACAATCTTCCCCTTTTGGCTTTGAACATCTTGATTCTTAGTGTTCTTTTAGGAGAGAGTTTCCAGGAGCTTTTACTTGAAACCTGAAACAAAATCAGCTTCTAGCCAAGACCAAGTTGAAAACATTATGAACAGAACACAAGAACCAAGAGGGGGGGTGAATTGGTTTCTCTTGGCCAGTTAAAAATTCTTAACCAAATAGAGTTATAAAGATCATATTACAAACAATCCAATAACACTTCCAAAACAATCAAAACACTAGTCTTTAAAGAATGCAACCAAAATGTTTTTTGTTGAATGAGAAAGATTACACCAATCAATGACAATTAATGATCACAAGAAAAGATAAAGATGAAGTAGTCAAACAAAGATTTATACTGGTTCACTTCTCAACCTAGAGAAGCTACATCCAGTTCTTCTAACCAACAAGTTAGAGTTCCACTATTAACAATCCATTTCTTAATAGCTCATAGGATGAGGGGGTTGACGTGTTTGATGGGAATCAAAATGAAACATTCAAGTTGCGCGCACTGGTATGTTGTACCATTAATGACTTTCCAGCATATGGTAATTTGATTGGATACAATGTTAAGGGCCATTGGGCATGCCCTATCTATGAAGAAGACACAAGCTACGTACAACTGAAACATGGAAGAAAAAAGTGTACACTTGGCATTGACATTTTTTGAAACCTTATCACCCTTACCAGCGATTGAAAAAAGCTTTTAATGAAAGTCAAGAGCATGAAATTACACTGATACCCTTAACTGGTCAGTAGGTTCTTGAGGGGGTTGAGGTCATCAATATTGTATTTGGAAAGACCCAAAAGAAGCTGACAAGTAAAACTTGCATATTGTTAGACTATTGGCAAGCGTACCAATTGTCGTTGCAGGTTACATAATTTATAAAAGATCGTCTCCACAGGGACTTGAGTTACTCAGTTAATCCAAATGAAATTTAACAGTTCAATAGTCATGTACAACGAGTGTAAGCGGAGTTTCATGTATTTGTGAAATAACAGAAATTACAAAATTTAAAGAAAATGCAAAAATAACGGATTTAGTGCGTTGGAATTATGGAAGATTATGGAAACTAATAAAATGAGTTTTAATTAATTCAAGAAAAGTGTACGATTGGACTTCATCGTTCATACCCTTAGTATCTAGTTAACATTACCATGTATAAATCATTTTCTTATCATTATTGATGCACACATAAAATCACTCCAAATTGATCCCTCGTATTTGAGAATCCTAAGGATATTTACCGAATATCAATCCCTCGCATATGAAGTAAATAACCCAGCATTACAATCATAATCGTGTGCTATTTGCAATCTAAATGTTATGCTTTATTCCTAGTAACGTAACGTAAAGAGTAAAATCATTTAGTTCAAATCTTAAGAGTACTTTCCAGTTAAACTTAGAACCTTATTTCATGAAACTAGTGATCAATTAGAATCACGCATTAAGTACGGAATGAAATTACCAATAAGGAATAGAAAAGATTCATGCATAAATAAATATTAAAAGAGATACTTAAGGGTAGAAGATTACATCCAATCCTTAGAGAAGTTAGCCGATCATTGTGGAGAGCACACGATCAACTGAATACATGATGAAGGAAGTGATCCCTGAATCACTCTGGTAGAGTTTCCTTACTAATTTCTCACTTCTCTCACTCTCTCTACACTCCCTAATGTAACGACCCGCCTCGTCACTATGATATCACTAACTCTTAATCGTGCAAATCTCAATTTTAATAAAAAAATCCATTAATTTGATTATGAAAATGATGGTAAATTTTTCGCGATAATACAATTATCATACATATATTACAAATACATAAATAAACACATATATATATATATATATATATATATATATATATATATATATTAAATCAATACATGTCATCCATATGTTAGAACTTCCTTTAGTTTTACATGTATATGCACCTAAAATTACATATCTAACACATAGCCAAAGAACTAACTAAGAAAGAGTTGATTAACAAAACACAACTCTTTCTCCAAAAAAAAATGCGACGTCATCACGTCGGCTTGGCGGCTTCAATAAAAAGAAGATCTCCCTCCAAGGTCACCTACTGCTACTCATTTGCTCACACGAACGAAAGTTCGCGATCATCACAGTACCAACCACACGGTACAACAAATGCAAGGGTGAGTTTATTATATAAACCAACAAGCATCGGATAACAAAAATTGGAAAGGAAACAACATTAATAACCAGTATCACTACCACAAGTCCATCAGTCCAATACACACCCAACAAACCCATCATTCCATTACACATTCAACAAAACAATCATCCAATGCATTCCACAACTCAAACAATCATGTTCAGAATGATGTATGCATCTAACTCATCACTTAGCATGCAATGTGGTACCATTCTCATGGAAATAGCCTCTTTCAGGAAAATGATGCAGTAGCTCGTCGAGGTCACCCTATCGTGCACTGGTCGCTCCCCCCCATGGTGACCAGCCCTGAGTCACAAGGGAGTTCCAAACAGAGTGATGCCCCCTAGTACCCCCGTACTTACTGCCACCATTCTATTTCCATCCATGAAATATGAAGTATGAACATGGGCACCATCAATGCAATGACCATGGATAAATAGGGACCAGAATTTTACATAATCCCTTTCTCTCTAGGATGCTTAAAATTCGTAAACCCATCCTCGCAAGGTTATCCAGTCATGCACCCCCCATGGTATTCATGTATATCCACATCACACAATGACATTGTTCACATCAAAATTATTTCTCGTCAATGTCATTATCAATATCCACATCATGTCATCTCAATGTCATCAATAACATCAACATCATTTCATTTCAACATCATCATCATAACACCAATATCATCTCATTTCAACATTATGAACCACATTAACATTATCTCATTTAAACATCATAAACCACACCATCATTATATCATTCAATCATCACCAACACATCAATAACATCTCATTTTCAATATTATCAGCCACGTCAATGTTACCACATTTAAGCATCACAAACCACATAAACATCATCTCATTTCATTCACAATCCATATTACTACAATACTAGTATTTTAGGAAAATTCTAAATTAAAGAGGAGGACCTACAATATATAAAACACACTCTTATGCCCATTTAAAAATTTAATAAAGAATTAAATATATAAAAATTCATCACATCCCATTAGTTAAAAGAAGTTTTTCTTGAAAACGAGCACACACAGGAACAAACATACATCAATCATAAATATATCGCATCCCATTAGTTAAAAACGTAGTTTTTCTTGAAAACCAGCATTTTCGTGAAGGCTTGTGGGATGAAAAATCCTCCATTTTTGTGACTTGGAAGCTTAAATATTTATTCAGCACTGCCTTTACTCGCAAAAATTCGCCTGGGCGAGCTGACCAGATTCTAGAATTTTCTGCTTCAGTGAAAAATTAATTTCTAATGTTCCAGACATTATTTTAATAATCCCAACAGTCAAAAGTTACATATGTGAGTTAGGAACCTATATTTAAAAGTTTAAGATGATATAACGGTTAAAAAATATATAATGATGATTTTACTAAAACAGGTTTTTGGGTCAAACTCGGAATCACTCAATTACAACGCAGCTCGAACAAGCTCTACATACTTGACATCTACATCAAGCAATTGCACACGGATAATTCACATAACATTTCAAATAATCCTAATTAATAAATTAATCAAATCATACAAGAAATACATCACACATATATTTTAAGTTACCAAAATTTCAGGGTGTTACACCTAAGGCTAGCTGGTTCGTTGTTCAGTCACTATAGCCTTCCAAGCATGCCTATATATAGGAAATGGTGACCAGCTTATATCCATTCGCCCAGGAAACCAATTTTTCCTGTTTACATGAATCACTCGCCCAGGCGAGTTAAAGTCTTAATGCTGAAGAAAGGTGTTAGCCTCGGCGAGTTCTAAGCAAATTTGCTTCAGGAAATGTCCTTTTTGCCCCTTTTTGTGCTTGTTTTGGTTACTTGGATGCTCTGGATACCATTGAACTTTATTTAATCTCCGAATTTGAGTGGATGAATCTTCCAAAATGTGAATAACACCCTATATAATTACAAAATATAGAACAACTAGGTTTAGGACAATTTAATCAACGAAATTTACTAAAATCAAAAGATAAGGGCCTCGCATTATAACCTTGTTTTTTACTAAAATATGGCACTTATCACTCACCCTAACCTAGAATCTTGCTTTTCCTCAAGCAAAGTAAGGAAAAAAAAACTACAAATACTAGAAGTCTAAAAAGAAGTGTTTCTATATTAAAAACATGCTTTGTAAAGAATCAATTTTTAATTTGATCAGAACATATTTTTCAAGTAATCAACCATGAGAATTGGAAACACAAAAGATGGAATTTACCAAATCAAATGAGTTTAAGATCAATTTACACTT
The DNA here is from genome assembly GCA_013407115.1 of Glycine latifolia. NCBI lineage: Eukaryota > Viridiplantae > Streptophyta > Magnoliopsida > Fabales > Fabaceae > Glycine > Glycine latifolia. The sequence goes on along the minus strand of CM023959.1, from coordinate 20,316,617 downwards.
CATTTCTAAAGAACATCAGATGAAGCACTTGATTGATTCAAACAGAGGAAAACCTCTCAAAGGTGTTTATTTCTCCCACAGGTAAGTGTTTCTTCTCAATTCCAACATTGATATGTTATAGATCAATTTTACAGTTCATTTCCCATCAAATCAAAGTGCATAATTATCATGGATCTTTAGGACTTTTAAGGGTTGGCCCTGGCTTTGAAGGAAATCTTGATTTTTCTGGATATTCAAAGTTATCTTGAGAATAGGAGAGCAAACAAAGATTAAACAAACTATCATCATTTCCTATTTGTTTTCTTTTTCTTCCAAGTATCCATGTTTCTTATACCAACCTCCCAATCACCCAACTTATAGAATTTACAACACTTTGTACAATTTTAGAACACAAGGAATTTTTTTGTTTCCTTTTTCTTTTCTTCCTTTTCTTTTTCTTTCTTTTCTTTTTAATAACAAAGCATTTTCATCACATTAGCCACCTAAATGATAAAATTTTCCAACAAAATCCCTTTTGCTCTCCTAACCCAAGGTAAGGTAGGAAATTCTTATCCTAGGTTAATGTTTCAACAAAATCATAAGTGTTTTGGCTCAAAAGGGCTAGCAAGTGGTAAATCATCATATATTGGGATAGCTTTTTGGCCAGTGGCTTTAAAATGTTCAAGAAGAAAAAAGTCCTAAATCATATCCATGCATCATATGTCATGACAATTAGAAATTCATACAAAATCAACTATAGATCATATCAGTGAGGACACTTAATACAATTTATGTGGGTGCACTCAGTCACTTAAGCTTAAGGCATGTTTTCATGTTAAATCAAATCAATGTTTTTAAAAGTTGTTCATTATTAAATTCATGTAAAAATATCTGCCTTCATTTGGTATTTAAAAATTCATTCCTTTGTTTTTCTTTCTCAAGTTTTTTTCAAAAATGAATTTTGTTGAGTTCTAATCTAAAAAGCAGTTTTTCAAATCTGTTGATTCTTTTCAAAACATGTTATGGTTTTAGAAAAATTTGTCTTTTAAGTCCCAAAAAGTTTTATACATATTCTATACTATTGTTAGTAAAACAAAAAATTTTATAAAAAATGTGTACTTCCAAAAAAAGGGAACCCTCTGTGTACACCATCAGAGTTGCATATAACCAAAATAAAAATCATAAACGCATGCAATTATCTAATCAAAAGTAAATGAGAAAATAAAGTACTAAATTTAATACAAAGCAGTAAAAAGACTATGTCACAGATTTTTCAAGATCATGGTTTTAGGAGCTCAGTCTCCTGCATTGAAAAAATCAAAAGGATCTACCATGTCCTCATCCTTATCTGCTCTGCTTCCTGCTAAAAATAGACCTGTCCTCAAGCCTTGAAATGGTAGCTCTAACAAAATAAATGATATGTTTAAAAACATAAGACATAAAATTCAAAAGTAAAGTTAAGAAATACAATTCAAAAACATAAGACACAAATTAAAACAAAGCTTAAAAACACTTGGTTGCCTCCCATGAGCGCTTCTTTAATGTCTTTTTAGCTGGACGCTTTTGTTATGGCTCAGGCTTCCAGCAATTGGACAACAGTGGAGAGCCAATGGCTTCTATGTTTTCCTTCATAATTTTCACCAGTTTCTTCTCTTTTTCAGAAAGACTTAAATCATTGGTAACTGGTGTCTTTGAATCACCTGCAAGAAAAACATAATTCAAATGTTGAGGTATTGCATTTACCTCCTTTATTGATTCTTGATTCTTCTTTTCCTCTGACAATTCTTCAAAGAGAGATTACTGGTAAGGAATTTCCTTGAAAGCATCTAGTTGTTGGAGACAATCTGATTTTTCATTTTCTTCACATTCACTCATCTCCTCAAATGCTTTAGTCAATGTTTTCTCTGAACAATTGTTTCGTTGAATTAACCTCTTGGAATCAAAATTTACTTCATCCAAGACATCCACTCTAAAACACTCCCTTGGTTCTTTTGGGTTAACCTGTGTGTTTGCTGAAAAAGGTCCACTTCTATGCTTAGATAGTTGTTTTGCAAGCTGTCCAACCTGAACTTCAAGATTTTTAATGGAAGCTTCAGTGTTCTTTTGATTTGTGATGGACATCTGCATAAACTTAGTTAGAGTGTCTTCCATTTTTGACAATCTATCAGGCTAAGCTTGTTGTTGTTGTTATGGTGGAATCATATTTGAAGAACCTGCATAAGAATTGTTAGAGGGACCTGCAAAAGAAGAGTTAGTGGGACCATAATATGCATTATCATTTTGTTGCCTCCAGCCATAAGGCTAATTTGAACCTGGACCAACTATGTAGCCTTGGTAATTTCCTTGAAATTTTTGTTGAGGTCTGGTCTGATTCTTCAAATAATGAGCCTCATCTTCCTTTGATAATTAGCAGGTGCTGAAGAATGGCCATTCTGATGGTCGTCACCACAGAAATCACATCTTAGAACTTGTTGAACATAATGAGCTTGGTAAGTTTTCTTTGACCTTCCATGCTGAAATTGTTGAGGAACTTGGCCTATCTGTGTTGTTAAGGCCTCTAATTGTTGAGTCAAGAGTTTATTTTGAGCTAGAATTGCATTTTGGGTATCCAGCTCCATTATACCTGGCAAGCGTACCAATTTGTCGTTGTAAGTTACAGAATTTATAAAAGATCGTCTCCACAGGGACTTGAGTTACTTAGTTAATTTAAATAAAAGTAATATTTTAATAGTTATGTACAACGAGTATGAGCGAAAATTTATGTGTTTTGTGAAAATAACGGAAAATAACTAAAAAGTAAGGAAACTAATAAAATGAAATTAATTGAAGAGAACGTAGGATTGAGTTTCATCATTCATACCCTCAGTATTCAATTAATATTACCATGTATAAATCATTTTCCATCATTACTGATGCACACATTAATTCACCCTGAATCGATCCCTCGCAATCGAGAATTCTAAGGATATTTACCGAATATCGATCCCTCGCATACGAAGTAAATAACCCAACATTACAATCATAAATCGTGTGCTATTTGCAATCTAAACGTTATGCTCTATTCCTAGCAATGTAACGTAAAGAGTAAATCATTCAGTTCAAATCCTAAGAGTACTTTCCAGTTAAACTTAGAATCCAATTTCATGAAACTATTGATCAAGTAGAATCAAGCATTAAGAACATAATGAAATCACTGGAATGAGTATAAAATATTCACACATATATCAAATATCAAAAGAAATAAATAAAGGTAAGAAGATTACATCTAATCCTTAAGAGAAACTAACCAATCATGGTGTAGAGCAAGAGATCAATAGAAAACATGACGAAGGTAGCGATCCTTGGCCCGTTCCTGTAGAGTTTCCACTATTTTTCTCTCTTCTCTCACCTCTCTCTAAGCCTCTTGGGTTGTTCCTCTCATTCTCTCCCTCCAAAATCATGCTTCCATCTTCACCTTGCATGCCTATTTATAGGATTTGGTCACCTGCTTAAGCTCACTCGCCTAGGCGAGCAATTTGGCCTTGGTTCACCCGCCTGGGCGAGCTAATGCATTTTTTCTGAAATGTTCACTCGCCTGGGCGAGCAAAATGAACTGTTGACACTCACCAGGGCGAGTTAAAGACTTAATGTTGAAGAAAGGTCATGGGCCTGGACGAGTTCTGGGCCATTTTGCTTCGGACACCTCACAAATTTGATTCTTATGTCCCTTTCGCTTGCTTTGTTTGCTTGGATGCTTCAGATACCATCGGAACCTATCAAAATACAAAATATGATTGGACTAATCTTCGTAAATGTGAAAAACAACATTTATATAAGTACTAAATACAAATCAACTAGGTTTCGGGGCAAGTTTATAAATTTTTTTACTGAAATCAAAAGATAAGTGTCATCATTGTAAGCCTGATTTTACTAAAATAGGGCACTTATCAATACCTTTCCTTTGAATCAAAGATCTATCATGGTGAGACTAGTAATCACTGGCTGCTATGGAGTCAATGATTATAACTGCTTCCTCCGGGCTCTTTGACATCATCGTACCTCCAGCCGAGGCATCAAGAATCATCTTTGTTTGAGGTTTCAAACCACTGTAGAAAATATGTAATTGTGCAGCATCATCAAAGTTATGGTTTGGGAAACTCTGTAGTAAGGATTTGAATCTATCCCATGTTTCACAGAAAGGTTAATCAAAACCTTGAGAAAAGTAGCAATGGGTGATTTTGCACTGATGAATCTAGATGGAGGAAAGAATCTTGCAATGAATTTTTCCTCCACTTCTTCCCAAGTGTTGAGACTTTTGTTTGGTTGGGATTGAAGCCAAATCTTTGCTTCACCTGTCAAAGAAAATGGAAAAGCTCTGAGATAGACAGCTTCAGCAGCTTCATCGGAAGCTCCCATGGTACTGCATAGCTCCATAAATGTTGACAAGTGTGTATATGGATCCTCATGATCCATTCCGGCAAATGGATGAGAGCCAATTAGACTGAGTAATGCTGGCTTCAGTTCTACAACTTTATTGTTGAAAGGAGGGATGACTATGCTATTGTAATGCTTTGGTCCTTGTTGATAAGCATAGTCACCAAGAGTCCTCCTTGGTGGTCTATTTCCTTCTCCTTCTTTATCATCCATAATATCAATTACAAGTGTCTTTTGGTGAAGGAGAATAGAAGAAGATTAACCCGGTGGCTTATTGGCTGCTTGTTTCTTATTCTCCCTATTTTTCCTTTCTGCCTTGGTAATTTCTGGATCAAATAATATTTTATCTGCAGAAAACTTATCTCGCATATAGCAAAAAAGAACAAACTCCAATAACCCGTAAGTACCGAGGTTAGTGAAAATAAAATATAACAAAAGAGAATTTATTCAAAATCAAAATAAAGTAAATAAAAAGGTTCTACTAAACTGAAAAATTAAATCTAAAAGAACTGAGTAAGTGACTCAAGTCCCCGGCAACGACGCCAGAAACTTGTTAGGCTATTGGCAAGCGTACCAACTGTCGTTGCAGGTTATAGAATTTATAAAAGATTGTCTCCACAGGGACTTGAGTTACTCAGTTAATCCAAATAAAATTTAACAAGTCAATATTTATGTACAACAAGTGTAAGCTGAGTTTCATGTATTTGTGAAATAACAGAAATTACAAAATTTAAAGAAAATGCGGAAATAATGGATTTAGTGCGTTGGAATTACGGAAGATTTTGGTAACTAATAAAACGAGTTTTAATTAATTCAAGAAATGTGTAGGATTAGACTTCATCATTCATACCCTTAGTATCTAATTAACATTACCATATATAAATCATTTTCTTATCATTATTGAAGTAAATAACCCAGCATTACAATCATAATCGCGTGTTATTTGCAATCTAAATGCTATGCTCTATTCCTAGTAATGTAACGTAAAGAGTAAAATCATTCAGTTCAAATCCTAAGAGTACTTTCCAGTTAAACTTAGAACCTTATTTCATGAAACTAGTGATCAATTAGAATCACACATTAAGTACGGAATGAAATTACCAATAAGGAATAGAAAAGATTCATGCATAAATAAATATTAAAAGAGATACTTAAGGGTAGAAGATTACATCCAATCCTTAGAGAAGTTAGTCAATCATTATGGAGAGCACAAGATCAACTGAATACATGATGAAGGAAGCGATCCCCGAATCACTCCGGCAGAGTGTCCTTACTATTTTCTCACTTCTCTCACTCTCTCTACACTCCCTAAGGCTAGCTGGTTCGTTGTTCAGTCACTATGGCCTTCCAAGCATGCCTATATATAGGAAATGATGACCAGCTTATGTCCATTCACCCAAGCGACTAATTTGGACTGTTTTCACTCGCATGGGAGAGTTAATACATAATTCTGGAAACATCCATTCGCCCAGGTGAGCTAAATACACATGAATCACTCGCCCAGGTGAGTTAAAGTCTTAATGCTGAAGAAACGTGTTAGCCTGGGCGAGTTCTGAGCGAATTTGCTTCAAGAAATGTCATTTTTGCCCTTTTTTGTGCTTGTTTTGGTTACTTGGATGCTTTGGATACCATTGAACTTTATTTAATCTTCGGATTTGAGTGGATGAATCTTCCAAAATGTGAATAACACCCTATATAATTACAAAATATAGAACAACTAGGTTTAGAGCAATTTAGTCAAAGAAATTTACTAAAATAAAAATATAAGTGCCTAGCATTATAACCCTGTTTTTACTAAAATATGGCACTTATCACATATAGAAGAAGAGGTCAACATTCTTTGATCTTCTATACTAGTCCAATCTAAATGTTAGACATTGTATTGATATTATGCATCTCGAGAAACATGAATGTGATAGTGTCATCGACGCGCTTCTTAACATTCAAGGCAAGACAAAGGATGGTTTAGATATTCATCAAGATCTACCTGAGATGGGTATATGTGACCAGTTACATTCAAGGTCTAATGGTAAGAAAATATACTTCCCTCCAGCTGTCATACTTTGTCAAGAAATGAGAAGACAATTTTTTGTCAATGTTTGTGGCATGTGAAAGTGTCACAAGGAAACTCTTCAAATATTAAGAGCTTTGTGCAGGTGAAAGATGTAAAATTAGTTGGATTAAAGTATCATGATTGTCGCGTCTTGATGCAACAACTCTTGGTCATGGCAATATGAGACATCTTGCCTAACAAAGTCAGGCATGTCATAACTCACTTGTATTTTTTCTTTAGTGCCATATGTAGCAAAGTTATAGACCCTCTAGAGTTAGATGACTTGGAAAATGGCGTTGCTATTATCTTGTGTCAGTTGAAGATGTATTTTTCTACTTCATTTTTAGACATCATGATTCACTTAATTGTTCATTTTATGAGGGAAATTAAATTGTGTGATCCCATTTATTTATGGTGGATGTACTCGGTTGAGTGATACATGAATATCTTAAAAGGGTGTACAAAGAATCTACACTATTCTGAAGCATCCATTGTTCAAAGGTACATTGCAGAAAAGCTATTGAGTTTTGTTCAGAGTACATTGAAAAGGAAAAACCTGCTGGGCTTCCCGAGTCTCGGCATGACGAAAGCATGGGAGGTAAGGGTTCATGAGGGCTACATGTTATCACTCCGGGTCTAGAGGAATTGAAACAAACTCATTTTTATATATTTAATAACAGTAATGAAGTTGTGTCATACATATTTCATCACGAAGCCTTATTAAAGGAAAGTAACCTGAAAATGACCAAGAATAGGGTGTTAAAAAGCATAATGAGAATTTTCTAAATCGGTTTAAATATACAATCTTTGGTGATGATAATGCTTCTGAAACATTAAGGAAGTTAGCAAATGGGCCTAAAATAAATGTTAGAACTTGGCAAGGATACGATATCAACAAATATTCATTCTACACCAAATCATAAGACAACAAGAGTATAGTGTAAAACAACGGGGTTAGTCTTAAGGTTGAATCCCAACAATTTGCTACTGTAAATGATGACAATCCCCGTCTGGCTTCCATGCCTTACTTTGGAGTCATTGAAGAAATTTGGGAGCTTAATTATGCTAAATTCACTGTGTGTATTTTTAAGTGTAAGTGGGTTGATAGAAATATCGATTTGCAGACCGATGATTCTAGATTTACTTTGGTAGATCTGAAGAAGCTAGCTTATCAGAATGAGCATTTCATCATGGTAGAACAAGATGAACAGGTGTTTTATGTTCAAGATCATTGTGATGAAAGGTGGTTAGTGGCTTTAGTGGAAAAACTATTGGTGTAAATATTAAAGATGATGATTCAACCCTTGATACTTGTCACACTCCTTTCTCCACAACATGCCTAACATTAATGGAGAAGAATAAGTTCATGATGTCCATGCAAATCGTTACGATCATGATGAAGAAGAATTAATTAACATCATATAATGTAATCATTTTTTATATATACTTTTTTCCATATTTGTAATTACATAACTTATTATACTTTTGAGTTGAATTTAATTAATGTTGTTTTTAACAAGCACATGGCTATGCCATTGAGCTCCCTTCCTTTTGAGTCATCACCTTCATCGTCTATGTCAAAGAGGACTAGAAAAGCCACACAACTCAGATCATTGTCTGCTAGACCCATAAGGGTGGAGAGACCACTAGTTCGTGTGGATCCTGTTGGATATAAAGGGAGCAACAAGAAGATGAAGCTTGTACCATAGAAGAATGTTTTGAGCTTTTCACATGCCTTGAAGATTGTAATTTAAATTAAGTGTATGAGAGGCCAATCTTTTGATCCTTGCATTGCATGCACATAATCATTAACATGCTTACATATTTTCATTAAAAGTATCAAAGCTATTCATGTTTTTAAAAGAAATCAATTAATCATGGTTAATGTTTTTGGAAAAATATAATCTTACTGCTTTAATCTATTACACATCATTTTAATCGATTATTTGCTTCATTTTAAATCTGGAAAAACCATGATGAACATTTTAATCGATTACATGACTCTTGTAATTGATTACATAGTAAAAACCAAAAGCTTGCCTCACTGCTTTAACTGATTACCAAACATTGTAATCGATTACACAAGCTTGCTTCACAATGTACTTCACTGCTTTAATCAATTACAACTCGATTTAATCGATTATTCTGTTCGTTGTAAAACCCAGAATGAAGCCATGAACAATTTAATCGATTACATAAGCCATTTAATCGATTATTTGGCGCGTTGTAATCGATTACATTCTGTTACAAAAAGTTGTTATAAATTGAATGAAGGCTTGTCTGTTTTAGCAAGTTGAATACTTCGAATTTTCTGAATATGCACAAGCCTTCTCAAAGTTAGAAAGTGATTTTTTGGGTTAACTAAGTTCTTGTCCCACTCTTTAATCTTCATGGGTTTTGAATGATTTCTTGGGCAAGAGTTTTCAAAAAAGTTTTGGAGAGCATGTTCTGAAATCCTTTTCTGCAATTCAATTCTGATTAGTAAACCATATGCATCTACATTCATTGGATCATCAGGTTGTTTCTCTCCATTTTCTCTGATTGTAAATTTGTTTTTGTATTTTTGGTTATTTGAAGCTATTGTAATGGATTCTTTGAAGCTTGTGCTAGAGTAGTGTTCTCTAGAGGAAGAACAGAGTAGTGTTCTCTGGTTCTTAATCACTAGGAGTCTAATAGGGTTTTAGATTTTCATTCTTTATCTAAGTTTGATAAGGGTGATTGTTGTAAAGCTTGTAAAGAACAGAAATTTATAATAGTGAAACTTTAATCTGGTGTTGATTAGAAGAAATTAGATGTAGCTTCTCTTGAGAAGGTTTAATAAAGGTTGTAAAGCTTGTACCATAGAGTATTGTTGTAAAGGTTTGATAAATTCTTGTGTTGATTTTCTATTTCTCAATCTTTACTAGTTATCTTGTTCATCTTTTCTTAGTATTATTATCATTACTCAACAAGTCTTGTTTTAAGCAATTGATTACTTGGGCTGAGTGGTTTGATTGATTAGAAGCATTCTTGGTTTAAAAGTGATTAAGATCCTTTAACTCTGATTTTATAAATAAATTTTAAAAGGCCAAGTTTAAACCAATTCACCCCCTCTTGGTTATTGTGGGTATTCCTATTATTTTTCAGATCCTACCACTAGGAAAGCTGATGGTCCACACAAAAAGAAATCAATGACCTATTTGGGGATCATCGCTTGAGACAAGGTGGATGTTGCATATGCTAACTGGAAACAGGTTCCTACAGCTCAGAAGGATTTGATTTGGGAGGACATTCAGGTATTTCAAGTGAAACTTATATGTTATAGTAATTGGATATATTAAACCACCATATTGTTGTTATTCACTAACTACTACATGTCTTTTTGTATCTAAGGCTGAATTTGATATTCCAAAAGCATTTGATAAAATGACGAAGAAGAAAATTCTTCAGATCGTAGGAGAGTGGTGGAGGCAATTTAAGTTAGATTTAACCTCCGAATGGGCTCTAGCACAAGGCAAGGAAGATGGCGATGCACAGTCTATGAGAAGTACATTATCAACAAAGAGAAGTGGAACCAATTTTGTCAAAGTCATAGACACCCTTCATGGGAGGTTAGTTGTGGTCCTTGAACTTTTTGAACTTGACATTTACAATTGATTTAAGCATTTTTTTTATACATATTGTCTATTTATCGCAAGATGTTAGAAAAAAGGCACAATCCATACAGAAACAAAACACTGCTCTTCACGCGTTGTCTAGTGGGGGTTATAATTTTCTTGAACAAAAGTTAATAAAGAAAAAACAAAAGAAACGATTGGAGCAAGCAATCCAATTCGGGAACACTAAAGCAATCGTTGATCCTCCATCTCTCATTAGACGACATGTTAAGTGAAAGATGGCTCGCACGAAAAATTCGAGTCAAATGACATCTGAGGCAGCACACCAAATTGTTGATAGGATTGTAAGTTAATTTTTAGTTTCAATTGTCTCTATATATAATAATAATAATAATGATAATAGTCTGCAAATAGTTTCATATTTTGTTAATTGTAGGATTCCTTGGAAGAGTAGTTCACACAGGGTAGTTTTGTAGCCCATGGACGTCAGGATGTACTAACTGCTACCATTGGGTGATCAGAGCACTCTAGCCGTTTTTGTGCTATTGGAGTCAGTGTTATGATCAAGCAATACGTTGGACCACCTTCAACAAGATCTCACACATCTATGTCAATCATTCCAAAATAGCTAGATCGACTTAAACAAATATTAAGGAGGAGCTGACACAGAATATCAGGGACGAGCTAGAGCAGTCGATCATTGAAAAAGTGACGAGATAACTAATGTTGTCCTTCAGCCACATGCAGTCATAGGGAATCATACCACTTATTGAGCCTAAGGTAGCTCCTTCTGGTGCCCATGTCAGCACAAAGGAAAGTTTGTGTTAATCCATCTGGGAAGGACCCAGACACGAATGCATCAGATAGGTGTGGGTTGTATGTTGATAACAATCCTCCCTGTCTGGTTGCCCTTGGAAGAGTTTGTGAGGGGTCGACAATTGTGCACCATTGGGCAATGATCTGGTGAAGGTGTGTGTTGAGGAAGTTCAAGATGTTGATTCTCGCGTCCCTGCACCCATTGAAGAGGTTCAGTTAGTGGGACAGACCCTTAACACCTTCCTTGCTTGGCTGACACATCTTGTACAAGCTTTTTCAGAAAAGGTATTTCCTTTTTGTTGTGTTTATTATTATTAAAAAACTGATTTGTTACAACTAAAGTGTTGACTGTCATTGACTTATGTTTATCAACTTTGTAGGACAAACAGGTACCAAAAGGACCGACGAAGCCTGCTGATAGGCCGGAACCTGATGACTATCCCATATACCACATGACATTGATGATCCTGCAACTTTTCCTTAAGCCTATGCAGGTGTCGTGGGATGCAACTGTGTTTTGGGTGTACAATGATAATGTCCCCTTATACATAAAGTATGAAGATATTGGGAAAATAGAACACTATGGTCAATGTTTGACCATCAATGTTATACAATTGTGGATTATGTAAGTAAATTTAAATTACAATCCATTACCTAATTGATTGTTTTAAATTGATGTATAATTTACTTTATTTTAACAACAATAGGCATATGAATAAGTTAAGTATGGAATCAGGGAATGCCTCTGTGTTTGGATTCCTTGAGTCGTAATCCATACAGAGATCTAGATAATTGTAGTTTGAATATGAAGATTATATTAAGAAATGGATGCAGAATTCACAGAGAGATGTCTACCTAGGAGCCTACTTGAATGAGTAAGTAAAACTGAACAAATCAATTTAAATAATATATGCACTATAATAACTTAATGTGATACCAAGCCACTGCTTGCTCTATACACATCAAACATATTTGTTAATTGTTTGCACAATGACTAAATTTTAATCGTCTTATAGAAGGATATACAATCTCAGTACTTAGTCTTTTCTCTCAATGTGTTTTAGAGATTTTTAGAACTATACATAAATATGCAAAAATCTTTTTACGAAAAAGAATTTGAATGAGAGCGCATAAGTTTTTTTTCCTTGTCTTCAAAGCTTCTGTTATAACACAATTTGATATTTTTGTTGGACAATTTCTCAACTCAACAACAAAAACGTGTTTTCATTTTATGTACAACAAAAATGTATTTCCATTTTGTAAACAGGGGTGAAAAAAGTAACAACATAATTATAATTTTGTTGCACATTTGTACAATGAAATCATGATTATGTTGTTAATTATTGTTGAATAACGGTAACTTTTATAATTTTGGTAATTATCCCAATTACCTCAGATTAGGCAAATTGCTAATATTAGGCCTGATTATGTGTATAGGTTTATTCTAGTTTCTATTTAATAGGATTATTTCCTAATTCTGTAATATTTGTCATGTATAAATATACCATTGTAATAGGGAATTAATATCAATGAAATACATTTTCTCTACTGGTATTATTGTTTGATATGGCACCAGAGCATTGGTTCTCTTAAAATTCTTCTTTTTTCCTTCGAAATTGCATACTGTGTGTTTTGTCAAAACACACGATCGAATTTGAGCCGTACGATCGAATTTTGAAGCATCTCCACCATCCGTTTCCCCTGCATCTCCATCTACCTTCTTCATCCGAAAACAGAACGTCTCCCTCCCAGCACCCTAAAATCATCGCCATTTCCAAATACCTTTTCCCAAAGCACGACCCCACATCCTTCAACTAAATCAATTGTTGTCTTCGTTATTTGTCTAATAACTTTCCCAAAACACGAAGCCGCAATCAGCCTTGTCTTTGTTCTCTGTCTTGCTAAATCAGCCTTGCTAAATCAGCCTTTCCTAAACACCATCGTCCCTCTCCAATCACCCAAATCGTCGTTGCAACCATGGAACACCAAAACCCCACCATCGAAAATACCCCTCACACCATCAACCCTGTACCTGTGGCAAATCCAAACATCGTCATCCAGCAAGAATCCTCGGCCCTCCCTGTTACCGTCATACTTGATGAATCTAACTTTCATCTTTGGTCACAATTGATGGAGTTAAGGATTGGCATTCGAAACAAGGGTGGGTATCTCACCGGCACCAAGGCAGAACCCAATATCGGTGATCCTTCCTATGATACATGGGTGTCCGAAAATCAAAGAGTGAAAGGATGGCTCATTGATTCCATGAAACCAAATCTGATGCAGAGGTTTATTCTCCTTCGAACTGCGAGGGAAATCTGGGAGGCCGTCTCGAAGACCTTTTATGATGGATCGGATGAAACAATATTGTTTGAGTTGAATCGAAAATCTTTCAATATCAAACAAATGAATCGGCCTCTGTCCACCTATTACAATGAATTGATGAATTTATTTCAGGAAATTGATCACCGTACCGGGACACAGGCTGGAACGGTTGCTGGAGTTCTTAATGCTCAATCAGCGATGTCACGGCTTTGGGTGCACATTTTCTTGAGTGGTTTGGATGCTGAGTTCGATCAAGTCAGAGGAGAAATTCTCCGAAAAGACCCAAAACTCGATCTGGAGAGCACATATGCCTATGTGCGCAGAGAGCATCAACAACACCAAACCATGAGGAGCACCCGCATCGTACCTAAACATTCTGCCTTTGTAACAAATCAGTCACACCAGGGACCACTACTCGGTACCAGTAGACCACGCAAAGACTCAGGTAAGAATAGCACTTATGTTTGTACTCATTGTGGTGAAACAAGACATACGAAATTAAGGTGTTTTGAGGTGATTGGATATCCTGATTGGTGGGATTTTTCCAAGCGACCAAGGAAAAAAACTTGAACAAAGCAGCTATGACCACTGTGAATGATCAACACGAGGAACCACCTAGGGCCAATGTTGCGCAACAAAGTGGTAAGACTACTGCTCTATCTGCTAATAGAACAAAATGCATGGATTATTGATACTGGCGCCTCTGATCACATGAGTTGTAATTCTAAATTGCTACACTCAATTACTCTACACACACATTCAATTATCACCACTGCCAATGGAGGAAAATCTGAAATTATAGGAAAAGGTTCTATTAATTTATCTGAATCACTTAACCTTGAATCTGTGTTAATTGTTCCCTCCTTGGAATATAACCTATTATCGGTCAGTCAGCTCACCTCTAAATTAAATTGTACTGTGACGTTTTGGCCTAACCTTTGTGTATTTCAGGACATTCCATCCAGGATGATTCTTGGCTATGGTGTTAAAAAAACAATTTATACTATTTGGAAGCTACAACACATGGAACTCAAAAGCTTGGACATGCCTATCATGCCACTTCTTTAGATAAAAATCACACACAAATTTGGCTTTGGCACAAACGCTTAGGACATCTCTCCTTTGGATACCTTCAGAAACTTAAACCTTCTTTGTTTTTAAATTGCAGTCTTTCCGATTTCTAGTGTAACGTGTGTGCCTTGGCCAAGAGCCATAAAATTTCATATTTTCCTAGTTTTAATAAAAGTTTGATTCCTTTCTCTGTTATACATTCTGATGTTTGGGGCCCTGCAAAGGTCCCTACCTTATCTAAAGCATGGTATTTTGTAACCTTTATAGATGAGTGTACCCGGATGACCTGGGTCACTCTCCTCCATAAGAAAAATGAAGTGTTTGAAGTTTTCAAAAATTTCTATAACATGGTGTCCACACCCAATTTCAAAAACAAATTCGGACCCTTCAGTCTGATAATGGTTTAGAATATATTGAACATAGTTTTAGTCATTTCTTAACACAGAATGGAATTAGGCACCAAACTTCATGCCCATACACCCCCAACAAAATGGCCTTGCCGAAAGAAAAAATAGGCAACTTATGGAGGTTGTTCGGGCATCTCTTTTTGGCATGGATGTCCCTAAATATTATTGGGGAGAAGCTGTTAAATCCGCAACCTATATCATCAACCGAACTCCCTCCCGGGTCTTGGGGTTCTTAACCCCTAAAGATAAACTTGCAAGTCTCTGTCCTACAACCCATGTACCTAACCTTGAACCACGAATTTTTGGATGTACTGTATATGTCCATATTCCCAAAGTCTTGCGGACTAAACTTGATCCTTGTGCAAAAAAATGTATCTTCGTCGGGTATTCTGAGACTCAAAAAGGGTATCGCTGTTATGATCCCATTAAAAAAAAATTACATGTCACTCTTGATGCCTCCTTTCATGAAATAGAAGCTTTTTATTCAGGGGGAGACATGCAGTCTACTCTTCAGGGGGAGAAATACGGTGAAGAGCAAGACTTGCTTCTTGAAGGAAACTTCACAACTTCACATGGTGAAGATTTCCCCACAGCTGAACACCCACTACAGGAATATAACCTACAGAATGCGAAGCAGAGTTGAATCTGCACCTGAATGAAGAATCTGAAACAAATAAGATGTTACATCAAAATGTAGGAGGACCTGAACCCTCCCCGGCCGCGGCTAGTGACTTCACGCAGAACTACGGAACAGGTAACTTTAATGAGGTAAACAATGCTGAAATTATTGTTATAAATGAATCTGCTTTCAGAAATAATGAAATTGGGACTAGTAATGATCAACAATTGAGAAGGTCTAGTAGGACAACAAAGGGAATTCCAAGCAAACTTTATAAAGCAGATCCAAATGCAAAAGTGAAGTATCTGATAGGCAACTATGTCTCTTGTAAAAAACTCTCTGAATCTTTGGCTTTGACTATTAAACAATTATCTAGTATTGCAGTACCTAACAATGTGCAGGATGCCCTAGAAGACCCAAAATGGAAACATGCAATGAATGAGGAAATGGAAGCCTTACAAAGGAATTCTACTTGGGATTTGGTGACTTTACCACAAGGTAAGAAAACTATCGGATGTAGATGGGTCTATACAATAAAACTGAAGGCTGATGGAAGCATAGATCGTTACAAAGCAAGGTTAGTAGCTAAGGGCTACACCCAAAGGTATGGAGTAGACTATCAAGAAACCTTTGCTCCTGTTGCAAAGTTAAATACTATTCGAATTTTACTGTCACTCGCAGCTAACAGAGATTGGCCACTTCACCAATTTGATGTCAAGAATGCTTTCCTCAATGGTGACCTGGAGGAAGAAGTCTACATGGAAATTCCTCCGGGGGTCACAAAAATTGCTAACAATTCGAAACTAGTGTGCAGGTTAAAGAAAGCGTTGTATGGTTTAAAACAATCTCCAAGGGCTTGGTTCGGAAGATTCTCAACGGCTATGAAAACATTTGGATACACTCAAAGTAACGCTGATCATACGTTATTCATCAAACACAAACAAGGTAAATTAACAGCATTAATTGTCTATGTGGATGATATAGTCCTGACAGGAGACGACTGAGATGAGATGAAACTATTAAAAGAATATCTAGCTTCAGAATTCGACATGAAAGATTTGGGGCAACTAAAGTACTTTCTCGGTATAGAGATCGCTCGATCCAAACAAGGTATTTCCCTATCACAGAGAAAATATGTTCTAGATTTACTAACTGAAACAGGAATGCTGGCATGCAAACCTATTGAGACTCCCATGGAGATGAACCACACTCTAGGAATCCATCCAGAACAAATTCTTACTGACATCAACAGATATCAAAGGCTTGTGGGATGACTCATTTACCTCTCACACACCAGACCCGATATAGCATATGCAGTGAGTGTTGTAAGTAGATTTATGCACAACCCAAGCGTGGAACACATGGATGCAGTACTTCGTATTCTCAGATATTTGAAAGGAACACCTGGAAGAGGACTACTATTTGCAAGGAATAACAAGACTGGAGTCATGGCTTACACTGACTCAGATTGGGCAGGAGATCGAACTACAAGACAGTCAACTTCTGGATACTTTACATTCGTGGAAGGAAATTTGGTCACATGGAAGAGCAAGAAACAACAAGTAGTGGCTAGGTCTAGCGCAGAAGCAGAATTCAGAGGAATGGCTCACGGCGTCTGTGAACTCTTATGGATCAAGAAAATGCTCTCAGATTTGAAAATTGATTGTGGAGAACTGATGAGTCTCCATTGCGACAACAAGGCAACAATAGAAATAGCTCATAACCCCGTCCAGCATGACCGCACAAAACATGTTGAAATAGATAGACACTTCATTAAAGAAAAGCTCGATCAAAAAATAGTTAGCTTTCCCTTTGTAAGATCACAAGACCAACTAGCAGACATCTTGACGAAGGCTGTCTCCTCTGGAACGTTTAAAGACATAGTTGACAAGTTGGGCATGCTCGACATTCATACACCAACTTGAGGGGGAGTGTTGAATAACGGTAACTTTTATAATTTTGGTAATTATCCCAATTACCTCAGATTAGGCAAATTGCTAATATTAGGCCTGATTATGTGTATAGGTTTATTCTAGTTTCTATTTAATAGGATTATTTCCTAATTCTGTAATATTTGTCATGTATAAATATACCATTGTAATAGGGAATTAATATCAATGAAATACATTTTCTCTACTGGTATTATTGTTTGATAATTATTTTTTTATCCCATTTACAAAATAGAAACACGTTTCCATTTTGTTTCCTGCTAAGGGCTCATTTGGAAATATAATGAAAAGACATCCACATGGGTAGTACCAATTGAAAAAGTAGTAGTGTCAATAGTAATACCATTTTGAAATTAGGCAATATGTTGTATTGGCCTAATAACTAGGCTCCAAAACCAAAAGCCTATATGGAGGCCTTTCATTGAAGAATGAACCTCATTACAATAGCGAAGCATTGAATCACAACCTGAAATTCGGGATTTGCCCCAAGAGACATTTTCCATGCCAACCTCATGTATGAAGCACCATGAGCAATAAAAGGCTTAAAATATCTCTAATTTTATATTTTACACATAATCGTGCAAATACTGACTTCAAGTTGACTTGAGCATCAAATTTTTTATGGATATATCATCAAACTTTTACTCTTTAAAACATGTGAAGATTCTACTTTCAAAGATCGGTGCCGAACAAAATCAAATATCATTAGCTGATGTGGAAAAGAATTGTGCATAAAGATTAATATTTAGAAACAAATGCTTTTTTTTAATGCATTAGAAAAAATGGTAACAACGCATTTATCTTCTTTTTCTTTTAGTTTGCTAATAACGCATTTATCAATTGTTGAATTCAAAATCGTCTTTTATGAATTTTAACAGGATGATACTCTGTAAAGAAATGCCGTCATGATTTTAGCATCAATTCCCCAAAAAAATTATTTAGCTTATTGATTCTTTGCGATGCACACTAAAGATAAAGAAAATGTACTTACTTTCACATTCCAATTGAATTTATACCATGTATAAACCGATTATTGACTCTACTATGTACTATACTTAAGGAAACGAAAAGAAATAAGAAAGAGTTATAAGGTAGAAACAACATCAACAACACTTTTAACCCAAGTTAATTGGTGTCGGTGGCAGATGAATCCAATGATAGATACAAAAATGTTATAAAAAAAAAGAGAAATAAGACAAAAGAAAAGAAGGGTGAAAGAAGGAGGGGAAAAATGATGAGGAAATGAATTAAAAATGGACCAATCTGGAACATAGAGATAATAACGAGTCTAACTCTCCACCAAGCTTATAGTTTTTCTCCATTTCGTCCTAAGAGACACCTTCCGCCAATCTATGTTTCACTCCATTAAGTCTTGTTTAATTACATTTTCCAGGTAAGTTTCGGTCTACCTCTACCTCTCTTTGTGACGAGCTCTTAGTAACAAACTCTTGTTCTTACAGGATCATCCAGGGGTCGTCTCATTATGTGCCCAAACCACCTCAATCTATGCTCCCTTATCTTTGCACTCATCGATACTACTGTTACCTTTCATTGAATATTTTTATTTCTTATCTTATCCATCCTAGTATAACCACACATTCACCTTAACATCCTCATTTTTCTACCCTATTTATGCTCATGTTGCATATGTGCTGGCCAATACTCAGCTCCATATAACATTACAGGTCTTACAACTGTTCTATAGAATTTTCCTTTTAGGTTAAGGAGAATTTTGTGGTCACACAAAAATTCAGATGCACTTCATCATTTCATCCACCCTGCTCTAATTCTATGGTTTACATCCTCATCAATCTTTCCACCTTTTTGCAAAATTGATCCCAAGTATCTAAAAGTATCTTTCATGGGTACCTCTTGATCAAGTAGAGGCACAGGGTCTTGATCACCATCTCTTCCTAACAAAAACTCACACTTCATATACTCAGTAATGTTCTAGCTTATCGTGAATCCTTTAGACTCCAAAGTGTTTCATCACAATTCAAGTTTCTTATTGACACTATCTTTGGTCTAATCAATAAGCACAATATCATATGCAAAAAGCATACACCACGACACTTCCACTTGAATATCTTTTGATAGTTCATTCATCACTAAGGCAAAGAGATAAGGACTAAGAGCCAAACCTTGGTATACACCTACCATGATAAGAAAATCCCTTGATATTCCATTACAAGCTTTCACAAATGTGGTAGCCCCATCATACATATCCTTGATTGCATTAACATACCTTAATGGTACTTTTTTCTTCTCAAGAGTCCACCATAGGACTTTTCTTAGGACCATATTGTATGCTTTCTCAAGATCTA
Source organism: Glycine latifolia (assembly GCA_013407115.1). NCBI lineage: Eukaryota > Viridiplantae > Streptophyta > Magnoliopsida > Fabales > Fabaceae > Glycine > Glycine latifolia. The sequence continues at coordinate 20,297,065 of CM023959.1, read as the reverse complement.
TGAACACCATATGTAAATCTTTCTTCTTTTCTCAATACCTTTCCATTAATTGTTGCATTAAGAAATACCTTCCATGGATTAAAAAATATGGATTTGTTTCTATTTTAATTTATATTTTTTATCTGATATTTTAAATTAATTTATTTAGTATTTGACTTAAATATATTTTTAATTTCTTAAATTTGACTAATTTTTTTCATTTTTTAATAAAAGCATTTTAATCCCTATATTTTCTTATAAAAGATATCCTATTTTACTCTCCAACCACTATTGACATTGGTGATATCGCATATGGGGCTAATGGAGGGCATCTGGTAACTTATACAACTTATTTGAATATGACAAGTCAGTGTAATTAAATATCAAATTTGGATTAAGTTTTGTTTGTCTCAAAATTCAAAAGTGATTCTTTTAGTTCCTCAATTTTAAAAGTTATTTTTTAGTCCTCAAATTTAGACATGGTTTTTTCATTCCACAAATTTAAAAGTTATTTTTTAGTTCCTTTAATTTAAAAACTCCACTAATGTGGCTAACAATGTTTATTCTAATAGCTTTAAAAATATGTTTTATGGCAATTTTAAACTTTTAAAATTTAGATTAATAAATAATATTTTAAAATAAATTTTTTGACAATTTTATGTAGAATTTAATGTCTCATGTAAGATGTATGTGACTTATTAAGACTAATAAATAAATAATTATTGGTTATGGACTAAATTGTAAATGGGTCCTAGACTTAAGTGGAACAATTTCTAAAGACAATTATTATTTGATGAGAGTAATGGTTACAAAGAGGTTAATACCCACTAATATGAAACAAATAAGTGACATATTTGTGACATTAGACAATTCTATCAATCTTGACCGCTATCACAAAAGAGATAATAGAAAAAAGTGTCAAAGGAAGCATAAATTTGTTTTCTTTCTTTTCAAGAAATCAAAGCAACTCCGCCTATGTGTGTTTGCATGCATGGTCTGTCCCAACTCAAGATAAAGGAGGAGGGTTGGTGTCAGGGGTTGCAAACCAACCTTAAAAAACCAGCTATTTTTATGTGATGAACCTTTATGATAATTCATTGGGACGTATCCTTCATAGCGATGCGTTACATCGGGCCTCAGATGTAGCAAAAAATAAGCTAGGGTCCTTGCCACAAGGCAAGACACTACATCGATTCCAGGATGCAGTGAAAAGTGAGCTAGGGTCCATGCCGAAAGGCAAGGCCCCAAGTCTTCACCCAGATTTGGTGACAAATAGGCAAGGTTCCCAACACGCAAATGGGCGAGTGTGGCAGGCAAACACCGCCCAGGGGTTTAGGATGAAATTGAGAAGTTGGAACATAGGAACATTAAGGGGTAAACTGAGGGAGTTAGCAAATGCTTTTTCCAGAAGAAAGTGACTATTGTTTGCTTGCAAGAAACTAAGTGGATTGGAGAAAAGGCCAAAGAAGTGGAGGGCATTGGTTTCATGTTGTGGTATACAGGTACAAGTTTCAAAGATAAAGTCGTTAACGTCAAAAGGAAAGACGACAAGATTATGATGATTAAACTTGTAGTGGGGGATCTAATTTTAAATATCCTTAGTGTGTATGCACCCCAAGTTGGACTACAGTCAAATGAAAAAAACCAATTTTGGGAAAACTTGGAGGAGGTTCTGAGAGGGATATCACAAGAGGAGAAGATTTTCCTAGGAGGAGATCTAAATGGTCATGTTGGTAAAAATAGTGGAGGTTTTGATATAATTCGTGGTGGTTTTGGCTATGGGATGAGAAATGAGACTGGAAAAGATGTCTTGAACATGGCACTAGCCTATGATTTGATGCTAGCAAACACTTTTTTTGAAAAAGAGAGTTTCATCTTATCACTTATCATAGTGGCCAAAATTATAGTCAAATTGATTTCTTTATGGCTAGAAGGGAAGATAGAAATTTGTGTATTGACTACAAGATCTATCCTAAAGAATGTGTGGCGACACAACATAAGTTAGTAGTTCTAGAGGTTCGATTCAACAAAGTTCTTAATTTGAGGAAGAAGACTCACAATCTAAGGATAAGATGGTGGAAGCTAAAGGAGGAGAAACAAATAGAGTTTAAGGAAAACATGTTGCATGAAGGACCATGGGAATTTATTGGAGAAACTAATGAAATATGGAATAAGATGGCTATGTGTGTTCAAAATGTGGGAAGGAGGGTGCTAGGTGAAAGCAAAGGAAACAAATTTCTTATAAAGGAAACATAGTGGTGGAATGGAGAGGTGTAGGAAGCTATTAAACAAAAGAAGGAATGCTTTAGATCTTTGCATAAATGTCCCAATGATGAGAATTTGCAAAAGTTTCGAGTAGCGAGAAAAATGCAATGAAAGCAGTGCGAGAAGCTAGAGACAAAGTTTTTGACGATTTGTATAAAAATATTGGGAGCAAGGATGGTGAAAAAGGTATTTACAAACTTGTAAAAATGAGGGATAAGAAGAGTAAATACCTCACCCAAGTTAGATGTATCAAGGATGAAAATCAAAAACTTTTGGTAAATGATGAAGTTGTAAATGAAAGATGGCTAAACTACTTTAACAAACTTTTTAATGGGAATGGTGACAAGAGTGAGGTGGATTTGGAGGATGTTTTGGATGATTTGAATAGAAGATTTGTGCGCAGAATTAATATACATGGAATTAAGGAGGCTTTAAAGAGGATGAAGAATAATAAAGCTTTGGGACCCGATGACGTCCCTATTGAAGTGTGGAGAGGCTTGGAAGATGTGGCAATAAAATGGTTGACCAATCTTTTCAAGAAGATTCTTCAAACAAATAAGATGTCTGATGCTTGGAGAAAAAGTATGCTTATGACTATTTACAAAAGCAAGGGAGATATCTAGAATTGCTCTAACTATAGAGGCATCAAGCTCATGAGCCATACTATGAAGTTGTGGGAGATAGTTATTGAACATCGCCTAAGGAGGGAGACCAAGGTTTTCGTAAATCAATTTGGATTTATACCAAGAAGAGTACCATGGAAGCTATTTTCTTGTTGTGACAATTAATGGAAAGGTGTAGGGAAAAGAAAAAAGACTTACATATGGTGTTCATAGATCTTGAGAAAGCATATGATAGGATCCCAAGAAAAGTCTTATGGTGGACTCTTGAGAAGAAAAAAGGTAGCATTAAAGCATGTTAATGCAATCAAGGATATGTATGATGGGGCTACCACATGTGTGAAAGCTTGTAATGGAACATCAAGGTATTTCCGTATCACGATAGGTGTTCACCAAGGTTTGGCTCTTAATCCTTATCTCTTTGCCTTAGTGATTGATGAACTAATGAAAGATATTCAAGAGGAAGTGTCATGGTGTATGCTTTTTACAGATGATATCGTGCTTATTGATGAGACCAAAGATGGTGTATCCTTATCTCTTTCTCCCTTTCTCCTTTCACCCCTTTTTTATTTTAGCTTATTTTTCTCTCTTTCGTCTTATTCCCACTTTTTCTACCCATCTTCCTTTCTCTTTCTCTGTCTTATTTCCAATCTATCATTGAGTTCATCTACCACCAACCCCAATTAACTTGGGTTAAAGGTGTTGTTGATGTTGATGTTGAGGTTGAAAGAAATCAAAGTGCATCATAGAGAAGTATTACTATGAAGAAAGATATGCACTATTTATCTATTAAATTGTGAGAACCATATATTTTGAGATTTTATTTAGTTCTTTATTATTGTGATCCTTAGAAAACCATTAAAACTTACATGGGGTATAAGAATATGTGTTGTATAATTATATGATTCTTCATAAATGATATTTCTCCCCAAATTGCATGAACCCTAATTTTAAAATTAGGAATTATTAATTATTTTCGTTGCAAGTAAAGATATTTATTGTAACATGTATGGATCAAGAATTGATTTGGAATGGCCAAAGTCACACCTCGTAATGAATCAAAACGGTTTGTGAAATTGATATAGGCTTGCAAGTCGTTTTGATGGGTATGCATAATTACCTGATCATCAATGAATCATCTTATGAAATATGCCGATTTTGATCAATGAAATAGGGCAATTAAGTTTTAGCCTTTGTGAATGGATCTATAAGTGATATTTAAGAATTTCAAATGAAAATGGCTCTTAAGCCAAAGTCTTATTTTCAATTTTCTTAAATATCCTGTACATGAAGGAATTATAATTTGAAGCTTTATTTTCCAATTGTTTGAATTCTCTTGTGTCTTTTGAAACTAGAAAAGGAGAAAGCATTGTACATATATTTGATTGAAAATATTAAGTATATTTTAATTTTATTTCTTGAATGTGTTCGAATTCACAAAGCAAATAAATGTGAATGGTTTTGGCCTGGAACGTAATGTTGCCAATATCAGTATCAGTAAGTATATGCAGATGCTATGTTTTTTTAAAATAAGTGTATGATAGATTTATCAGTCACTAAAGTGGCCAAATCTTTAAGGTTATTTAATTTTAAATTAATTATTTTTCATCAATTATCCATAGAATAGTGAATGCTTAAATACATATAATTATTGGTTTATGAGTATATTAAAATTCATTATTATAAGGCATTTATGAATCTCCCAAAGGTTGATTAGTTATTTTTATAATTAATGAATATAATTGTACGCAATTTGTGTGTATAATTAGTTTTATTTATATACCCAAAGGTAGTAGGTGATTCTAATTGGTGCATATTTAACTTTTTGTAATGTTAAGATTTTATTAGCATCATTATGTTGGATGTTGCATGTTGCGTATCACCCAAAGGAAGACATCAATATGCATTGAATGTTGTTTGAATATATATTATATGTGTGGCATGTGTTTTATGTCTCAAAACACTTATGTCAAACTATGGTTTCCAATTTACTGAATGATATTGTATTGTCTACGACAATTTTAACATAATTAACTTATGTAACTGAAATGAGTGAGTCCAATTTCACTTTAGTGGTTTGGATCTTGATCTTGTTATATTGGAAGAGAAGTATCGCGTTATTTTTTTACTCTAGTAGAAATGAAGAGAAAATCCATTATAAATTTTGGGAAAGATCTAACATATTCAACCCAATGTTCATGAAAATGAGTGTTGTAGACAATATTAAGATCACTTTCCTCAAGATCGAAAGTGCTAAAGATTTTATGGCTTTAGTATGAGAGATCTCCTAAACTATTGATAAGTCTATTGCATGGACATTAATGAGTACGTTGATCACCATGGAGTTTGATGACTCACGTATTATGAATAAGCACTGTTAGATATATCGATTAGAAGTGACTCATGTGATTTAAACAAGTCAAATATAAGAAGGGCTAAAAGGTAATTTTGTTTATTAGTGACCTGATTAGTGGGAGGTTGCTGAGGAATCAGTTATATTAACGTGCTTGATGGAAGGAGTTATAAAATGACTAGGGTAAAACCCTTCATCTCTGCCCATAAAGAAAAGGTTCTAAGTTTTACCATCAATAATTTAAGAGGGACCTAGAATAAGAGGGTGAAGAGATTGAGAGAAACTATTCTGCATTGAAGAGTTCTCAGTCACTAGTTTGTTGTCAAAAGTCATTTCATTTGCTGACATCAACCATGGACTGAGGTTAGTGTCCTCATCATTGTTTACAAAATATGAAACTCATGAATTCTTAAAGATCCTATTCAGTTTATTGACATGACTATTATTGTTTACATGTGGTATCAAAGCATGGTTTAAGAATTTATGATTTTCCATGTTACTGTTTATCAATAGATCGATCTTGAAATTTTTAAAAATTATTGTTGACTGGTGGATCGATTTTCTTATAGATATAATGAAATAAAATCAATTTGAAACCCTTAAAGAAATATGTGTTTCTATTCCCATCAATCCTTTATGTGTTTTTGGAAACATAAATGTCAAAACCTTTAATTGAAGGCATTCATATATATGGTTAAGGATGTGTTATGTGGGTTCTTCATTTGCAATATATATCAATTGTTTATGTATTCATATCAGTGTCGCATGTTTATTCTTTATAGATAAAGGTTCATTATTATTAAATTATATATGTGAATGTGACCTTTATATGAAAGGATTGAAATGATACTTATCATTCAATTGGAATATATAGCATTGCCTTTGACAAAGTGTATATGTGTTACTGTATTGTTGAGTGGTTTTTCATCGAATGTGTTGATGGTCCAATTTTATATGATGTGTTTTGGAACATGAACTGAATGGTTGTATGAAATTTCCTCATAGCAATGTGAAATATGTATGGTATGTAATTAAAGTATGGAGGATTAGCTAGTCACCAAAGTGGCCAAATCTGTAAGAATTGTTTTTAATTCCAAACATTATAGATATGTTTTCAATTACCCATATATATGTACTATTGTTATTGTGTTTTGGAACATGAACCGAATGACTGTATGAAATTTCCTCATAGCAATGTGAAATATGTATGGTCTGAAATTAAAGTATAAAGGATTAGCTAGTCACCAAAGTGGCCAAATCTGTAAGAATTGTTTTTAATTCCAAACATTATAGATATATTTTCAATTACCCATGACTATAATTCTATGAATAATATACATATAAAAAAATACAGTTTATGTTGTGGGTACATTAAAGTTCATTATTATATGACAGTTAGGGATCAACCTAAAGGATGATTGTTTGTTATATAGTAATGAACATGAACGTTGATATTGTAGGTACACTTCTAGTTTTATTTAAACATCCAAAGATGATAAATATTTCTAGTTGGGGTATGCATCATTGTCAAATTATATGAAATCTTTATAGCATCATAATTGTTGAATATTGCATATTGGTAGATCCCCGAAGGTGAACATTAATATACATTTATGAAGTATGTTTGAAATTATGAAGCATGTTAATATATCATAAATTCAAAGCATTAATGTTTTCTATTGCTTAAAGTACCGATGGCCTTGCATTCACAACTCTTAACTGTTACAATTTTTAATGGTCTTAACTTCTCTGAATGAGAAGAGCACATCCAGTTTCACCTTCATGTATTGGATCTGGATATGGCTATAAGAGAAGAAAAGTCAAGTGTTATTACTGATGCTAGCACTGATGAAGAAAAGACCCATTATTGAAACTGGGAAAGGTCAAACAGACTGAGTTTATTATGTATGCAGATGAGCATACTTGGCAACATTAAGTCAGCTCTTCCACAAACTGAAAGTGCCAAGGAAATGTTGACTTAATGAGAGCGCTCCCAAACTGCTGACAAGTATCTTGTTGGGACATTAATGAGTACCTTGACCACCATGAAATATGATGGTTCAAGGACTATGCATGAGCATGTGATTGAAAGGTCTAACATTGCAACAAGACTTAAGTCTTTGGGAATGGAAGTGGCTGAAAATTTTGAGGTGCAGCTTATTTTGAACTCTTTACCATCTGAATATGGTCCTTTCGAAATGAACTATGATACCATGAAAGATAAATGGAATGTGCATGAACTTCACAGTATGTTAGTTCAGGAGGAGATCATACTTAAGAACTTGAGAAGTCACTTCATTCATTATGTTAAGAAACAAGGAGTTGAAAAGAAATGTATCAAGTGTAACACCCTAAAACTTTGATAACTGAAAATAGATGTTTGATATATTTCTTGTGTTATTTGATTACTTGATTAGTTTAGATTAGTTGAATTGTTGTGTAAATTATCCTTGTGCAATTGCTTAGTGTGGATGTTAAGTTATGTGGAGTTTATTTGAGCTGTGTTGAAATTATGTGATATTGAATTTGACCCGAAACCTATTTTATTACATTCACCATTCTGGATTGGTTAACCGTTGGATCGCCTTATAATCTTAAAGGTAGACTCCCTAACACATATATGTAACTTTTGACCGTTGGGATTATCAAAATAACATCTGTAGAATGAGATAATAACTTTTCACTGAACCATAAATTTTAAAATTGAGCCAGCTCGCCCAGGCGAATTTTGGTAAGCTTTTTGGCTCGCTTGAGTGAGTCACGTTGGTTTTAAATAGCCAGCAGCATGAAAAATCATGAAATCTGGTCTTCTCCCTCATCCAAGCACCCATCCAACCTCCCACCACCCACAACCACCATCAACCACCACGGGCCGCCATTTCTTGCCACAGGATCACGGCATGGAGAAGAACCTCGTAATCGGAGTGAAATCTTCGAAACTCCTCTTGAAGTTTTGGTAGAGAACAAAGCCTCCAAATCCTTCTTTCTTGGTTTCCTTTGTCTTCTTCTAGCTAGTTTAATCTTCTCTTAGTGTCTCTTGGGTTTTGGATACTGTTGTTGGCAGTTTTACACATCCTTTAAAAACCCTTTGAAAATGAGATGTTGTAAAAGTCTCCTTTTTATGAAATTGATGTCATTTCTATGATCCTTGTTGAACCCCGGTCACATTGGTGTGATCGAAATTTCAAAATAATGTCTTTTGATGCAAACTCCCAAAACATCGTTTAGCCCCTTTTCGATTTGAGTGGGTATTTGACCCCAAATGTTAATTTTGACCTTGCCTTTGAAATCTATACTAAATTATCTTTGATATGGTATATAGAGCTCTGCGTTCGGACAAGCACGCGTATTCAAAGGATCACAAAACAAAACCACTAGGCTGTAACAGGGAGAACTCCTAGTTAGGTAAGGGGAGTTTATTATTTAGTTATAGTTTTGATACCATAGTTGGGGGCCAGGGAGTCCAACTATGAAGATAACTGCCTATCCCTGCTGCGTGCTAGTTTTCAAGAAAAACTAAGTTTTTAACTAATGGGATGAGATGTATTTATGATTGATGTGTGTTTGTTCCTGTGTGTGCTTGTTTTCAAGAAAAACTGTGTTTTTAACTAATGGGATGCGATGAATTGGTTTGTTGATGGAAAAAAATGTGAATGATGTTGTGTTGTAATGATTGGATTTTTGGGAAAAGTCTTAATTACAGGGAAAACTCTGCCCAAAATTTTATAATGTTTTCTTTTATTTAATTATTTATTAAATTTTTAAATGGGCATAAGTGTGTGTTTTATATATTGTAGTCCTCCTCTTTAATTTAGAATTTTCCTAAAAATATCAGTCTTGTGGTATGATGAATTGTAAATGTGAATCTCAGGCATATGTATTATGTATAGATGTGAAATGCGATTGTTTGTGATGTCGTTGATGATATTGAGATGAGATAATGTTGATGTGGTTGATGATGTTGAAAATGAGATGATATTAAGATGATATGATGTTGATGTTGATAATGACATTGATGAGAGATAATGTTGATGTGAACAATGTCATTGTGTGATGTGGATATACATGGATACCTGTGGGGGTGCATGACTGGTTACCCTTGCCAGAAAGGATTTGTTCCTAGCTAGGTCATGCATTGATGGTACCCATGGTTGTATGATGTGTACGTTCACCTGGGGTGCAATGACCGGTTGGTTACCCTTGCGAGAAAGGATTTGTTCCTAGCCGCGGTCAGTGCATCGGTGAGCCCACATTGGTGTGTTATGTATGTACATGGGGGGTGCATGATAGGTTACCATTGCAAGGAAGGATGTGTTCCTAGCTGGGTCATGCATTGATGGTGCCCATGTTTCATACTTCATATTGCATTGATGGAAATAGAATGAAGGCATGCGCGTACTTGTGGGTTTCTATGGGCTGAAAACACAGGAACTAAGGGGCCATCGAGTTTGGAATTCCCTAGTGCCGCTAGTTGATCACCGGGGGGGAATGGCCAGTGCACAACATGATGACCCTGATAGGCGATGAATCATTTTCCTGTGAGAGACTATTTCCCTAGATATGGTACCACATTGCATAGTGAGAGTGAAATCAAAAGCATGCATCATTCATAACATGATTGTTTAATTTGTGAAATGAATTGGATGATTGGTGTGTTAAGTGTGTATTGGATGAATGGATTTTTGGTAGTGATTTTGGTTGTTATTGTTTTTTCCTTTCTAATTGTGGTTATCTGATGCTTGTTGGTTTTATGTAATAAACTCACCCTTGCATTTGTTGTACCGTGTGGTTGGTACATGTGATAATCGTGAACTTACGTTCGTGTGAGCAGATAAGCAGCATTAGGTGACTCTAGAGGGAGATTCTTTTTGGTTGGAGCCGCCAAACTGACGTGATGACGTTGGAGTTCTTTTTGGGAAAGAGTTGTGCTTTGTTAATCAACTCTTTCTTAGTTAGTTCCTTGAATTCTTTTGTTAGATATGTAAGATTTCAGGTGTAATTACATGTAAAACTAAATTAAGTACTGATATGTTAATGATATGCCCTGATACGATATATATATATTCAATCATGTAATTGTATCGTGTGTATGATAGTTGTATTATCGCGAAAAATTTACTACTATTTTCATAATCAAATTAATGGAATTTTCATTAAAATTTGAAAATTCACCCGATTAGAGTTAGTGATATAGTGGCGATGAGGCGGATCGTTACAAAAACATGAGAAGAATGGAAAAGGAACTATAAAGAGCAATAAAAGTTCCTCTTCAAAGATTCATAGGAAGGAACATAATGAAAACATATGCTATTTTTGTGGTAAGACTGGGCATCTTCAAAAGGATTGCTCAAAACGTAAGGCTTGGTTTGAGAAGAAAGGTAAGCCTAGTGCTTATGTATGTTATGAATCAAACGTAGCTGAATTTCCTCATTATAGTTGGTGGATTGATTCTGGATGTACAACTCATGTTTGTAATGTGATGCAAGGATTCCTTACAACCCACAACATAAGACCAAATGAATGTTTTGTCTTCATGAGCAATGGAATAAAGGCACCAATGGAAGCTGTTGGGACTTATCATTTAATCCTAGATACTGGACATCATTTGGACTTATTGAAAACTTTTTATGTACCTAGTGTAACTAGGAATTTGGTTTCATTATCCAAACTTGATAAAGCTGGATATTCTTTTAAATTTGGTAGTGGATGTTTCTGTTTGTTTAGACATAACTATTTGATTGGTAATGGTATGTTATGTGATGGATTATATAAATTGAATTGATATTATTTTTGCTTAAACATTTATAACGATGCATCTGAATGTCGATACTAAACATTATTTAGTAAATGAAAGATTTGCTTACTTGTGGCATAAACGCTTGGGACACATTTCCAAGGAAAGAATGGAAAGATTAGTAAGGAATGAAATCCTTCCGGATTTTGATTTTATTGATATGAATGTTTATGTAGATTGTATTAAACGGTAAACAAACAAAACACACAAAGACAAGGGCCACAAGAAGTAGTCAGCTTCTTGAAATCATACACACATATGTTTGTGGACTGTTTGATGTTAACACTTTTAATAAAGAAAAATATTTCATCACCTTCATAGATGATTTTTCTCGTTATGACTATATCTATTTGCTGCATTATAAATCTCAAGCTGTAAATGCATTAGAGGTTTATATTAATGAAGTGGAAAGGCAATTAGACAGAAAGGTGAAGATTGTCAGGTCTGATAAGGGTGGTCAATATTATGGACGATATGATGAAAGTGGACAATATCCAGGTCCATTTGCTAAATTCCTAGAAGAACCTGATATTTATGCTCATACACAATGTCAAGTACACCACAATAAAATGGTGTATCAAAAAGGTGTAATAGAACCTTTCTAGATATGGTTAGGAGTATGTTAAGTTATTCTTCTTTACCCACTTCATTGTGGACTTATGCTCTAAGGACTGCCATGTATCTATTAAATAAGGTTCCTAGTAAGGCAATTCCAAAGACTCCTTTTGAATTGTGGACAAGAAGGAAACCTAGTCTAAGGGACCTATATGTTTGGGGTTGCCGAGAAGAAATTAGACATTATAATCCATAAGAAAAGAAATTGGATGCAAGAACAATCAGTGGTTTTTTATTGGTTATTCAGAAAAGTCGAAGGGGTATAGATTTTATTGTCCTAATCATACTACAAGGATTGTTGAAACTGGAAATGCTAGGTTCATTGAGGAAGGAGATGTTAGTGGGAATGAACCACCGCGTAAAGTGGAGATTCAAGATGTAGGAGTGCAAATTCCATTAACTTGCACCTCTTATAAAGGTGTTATTCCTCATGTTGTCGTACCGATTAACAATAATGAAGAACAACACATGAATGATACCACTAACCATAATGAAGCTGTAATGAATGAATCGGATGAACCCTTGGTGGAAGAACCACAACAAATAGCATTAAGGAAGTCTCAAAGAGAAAGGAGACCAGCTATTCCTAATGATTTTGTGGTTTATCTACAAGAACATGAATTTGACTTAGGAATAGATAAAGATCCAGTTTCATTTTCACAAGCCATGAATTGTGATAATTCTGATGAATGGTTAAATGTCATGAAAGATGAGTTGAAATCCATAGAACATAATGAAGTATAAGACCTTGTTGAATTACCTGATGGTTGTAAGAGAGTTGGTTGCAAGTGGGTCTTCAAGACCAAACTTGACTCTCAAGTAATTTAGAACGACACAAGGCCCGACTTGTTGCAAAAGGGTTCACTTAAAAGGATGGAGTTGACTTTAAGGAGACGTTCTCACCGGTCTCTAAGAAATATTCCTTAAGAATTATCATGGCATTGGTGGCTCATTATGATTTAGAACTACATCAAATGGATGTGAAAACGACATTTCTAAATGGGAATTTACAAGAATATGTTTATATGGACCAACCAATGGGGTACATAGAAAAGGGAAAGGAACACATGGTGTGTAAACTTAACAAGTCAATATACGGACCTAAACAAACTTTCAGGAAATGGTACCTTAAGTTCAATGATACTGTTGTCTCCTTTGGATTTAAGGAAAACACTGTTGATCGGTGTATATATCTAAAGGTCAGTGGGAGTAAGTTTATATTTCTAATCTTGTATGTTGATGATATCTTGCTTGCAACTAATGATCCTGAGGTCTTGAATGAGACCAAGAAGTTTCTCTTTAGTAACTTTGAAATGAAAGATATGGGTGAGGCGACCTTTGTGATAGGGATAGAAATTTATCGTGATAGATCACAAGGATTGTTAGGTTTGTCTCAGAAAACATATATAAATAATGTTTTAGAGAGATTTAATATGGAAAAATGCTCATCATCACCTGTTCCAATTCAGAAGGAGATAAGTTTAATCTCATGCAATGTCCTAAGAATGATTTGGAATGAAAGAAAATGGAAGAGTACGAAGCAGTCAGTAATTGATGCATCCACTATGGAAGCTGAATTTGTGGCATGCTTTGAAGCCATGATTCAGGCTAAATGGCTACAGAATTTTATTTCAAGGCTTGGAATAATCAACAACATTGATAGGCCGCTGAAAATTTATTGTGATAATTCTGCAGCAGTCTTCTTTTCTAAGAACAACAAATACTCCAAGGGTACTAAGCATATGGAGTTGAAATATTTTGTCGTTAAAGAAGAAGTTCAGAAATAGAGTGTCAATATAGCATATCAGCACCAACCTTATAATAGTTGATCCCCTACCAAAGGGATTACCGCCCAAGACATTCACTAGTCATGTGTATGATATGGGCATTATGTCTAGTAGCGAATGTTAAGCTCTACTAGTATTTATTGTTTATTGACACTTTGAATTCAATAATGTGTAAGTTTCTGAAATTTTCTTTTTTCAAGCTTATGTTCACATGCATGAATGAATGATATTTTGAACAACAGAATTTGCATTTATAAAAGGCATCATTGTATGCTTTCCTTTAAAGTATCATGTTGGGAAAAAGAGTTGATATGGTAGTACATGGAAGGAACTATGCTAATATGTGAGAGTGTAGAACTGCCTTGACTCTTATTGGCTCTATTTGTAATTATGACTTATGATGAGGCCAATGTATGGTAATCTTTAGCCGAATGTGCACATCAAGTCTTATATTTGGTGAATCAAGTAATGGCGTTTACCACATGAGTCAAGCGGGAAAATGTTAGATATATCAGTTAGAAGTGGCTCATGTGATTTGAACAAGTCAAATATAAGAAGGGTAAAAGGTAATTTTGTTTATTAGTGACCTGATTAGTGGGAGGTTGCTGAGAAAGCAGTTATAGTAACATGCTTGATGGAAGCAGTTATAAAAGGATTAGGGTAAAACCCTTCATCTCTGCCCATAAAGAAAAGGTTATGAGTTTAGCCATCAATAATTTAATAGGGACCTAGAATAAGAGGGTGAAGAGATTGAGAAAAACTATTCCGCATTAAAGAGTTCTCAGTTACTAGTTTGCTGTCAAAAGCCATTTCATTTGTTGTCATCAACCATGGATAGAGGTTAGTGTCCTCATCATTGTTTACAAAATGTGCAACTCATGAATGCTTAAAGATCTTATTCATGTTATTGACATGACTATTATTGTTTACAAGCGCATCATTAAGATGACAAACATTGCAGCAATGTCTAACACCTTACGAATGGTTGTGATGAGAACTCCCTTGTACAGTCTATCTATAACACTCTAAAAGTTTAATATAATTATTACTAGTTTTAGTATACAATTATTAGTATAAGAATTTGTTTGAATTAAAATGATTATGATTATGACTATGTGTGTTTGTGTATGTATGTATGTATGTATGTATGTATGTATATATATATATATATATATATATATATATGGACAACTTATATTATGATATTTTAAATTTCATTGAAATAATTAAATTAAAAAATATATGATTATTTTAATTATTTTATTTATAATTGATCGAGTTAAATAATTATTTTATCAATGAAAAGATTAGGTGGTTGATATAAGAATTACTAAGATTATTTAATAATTTATAAAAGAAAGAGTGGAAGCTCCATATACTAATTAAAAGAATTAAAATATTATTATGGTGAAGATAATTATTATAGTAATAATATAATATTGTATATCTAGTTTGGATAAAATATTTATTATATTTGAATTGATGATCCTTAAGAACGATTTAAATGTTATCATATCTTATCTTAATATATATTGAAAGAAAATAAAATATTGGATAATAATAATAATTATATAAATCTAGATAATAGAGTAGAAAAAAGATAAAGAAAGTTTTGGTTAGCCAAATCTATTGACAATATATCTTATGTCATTCAAATCTTAAATCATATACTCTTGTAATTATATAATGATAAACAATTTCCATTTGTCTTCTAGAATTTTATAGACCGTCTCTCTCAGGAAATAGAAAATTGGTAGAACATATTGGATTGAGAAGAAAGAAACAAACAAAGATAATCTTGTTAGCCCTATAAATAAAGAAGATGAATAATAAGCAAAGAACATAAATTACTATGCTTCAAGAGGTGAGTAAAACAATATTTTTCTTAAATTTCATGGTATAGATTTTTGTAAACTCATATTCTGGAGTTTATCAATTATAAATCAATAAGTTGATACATTGATCCTTGCGTGAATTAATTCCTATGATAATTACAAAAATCTAGGATTCATAGTATTCTTGTGTGAAATTATTTAAGTGTCTGATATATATATATATATATATATATATATATATATATATATATATAATACAAACATGTAGCTTTTACTATATGTGGAGTTTTTTAATTTAATTAAAAAAAAAGGTCTTGTAATGTACAAATCTTCACTGGATGCATACTACATTTTTTAATTTACTTGGAAAAGTTTATGAATTAGTGTGTTTGGGTTTTGTGCATAGCTATTATTTTTAGGTCTGGACGACCACTCGTCTCATCTACCATGAATTTTGATGAATAACAAAAAGTATAAATTAATGATATTCTAATGATTTTTTGATAAGTGGACATGTTCTATTTCTTAAAGGACTTATCAATATGTTGTATCGTCCAAGAAGGATTGTTTTATTAACTATCTATCCAGCATCCAACGCGCTAAAATTAAATGTCGTCCCCACTCTATGACAATTATTGTTATACACTTTATTATTGTTTATAGCACGCGTCCAACCAGTAAGTAACTCATACATCTTCTGAAATCATAAGCACTGGCAAAAAGTATGTGGTAACCATAATAGAGAAGTACACGTATTTCATCCTATACAAATTCATTTTGCTTCTCTTTATTTTGAAATGCAAATATTTGAATTTAAGGAAAAGACAAAATAGAATGTGCTGATAAGAATATTCTCTAAGTCCATTTTCACTAAAAGACAAATAGCACATGGGGCTATCTGTACTATACTACAAATCCTCGCAAATTAGAGCACACCACATAGCTTTTTCCTTCATTATGAGACAACAGTCTTTTCACAGAATCAAAGTTGATCCCATAACGGATCCCTCAGAGAGAGAAATATTGACGAAAAAACAAGAAATTAACTGAAGCGAAACTCTGTTGAAATTATTGGATGACTAATACAAAGCTTTTGTAACATCCTTAATTTTTTTTATCTTGAGTTTGTATTCATGTTTGAATTATTTGTGGATATGTTTCCAAAAGTATTATAACCATGTGATGATATGATGAGGAAAATTATCACATGAGAAACACATGTGATGGTAGTGTGATACAAGAAAGATAGGATAGAAGCTAATGGATCCAAGTAGCAAGTTTAGAAGTGCTTAGCATAGATTTAGTTATGATTAGTTAATTTAAGAAAAGAAACAAATCCTAGCCGTGTGGGTATTGGACAAAGGCATAAGACTTTAGATGAATGGCACATTAGTAGCTCTCACATTAATTGAAAAACACATGAAGTACAAGAGGTATAACCAAAAGAGACAAAATTTAAAGGAAAGCATGCTTATGTATGTGATTTTTTTTAAGCAAAAGCAATAGGAATTGAAGTGTAGCCTTGTGTGTGTGCGTACGTGTATGCCTAAGAAGTGGTGTACAAGAGACAAAAGGTGAAGCCAATGCATTATGTGAATAAAACAAACAAAATCAAGCTTCTTAAGGAAGCTTTCTACGTGAATCTTAATCATTATGAAGGGAATATTTGCTTGATGAATGGATAAGTATGCATTTAATGCATGAGACAAAAATTTAGTCATTATCTTCATGGCATGATGGCTTAGTTAAATTAGAACTAAACTAACGACCTAACTAGACTTCCATCTTGACCAATTTTCTTCCTATAAATACTTCCTTTGTTTAAAAACTTTGCACGTTTGCATATTCTCTCTCAACCTCATGGTCACTTTCTTCTTTTCTCTCTTCATTTTGCTTTCATCCTTCTCACTTCTTTCTTGGCTAAAATTGTAGGCCTTTTCACTTCTATTCCTTCCTTTACTTCTATTTCTTTCTCTTCTTTCTTCCAAACCATCTAATACAAAATAAAACTTCATTCCTTCAAGACCTTAAGGTGTGTAGCCAAGTACTTGGAGGAGTTGGAAGAAAATTTGCTTCAGGTAGGCTAGGCTTTCAATCTTGGTTTAAGGGTTTAGCTGGACTAACTTTTATGTTTAATGGTGCAGATTTTTGGTTGAACATACTAGGCTGAATTTTCAGATCCTTAGAGGTTATTTTATGATGTGTTTATGTTGATTAACAGTTGGATATGTTAATGAGTGAAGTGCTGAAATATTGGTGATTGTTGGAATTGATTTTGATGACCATTGGTGTTGTTTATTATATATATATATATGGGACTGTTTTTAATTAATGTTGAGAAGTAAAAGTTGAATGGTATGTTGAAAATGGTTTTAAATATTAAGAGTAATTTAGTTTTGAGGATCAAGTCTTAGAATGGAAATTTGAAAGGAGATTAAGGTTTAGATTATGTTTTAGCTCTATTGTGTAAGTAAAAAGGAATTAGAATTATATTGGAAGATATATTAGAACTTACTAACTAGAGTACAATCGTGTTATTCTTTAACTTGATGATAGTATTTGCATACATAAGTTTGCATGAATTTGTATGGAATATGGATGATGGTCGAGCCACATATTAGATATTGTTATGATTTTTGTGATAAAATTTCTGTGAAGATGTATGAATTTAGTCATGGTTTGTATTACAAAGGAAAAGAATGGATTTTATGTGATGATATATTGAGATAGTTCCTGAATCCATGAAGAGACTTTGGAAACAAAAAAGGTACTACATCCAGGCAGAGATATAGAGACCAGGTGCACATTGGAATTGATCATGCATTGTTTAACGTAAGACAACCGCAGTGTACTACACCCGTTTAGGGATGTAGAAACCATGTGCACTCTAGAATTTCCTCATGCATATATTGTTTGAATGGTTACTCGCATATATACATACATACATACATACATATATATATAATATATATATATATATATATATATATATATTGATTTTATTGATAAGTTATGGAATGTAGTTGTACTAATATACTAACCTATTGAATGGTTTAGTTTTCCTACTGAGAAATTTATTTCTCACCAGATTTTTTTTATATAGATGGCATCTTTGATAATATTCCTTGATGCTTTCGAATGGTGGTGGAACCATGATGAGGCTAGAAACTGTTATGTTATTACTATGCAGCCTATTATTCGTGTTTACGTGTATTTTGGTGCACACTTTCATGTTTCTATACTTAATAACATGTTTAACCCTAATGATCCTTTCCTCCAATTTCCTCATATGTATCTTGATCCGCCTAGGGAGCCAATTAACATATCATCTAGCAGTGGTAATACAACACAACCTTCTTATGTGCCCGCTCCGGGAAGTACTATGGATTCCAGTGATGAGACTGCTCCTAAAGAACTAGAGGAAAGTTTTGCTCACAATTTCTGCAACTGTGCAAGTGGTTCTCATGGTCCATGGAATCCTACTGGGGGTTGGCCTCTACTAGTAAAATGAATGTTTCCACTATTAGATAGTACTTTTGTATATAGTGTGTGCTAGAACTTATGGTTTGCATTAAATTTACATTTCGCACTTTAATTAGGGTGTATGGTTTGTAATATTTGAACTCATGGCCTGTATGAAAAATATGGTGTGTAATGTAATGATGATGTATACTATGAAATGTAAAAGTGTGTGTATTATCTTTAAAACTATACTAATAAACTCTCATTTAAAATAAATAATAATAAAAATTTAATTTCTGAAACTATATTGAGACATTACAGTTTTTATATGTTTATTCTTTGCTAGCGAAGTCTTTTTGTAATTGAGCTTTATTGTTTATTCACTCTTTGAGCGTTGTTGAATACTTAGTATTCATTCAAACTACTGTTTGTGAAAGCTAGGAGTGACTTAGTGTTAAAAAATACTTGGGTTTCTTAGATTCATAGGGAGTCTAAGAAAGTGCTGTAAGAACCCTGAGTGTGGCGCGGCTGGCGCCAGATCCCACGCGGATAGCGCCAGCATACTCAGAGGAAAACCCTGTGAAGGGTATGGCGCGGACAGCGCCAGATCTGGCGCGGGTAGCGCCAGGCTTCCTGGAACATGGCGCGGGTGGCGCCATGTGTGGCGCGAGTGGCGCGGGAAGTGGCCTGGAAAGCCAAGTTTCTCTGGAACTCCACGCGGTCAGCGCCATGTGTGGCGCGGACAGCGCCATAGCCCAGGGGGAGTTGGCGCGGATGGCGCCAGAGGGTTTTTGCAGCTGGCGCGGATAGCGCGGTGTCCCGCGCGGATCGCGCGGGAAGGTCGGTGCAGACTATATTTAAATGGAAGTCGCGTTTTGGAGGAGAAGAAAATGGTTTTCTTCTTCCTCTGGACTTCAGCAGCCATGGGAGAGTTTCCCAAGCTTCCATGACCTTGCTCTATGATCCTAAACACTTCCCAGATCCTTTCTGTCGCCTAGAAACCAAGTGAGAGCGAGAATCCTTCCTCCAATTCACCAAAACCTCCAGTTTCTGAGGAACCTTCAGAGAAGTGGAGAGAACTCGAGATTGGGCAAGGAACAACGGTGTTTCAGCTGTGCCAAGGCTAGGGAGAGCAGCCCAGAGGTCTTCCTCGTCAGTTCTGAGGTAAGAAACTCGAGTTTCTCCGATTGATTTTGTATTTGGGGGTTTTTGAGGAATAGTGACCCATCTGTGATTGAGCTAGAATTAGCTCTGGGTCCAGTTGAGAGAAGTGCTTGGAATGATGAGAGGAGGAAGGATTAGCTTTCAGTTTGTGTTTTGGTGATTGTTGGTTTTGGCTCTAGGTTATGCATGGGTGACTTGGACTGAGTCACCTGATTTGAGACATGCAAGGGCCATGATGATGGGCTTGTTGTGCCTGAGAGGCCATGAGAACGGTGTCTGGTGAGATAGACCGTCCAAGCCCTATGGAAACCCTGAGGATTTGGGTTGTTGAGCTCTGAGCTCATAGTAAATGGCTGGTGTATGAGTCTGGAAATGACTCTGAGCCCATGGTTGAGTTGAGGACTGTTTGATGAGCTTATGTTGTTTATGTGCCTGAATGGTCTGTGATATATGTTTATATGCCTTGTTAGGGCTTGACACTGAGGGTGTCAGAGAAGCAGACCGTTATTCAAGAGGCTGGAGCTGTGAGGCACGGGTTGCCAGGTAAGCTCATCGCTCTGGGGATTGTTCCTTTTCTCTTGTTTACCACCCAAGTGGGTGATTGACGCATGCCATGCCTGTATTGCATTTGTTATGGGCATGCTGTTGAATGCAAGGCCGGAATAGCCTATTTAGATGATTATGTATGACTGAAACCTGAGAGGCTAGAAGAACGGTTCTTGGAGTGATACTCAGACCGTTCGAGATATATGATTGCATGATGAATCCTAGGTTAGACACCGAGATGGGTGAGAATGTATATGTACCTGATGTTGCAGGTGATGGAACCTAGAGGATACTGTGATGGTATCGGGCTAGTTGAGGTTCCCTAGCCAAAGGAAGAGTTTGAGGACTCCCTGGAATAGCTGAGATTCCATGGGAGGTGCCACTGCTCTCCGATTAAAGTCCTAAGGGTGGGTTGCCCGTTTGGATGTTCCTCCTTAGGCACTGATGAAGTGAAGTCCTGGATGGATTTCCAGGCCAGTGGTTATGAAAGTCCTAAGGGATTGAGTGCCTCTGGTGTGAGATGATCTCCCTTAGGCATGTGGTTGAAAGTCCTGGTGGACGGTGCTCCCGTTGTGGATGACTCCCCAGGCAGTTGAGAGGAAAGTCCTGTGGGACGGTGCTCCCGTTGTGGATGACTCCCCAGGCAGTTGAGATGGAAGTCCTGTGGGACGGTGCTCCCGTTGTGGATGACTCCCCAGGCAGTTGAGATGGAAGTCCTGATGGATGGTGCTCCCGGTGTGGATTGACTCCTCAGGCATGTGTTGTGGAAGTCCTGGAGGTGATTGCCCATTTATGGATGTTCTTGCCCAGGCATATGATATGAAAGACCTGGTGAGACCAGGCAGTGGCAGATATGTTGTATCTCTAAGAGAGGGCTTCCCGAGGGGATGAGAGCCTAGGGCCTCTTAGATGAGCCATATCTGGATTTATTGAAGTCCTGAGTTGAGGGATTCCTCAGGAAATGTGTATATGTGAAGTCCTGAGTAGGTGACTCAGGCAATGCTGTTCAGAGATGAGGCAGTGCCTCTCTGGTATGAGAAGTGTCCTAGGGTGGGCACTATGTCATAGTACCTCTGTGAGATCTCTGTCAGACGAGTATGAGATATTGAAGCCATGATTTTGGCATGGCTCTGTAAGATGAGTCTGAGATGACTTGAGAGCCAGTATGAGGTGTGACACCTCTGATGCTGAGAGCATCCAGTTAGTACCCAGGGAGCTGGGGAAGGTGTGATAGCCGGTGCGGTGTCTTGGGCTTTAGTATTTTCTCTTTATGTGTTTTATGCTTGGGGGTGAACCAGGGTAAGGGAGGATCTCCCGGAACCCTGAGCTTACTGAGATGTATATCTCACCCCTGTTGCGGGTTGTGGTTTCAGGTGCTCGAGAGGAGACCGTATCAGAGTATGCTGGAGTGTCATGGGCTGCAGGCTGCAGATAAAGATTAAAAGAGTCTTTATTTGATCTCTGTTTTGTATCCTGTCTTGTATAGGGTGTGAGTGTACACCCATAGATCTGTACATATGTTGATGTATGACCCGATGTGGTCTTGTTTTGAGTATGTATATGTACAGTTTCTGATGTTATATTATGGTGTATCCCTTCTGATTATCTTTGTTTTAGTTTTATGTTTTCTGCCTATGTTTTATAGTTTTGTTATCTGGATCAGTAGGGGCTTGTGTTTGAGGTTTTGTATGTGGTTTTTATATTCCATGCATAATGACATCAAGAATAACGATTCTTTTGCTTCCGCACTGCGTATGTTTAACGCTGATAGCGCGCTTATGATATTGTTAATGATAACACGTCCGGGGTGTTACAAGTGCCATAAGTGGTATTAAGAATACTTGTAAAGCCAAGAGTGGCAGGTCAGAATACTTGTTTGTAATCAAGTTTTGATTAGTAGAACCCTTTATTGTTGAGTAAAAGAGAACTAAACGTAACTCAAGTTGAGTGAATCAATATAAACTAAGTGTTTCTACTTCTCTCCTTTATGGTTTATTGAGCATTCTTTTAACACTCTATGTCACTTGCTTAATACCAAGTGTTTATTTGAAAAATGGTTTAAAAGGACTTTATGTTACTAAGTCACTGGATGATTAAACTTGTATTTATTAAAATCTATTTTTCTCCTCAATGGACAATCAATCCCTCTTCTACATTTCCATATATACATTTGCGTTAAAAGTTGATATAAGTTTATTATATCTTTGATTGACACACAATTCAACCCTTTTTCTAGTATGATTGTTGTTATTTCAATAATATAAATATCAACTAAAATATATTTTGATATGTGTCGTTTTTTTTGTTTCATAATTAATTATTAATTGACTTTTACAATGTTTTAATTTGTTGTATGATCTTATAAATAATCATCAGATGCATAGAATTATGAAATTCATTTGGTAATTATCTTGAATGACATTTTGCAATTATGTGTGTTGGTTATCACCTTCTAGGGAGGGAAAACGTTTACATTCTATTTTGATAATAGGATGATAGATACCTCCATCTAGGATAAGGATGAGATATAATAAATACCTCCATTTGGGATGGGAAAGAGATCTGAGACACCTTTATCTAGGATGTGGAAGAGATTTTAGATATCTCAATCTATGATGAGGAAGGCAATGAGGCACCATTGCATGGATATGAGCTCATAGACCCTTTGAAGAATATGAGATCCACCCCGGTTCTAGGAACCAAAGAGTTAAGTGTAGTAATTTGTGATATTTTTTGTTCAAGAATTAAATGCAGTGAAGTGGTGGTGTTTATTTACTACAGTGTTCTTTCATTATGTGAATAATTTGTCGTTGTTTTATAAGTGTGTATCTATTATTCTTAATTTAATTTTGCAAATACCATGGTTGGATTTTTCGATTATCATGTTGGCTAAGAACAACACTATTTGCGAACTCTTTTAAAACTTGTTTTATTCATTTGGATTATTATTTCATTAAAATTGTTGTTTTCATAGTTTGAGGAAGAAGATTTTGAGAAAAATGAGAATTGAAGACTTAGTTCATTATCAATTAAGCTTTGTTTTAGTTGGTTAGTATTTTTAGATGCCCATATTTAAGAATAAAGTTGTTTATTTATGTATGGACCTATTTACTTGAAATCATTTATAATACTTTAATTATTTCAAACCATTGTAATTTCTAAATTCTTATTTTATGGATTGTTATTGTAACAAAGGGTATTACATTATCCTTAACTTATTACCGTTTGAGTATGATCCATTTCAAATGAGCTACAATACCATGAAAGGCAAATAGAGTGTGTATGAATTGTACAGTATGATGGTTCACAAGGAAATAAGGCTTAAGAATCAAGGAGGTCACCCAGTCCATTACGTAAGCCATTAAGGGAATCAAGGAGTTGGAAAGAAATTTATGAAGAAACATGATAAGGGCATAGTGCCATTAATGTTTAATGGGGTATATGTACAAATTCAAAAGTAAATGTAAGGATTGGTTTGAAAAGAAATGTGGGTTTAATCCTCGTTTATGTTTTGAATCAAATTTAATTGAAGTTTCCCATAACACATTGTGAATTGATTTTGGATGTATGTCTCATGTTTCTAAACGATGCAGGATTTTCTTACAATCCAAATCATAAACTCGAATGATAAGTTTGTCTTCATGGGGAATAAAGTGGAAGCTCCAGTGAAAGTAGTTAGGGATCAACATTTAATCCTTGAGGCTAGACATCATTTAGATTTATTGGAAATTTTTATGTGCCTAGTTTATCTAGGAATTTAGTTTCACTATCTAAACTTGATGTTACATGTTACTCTTTTAATTTGAATCGTTTTTATGTTGAAATGCTTTTGACTCTGCATCATAATGTTTGCACTAAACGTAGCTTAATGAAAGAGCACTCTGCTTTCTTGTGGCTAAATGTTAGGGTCAATTTTCTATAGAAAGAATGAAAGTATTAATAAAGAATGGAATCTTTTTAGATCTAGATTTTAGTTATCTAAGACATTGTGTGAATTGTATTAAAGGAAAACAAACAAAACACACAAAGAAATGAGCCACAAGAAGCACTTAGCTTCTTAAAATTGTGCACATTGACACTTGGGATATTAATTTTTTTGGAAAGGAAAGACACTTTATCACCTTTAATGATGACTATTCATATTATAGTTATGTCTACTCACTACATAAGAAATCTCAAGAAGTTGATACCTTGGAAATTTATTTGAATGGACTACAGAGACAATTAGATAGAAAGGTGAAAGTTGTTAGGTTTGGTAAAGGTGGTGAGTATTACGAAAGGTATGATGAAATTGAGAAACATCCAAGTCCATTCGCTAAACTCCTTTAGAGATATGATATTTGTGTGCAATGCCAAGTACATAACAACAAAATGGTGTATCAGAATGGTATAACAGAACATTAATGAGTCATTTTCTGTATTGGTTTCAAAGGTAGAAGGAATATAGTTCCTTTCAAAGTCTCTTGGACCAACTAAGGTATTCATATATTGAAGAGGCTTGAATTTATTTGAAATACTGGGTGCAAATTATTGAAGTGGGAGATTATGAGATTTTACAATGTTGGCTAAGGTATTTGGTTTGATATTGGGGTTGATTAATAATCTGGAACTTCCAATAAGGGCCTGAGGTCGTATTGATTCTTTACCTTTCTTTGTCCCCAGTGGGGGTCCATATTCATCTTTGGTTTTTTCTTTGGTATTGGCTTTTGAGATCATGTTGAACTCTGTAAAAATTCTCTGGTAAGAAAATCGGGTCAAAAATTATTTTCTCCTTTTATATGCTCAATGTCAAAATTAAAGCATGATAATAATAATTGTCGTCTGGAAAAATATGTTTTGAAACTAGATTATTTACATCTTTTTGTAAAAAATATGGAGCAGCTTTACAATCAATTTGAATAATTTTTTTTTTAAATAAATCATCTTGAAACTTTTGTAAACATAAAACTATTGAAAGTATTTCTTTCTTGACAGTAAAGTATTTTTGTTGGGCCGGATGCCAGATACCCGAATGATACCTGACGATCTGTTCTTTTGAGTTTTCAGATATTTTCTGTTTAAGGATTCTTCCATAACCTATTTCAAAGGCATCTGTTTCTACTATCAGAAATGCTTCTGGGTCAAGAATACCTAAACTTGGAAGTTTCTTAACTATTTGCTTTATCTCCCTTACTGCTTTAGTCATTTGTTCTTACCAGACTGGACGGGTCTTTCTTAGTCTAACGTATAAAGGTGCACAAATTATTCTAATATTAGGTATAAAATTGGATACATAATTTATACAACCTAAGAATCTTTGTAATTGGGTTTTGTCTTTTATTTCATCTGGGAATTCTTTTGTAAACCTATTGATCTTTGAATTAGTGTGATTGTACCTTGATATATTTCATAACCTAAAAATCTAATCTTTGTTCCAAATATTTTTATTTTTCTTTCAGACACAACTAATCCATTTTCTTTGATAATATTGATAAAATTTTCTAAATGTTATATATGATGGTTAATGCCTTTTGAGAATATTAGAATATCACTTGGAGCATTTTTTTAGACCTTGGGGCATTACATTCCACTCATAATGGACAAAAGATACTACGAAAGCAGTTTTATACTTATCTTCCTCCCTTACCAAAATTTGATAGTATCCAGATTTCATATAAAATTTGGAAAACATGAAGGAGTTATCTAATCTTTTAATTAAATCATTCTTATTTGGTAAATGATATCTTATCCATTTTAAGACTTTATTTAGGATTTTATAATTAATTACTAATCTTGGTGCTCCTTTTCAACTTCTGAAGCTTTCATGACATATAAATTTGAACAACTCCATGGTGATTTAGAAGGTCTAATTAATCCTTTATTAAGATATTCTTGGATTTCTTTTTTACAATATTATAAATATTCTTGATTCATTTGTATAGGTCTTGCTTTTTTGTTGAAATATCTTTTTCGTTGAAATTATCTATATAAGGTAATGAAATTTCATATTTTTTCCTATGCCAAAAAGCTATGGGATTTGTTTCACATATTTCTTTTTTAATCTTATCTTCTAATTGGCTTATTTTTTCTTTGATCTTTAGATTCTTCCTCTATTTGTTTGAATTGAATTTCTTTATTTAACATGTTTATATGTTTTTTGTTTTTGTTTTATTATCTATGTTGAAGATTCTTTTAACAAATTTAATTCTCTACTCTTTGGAGGCTTTAAGAATTCAAAACATACTTGCTTTCCTAAGGTATTAGTTATTAATCCCTTTTCAGTTACTTGGAAAGGATATAATAATGTTAGGAAGGGAGTTCCTAATATATCTTTATGATATCAAAAAGCAAAAAGTAATATTAAGATTAATGAAAACAGAACTTACTGATAAAGTCTTAGAGTAAAACAAGTAACAAGAGTAGAAAGATTATTTGAAGAATTTTGAGATAAAGAGTGCAGACTCAGACTGAGGTTTTCAGCCGATATCTCTCCCTCTTGTTTATTCAGTTATTTATAATACAACTCCACCTCCGGACTTCAAATCCAAATTTAACTACAATACATTAAAAGATAAAATAAACTAGGGCCGACACTCTTTTACATATGGCCACCTTATGGTACAATAATTTACATATTATTTTACAGGCTTATCTTGCCGACAATTTTGTCCTATTTTACCAACAATTCTCATTGGTTATGTGGTCTTAATCATACAGTTCTTCCCTATTAAATTAGTTGAGAATACTTCATTATTGAAATATGGATTTGAATGAGTAATGTTGTTTTCATCTTTTACTGACTTCTTCTCTAGTCCTTGTATTGTCTTCATTCTTGTTAATATTTTTTTGAAACAGTCGTATTCATTCTAATTAAAGTCATCTGAGGATGAAGAAGAGGATCCATCAGGCTTCTTTGAGGATGAAGAAGCTTCTCCTTCTTTCTTCATAAGATTAAAGATAATCTGCATATTTTCAGCAAATTTTTCTTTTGTTGAAGATGCCGCTAATGCTATCAGAGCTACTGACCTTTGATTAAGAAATTGACAAGTTTCAGGATCAACATTCTTGATTAACTTTGGATGACTTTTAAACAAAAGTTTAACCTGATCTAGATGAGCTTGAGAATGATCAAATTGAGATCACTATTTGACAAGGGCTTGTCTTCTCAACATAGGAAGTTGTCCTTTGGTTGTGACACTTTCATAAACATATTGCCATTAGAATATCCAAGCGAGAGACATTTTACTAAAGAAATGTAAGTCTGCAAGGAAGGGATCATCCCCAAACTCATATTTCTTAGTAAAAGTTGTTAATCTAGACACAACCACCAAAGGAAAAATGTCAAGAACTGATCCAAAATAATTCCACCAATGAATGAACCATTGAGAAAAATTATATTGAACATTTTGTTTGAAATAAATCAGCCATGAATGTATAAAGTCTTTGTTTTTAAAATAAAAGACGTTATGCTAGACAGTTTGATAATCCTAGTAAGAAAAACCAATTGGGTCGTAATTTTGAGAAAATCTTTTGAATTTATTCAAATCTCCAAATTCTTTTGGTGTTAGAAGCTTAAGATTTGAAGCTTTGAATAAACTATTTTATCAGAATTATTATTTTTATGATGTTTAATCTGGACTAAATTAGTATCAACATGCATAAATTCATAAAAATGTCTTATTTTGCTGTTTGAAATTGGTTTGTAATGAAATTGATTACCCCATAAGTCTTTTGGGAAGATTTTCTGAGGAATTTTGTTTGATTTAGGATCCCAAAATTTGGATTTCATTTGAATGACATCTAGACACACACAAAGCAAATCGAGACTCGATAGAATAAAAAATGCTGACCACTTGTATTAACATGAATATATGCTAATAGTGGCCACTTAATCATTTCTTTGAAGGATCACGACATCACACTGATGTGGACCAACATGTCTAGCCCTAAAAGGAATTTGACCAAGAAGAAAAAAAAACGAGAAAGGAACAAGCCACTAACTTCTCGAGGCATCCATTTTTCTTATTTTTAACACAATATTGTCAGCTAAGTTAAGAAATCTTTACCAAAAACAAACTAAGGAGTTATATAAAAATAAACAAATGTTAATCGGTATCTTTAAGGCATTGGTTAAAAATCTAAAGAAGAAGAAAAGTTATTGAAATATGCAAAATGATACTGTCAATTTTTTTTTTGCCCTCTCCTATAATTTTTACAATAAATACTTATTTCTTTTAATTATTTAATCAATATCTTAAAGATACTGATTAGTCAATAAAAATAAAAGTTACACGATGAATAATATAAACATTTATCTTAAGAACTAAAAAATGACATCTATTTTTCAAGTAGTTAAAACAAATAATACATTTTTCTTTTGATACTTAATTATAATATACATGTATTAAGAAAAATAGTATTATGCTAAATTGATCAGTCTTTCATCACATGCTAAATGGTCAACAATCACTTCTCGTCTTGGTGAAAAAAGATGCGAAGATAATGCGTTTCCTTTTAGGCTACAAAATAATGGTTATCAACTTTGTTTTTTTTGGTGAATATAATTGTTAGCAACTTCACACAAAGATTGGTAGATATTTTAATTAGTTTTAGTTTATGGCTTTTGGATTTTGGTGTTATTAATCTGCACGCCGCAGTACAAAAACGCAAAGGGAGCTTATAATGGGATACACATCGAATTAACAAATTATGATTAGGCCAACAAGATATTTGGTCACGTACGTTCAATGACATGATTGGTTTGTTATGGAAATTATCCGTTCCAAAGTAGATAGTAGAATGAAAATCAAAATTAACATATTCTTGTCGTCTATTCCAGCTTTTTGTTGAACCTTTTGTGAAGCCAAGAGCCACAATTCCCAAATGCGTGCTTTAAAAAATAAAAAATAAAAATAAATTGACATGACAATAGTGAATTGGTCATGGACCTATGTCATAGGTCAAAACAATTCGGCTTCCTCCAGATATAGAAATATACAAATTTTTGATTTGATTCCAATCATTATTCTGTTTTAAATTTTAATCTATATTAAAAAAATCGTTACAAAAACTTTTTGGTAGTGATAAATCATTATAGAAAGATGTATAGGAACTAAAATTTACAACAAAATTTATATGAACTAAAACCTAAAATGAAGATAATTATAGAGACTAAGTGTATAGTTTAACCAAATTTATTAATAGAAAAAATATGATGTGTTAATTTTTAAAGTTTTTAAATAAAATATTTATTTGATAAGAATTGAATTATTAGTATAAACTATATATTAATAGCATATATCGTAACATTCAGTTTATAAATTTTGTATTTTATTTTTACAATATTTATATTAGCACGTACCGCTTAATTTTTATAGGAAAATAATTATAATAAGAATAAAAATTAATCCAATAATATGTGGCATTTTGTTTTGGTGGCCATTTGTGAGAAAATGATGATTCTCCACATAATTTACTTATAATTAAATAAAATAATATATAGAGAGAGGGGGGGGAGAGAGATGCAACTAACTTGTCACTACGACTCCAATGATTAATTGCTCAGTTTTCTAACGTTTATGAATAGATTAAAATATATTTTAGCCTTTATGAAGATGATAAAATGAAAGAGATGACTA
>CM023959.1:20228922-20250595 GCA_013407115.1 Glycine latifolia | reverse complement strand
TTTTTTTTAGTTTGTGGTTTACTTTACTTTGAATTTTTTCTCTTAGTCTTTCTTTTAGTTTTGCCCAGGAGTGCAAAAGTTTAAGTGTGAGGTATTTTGATTGAGTATTTTTAGTTTAATATTTTTCTATTCTTATTAGCTTATTTGACTTCTCTTGGACTTTTATTTTTCCATTCTAATTTAGTTTTTTCCTTAGGCAAACAAGTGGGCTTAATTGATAATTGTTGCTTATTTTAGGAGTTTTTGCTTACTTGACCTATCTTCCTTGTGTAGGACCTAGAGATCTCTACAGAATTCCAAATGACTCATATGTGTACTCCCTGGAAAGATAAGGAAAAGATCTACAAGTTTGTCACAGATAAGCCAAGGCCAATTCTATCATTTTGAGGGTCATTTTAGGCTTGGAAGTCAGAATCACTGCACTTGAATTTTGGGCTGCGAAATTGGTGTAATTAGTAATTAGTTAGATTAGTTGGGCTTCATTGTGGCCATCCTTTCCTACTGATTTAGTCACTATATTTAAGTGATTTTAGTTATTTGGATGGACACACTTCATTTTATCACAAACACATTTTGTAGTGACTTTTAGAAGTTTTTAGAATTAAAACTCTTTCTCTTATTTTCTCTCAATTGTTCTTCATTGTTCTTCACTGTTCTTCATTTTCATTTCTGTTCTTCCTTTTTCTTGCACTCATTTCATGGGGCTCTCATTGATGATGATCATGGAAGGCTAAACAATCAATCAATCCAAGGATCCAAGCCCAAGCAAGGAGAATTTGAGTTTTGGTTTGGTATTTCAAATTCTGTGTAAATGTTCACTTTCTTCTTCAATCCTCTATTCGATTTTCATGATTATGAATGTGTTTAGGATTGAAAGCGGATTAGGTTATGGATTCATTTCCTAATTTTGAATTTTAATCATAGATTATTTGGATGATATTTCAATTAGGTTTGTGATTTCAATTAATTTAAGGGTTAATTCGATTAAACTGCTTCTAATGAAATTGAATGAACTTTCATAACAGAATCATTATCTGAGAACTAGGATAATTCGTATTGCTTGGTTTGGTGAATTGGATTGATGTTTTTTAATCTATTTTACATTACCTTTAATCAATTATGTTAGTTTCTTCAATTTTCTGCAATTTTCATTTATCGCATGCAAACTGTTTGATAAAAATCCTCATATTATTTACTAGTGAATTGAAGTTGGAATCATATTGATTGTGTCTCTGAGTCAACCTAGGTTAATCCTGTGCTACAAAATTAGAGTAATTTAATTGTTTTGAATCGATATGATATCAGTTATCATACATCAATAAAATTGCATGTAAAGTTACCAAATAATATTGTTAAAGAAGCAATAGGAGCAATGCATATAATATTTGGAACATATTATAAAGTAACAAAAATATATTATAATTTCAGGACATTATGAGAATCTACTAAAAATGAAACTATTTTGGTAGAAGCTAATTTACAAAAATCCTTTATTCAAATTCCTAGGAGATTAGATCATAATGAAATTATAGAAAATATTCCTGAAGAATGGAAAATTAAAGATGTAATAGAACTCCCAAAAGTGTATAATACTCAAATAAGAGAAATTATACAGGATGGAATGGATATAACATTAAAAATGAATAGATCACAATATTTAAGGATAAATAAACCTCAAATGATTTGTAAAGGACAGTCATCAAGACATTCTATTATTGGACCTATCATAGATTTAGATTTAACCGGATTAGATAATAGTAATCCAAAAATATCTATATCTGTATATCAAGAGACTAATTCATCCCCTCAATACTCCCCTACTAGATCACAAGTATTAAATACTTTGACTAAGGAAACACAACCTTTTAAAATTGATAAAGAATGAATTAAACAAGATTTTTTGGGAGAACATAATAAAGAATAAAGCAAATGGTTTTTTGAAGAATATAACTAAGAAGAGCGAGATAAAATTAGGGGAAAATATTATAAACATTTAGAAGATAATGAAATCAATATTTATTTTTTTGATTGGTTTTTTTATAAAGAAAAAGTAATAAATCCTATTATAAAAAATAATAATATCTGGAAAACTACAGAAGATAAGATGATAAAATCATAATATTCCCCTCATAAAAAAATAAAAATTCAAGTTGCTGATTTAGAAATAGAAGCGTCACCTTTTAAAGATGTTATAGAAGAAAATAAACCTATAGAAATAAAAGATATTAGAAAATTATATAATCAACTAAATTATTCTAATATTATGTTAAATACTATGTCCATACATTTAACTAGATTAGAAAATAATTCTCAAGAAGCAAGTACCTCTAAAGATAAATCTTTAAAGAAGATAATAGATAAACCTATATATAAGATAGTGAATTTACCTCAAAAGGATCTAGATTCGATTAAATTAGGTAATCAAACTCAGAATAAGATAGAAGAAATTAGGAAAAATTTAGAAAAATTAAGTATAGAAAAATTACAATAAAAACCATACAAGAAGATAATCTAGGAGTTAATAAATTAAGAAGGGATCTAAATTATTATCCTAAACTTACGAATTATTATTCACGACCATGCCTAGCAGATGTTCAGTTTGAAGAACATGGAGACATGTGTCAAAACGTTTACTCTAGAACAGAAATAGCAAAATGGATTATAGATGGATGAGATAAATCTAGAAAGACATTTCTAGAAACCAATACCCTATAATACTTTAACTTATGGACAAATTCATAATATTATAGTAGAAACATTAATACAAATATGTACTAATTTTAAATTACAAAATAAAATGAGAAAGGAAAACATGATAAATAAGAAAGAATTAGGAACATTTTGTCATCAGTATGGAGTAGAAATAATTAAAGCCCCTGGTTCTCAACATAAAAAAGATATAAGAAACCAGTAAGAGAAAATAAATATTACACTAAGAAAAAATATAACAAAAATAGATTTGATAATAAAAAATATCATAAAAAAACCCTATAAGAAACATTATAAAAACTTATATAAGTCAAACAAAAGGAAAAATACTTGTTGGAAATGTGGTATGTAACGACCCGCCTTATCGCTACTATATCACTAACTCTAATAGTGCAAATTCAGATTTTAATAAAAACTCCATTAATTTGATTATGAAAATGAGAGTAAATTATTCGCGATATTAAACTTGTCATACTATATGTAAATATATAAATAAATACATAAACCATCATATATTAGGATATAAGTTAATTGTATTTACAAGTATTTACGCCTGAAATGTACATATCCATCAAAAAGAAATCAAAAGACCAACTAAGAAAGAGTTGACTATCAAAACACAACTCTTTCCAAAAAGAATTTCAACGTCATCACGTCGACTTGGTAGCTCCAACAAAAAGAAGATCTCCCTTCAAGGTCACCTACTGCTGCTCACTACTCACACGAACGAAAGTTCGCAATCATCACAGGTACCAACCACACGGTACAACAAATGCAATGGTGAGTTTATTATATAAAACCAACAAACATCAGATAGTAGTAATTGGGAAGGAAACAACATTACTCACCACAATCATTAACAAAAATCCATGATTCCAATACACACTCAACAAATCAATCATCCAATGCATTTCACAACTCAAACAATCATGCATAGAATGGTGCATGCACATAACTCATCTATCCGCATGCAATGTGATACCATATCC
The DNA here is from genome assembly GCA_013407115.1 of Glycine latifolia. Taxonomy (NCBI): domain Eukaryota; kingdom Viridiplantae; phylum Streptophyta; class Magnoliopsida; order Fabales; family Fabaceae; genus Glycine; species Glycine latifolia. Next base: position 20,246,897 of record CM023959.1, on the reverse strand, counting down.
TGGAAATAGCCTCTCACAGTAAAAATGATTCACTACCTATTAGGGTCATCCTGTCATGCACTGACCATTCCCCCCGCCCCCCGATGATCAGCCAGCGTCGCTAGGGAATTCCAAACCTGATACCCCTTAGTACCTGCGTTTTCAGCCCACTGAAACCCATAGGTACGCATGTGCCTTCATTCTATTTCCATCCATGCAAATGAAGTATGAAACATGGGCATCATCAATGCATGACCCGACTAGGAACAAATCCTTCCTCGCAAGGGTAACCCGTCATGCACCCCCCCATGTACATACGTAACACACCAATGTGGGCTCACCGATGCACTGATCATGGCTAGGAACAAATCCATCCTCGCAAGGATAACCAACCGGTCATTGCATCCCATATGTACATACATAGCCTACAACCATGGGCACCATCAATATATGACCTGGCTAGGAACAAATCATTCATCGCAAGGGTAACCCGTCATACACCCCCCCATGGGTATCCATGTATATCCACACACAATGACATTGTTTACATCAACATTATCTCTCATCAATGTCATTATCAACCTCAACATCATATCATTTCAATATCATCATCATGCATATCAATATTATCTCATTTCAACATCATCAACCACCTCAACATTATCTCATTTGAACATCATCAACTACATCAACATTATCTCATTTAAACATCATTAACTACATCAATGGCATCTCAATTTCAATATCATCAACGACATCACAAGCAATCACATTTCACATCTATACATAATACATATGTCTGAGATTCACATTCCCTAGGTCTTCAGACAACCCAAATTTCATACATTCACAATTCATCAAATCACAAGACTGATATTTTTAGGGAAATTCTAAATTAAAGAGGAGGACTACAATATATAAAACACACTTTTATGCCCATTTAAAAATTTAATAAATAATTAAATAGGAAAACATATTATAAAATTTTGGGCAGAGTCTCCTCTATAATTAAGACATTTCCCAAAAATTCAATCATTACAACAACAATATTATTCACAGTTTATCCATCAACAAGCCAACTTATCGCATCCCATTAGTTAAAAACACAATTTTTATTGAAAACGAGTACACACAGGAACAAACACACATCAATCATAAATACATCGCATCCCATTAGATAAAAACGTAGTTTTTCTTAGAAACCAACACACAGTAGGGACAGGCAGATATCCTTATAGTTGGACTCTCTGGCCCCCAACTATGGTATCAAAACTCTAACCAAATAATAAACTCCCCTTACCTAACTAGGAGTTGTCCTGTTAAAACTTCACAGTGTTGTTTTGGAGATCCTTCAATACGCATGTTTTTGTCCAAACGCAGAGCTCTACATACCAAATTGAAGATAATTTAGTATAGATTTCCAAGGTAAGATCAATATTAACATTCAGGGTCAAATACCCACTCAAATCAAAAAAGGGCTAAAAGGGTGTTTTGGGAGTTCACATCAAAAGACATCATTTTGAAATTTCGATCACACCAACGTGACTGAGGCTCAACAAGGATTGCAAAAATGACATCAATTTCATAAATAGGAGACTTTTACAGCATCTCATTTTCAAAGGGTTTTTCAAAGTAAGTGTAAAACTCCCAACAACGGTACCCAAAACACAAGAGACACCAAGGGAAGCTTAAACTAGCTAGAAGAAGACAAAGGAAACCAAGGTTACCTCAAGGGAACCAAGAAAGAAGGATTTGGAAGCTCTATTCTTTACCGAAACTTTGAGAAGAGTTTCAAAGATTCCGCTCCGATTAAAGTGTTCCTTTCCATGCGGTGGTTCAACGGCAAGCGATGGTGCCTCGTGGTGGTCACCGGCGGCCATGGTTGGTGGAGGTGGAGGGGGAGGAGGTTTGGTGGCTGTTTTGGGGGAGAATAAGCCATTTTTTTTATTTTTGTCACTGTTGGACGTATTTAACACTGACTTCACTTTCCCAAACGAGCAAAAATGCCTGCAAAATTTGTCTGGGCGAGTTGACCCAATTTTAAAATATCTGTTTCAGTGGAAAATTATTATCTCATTCTAAAGATGTTATTTCGCCAATCCCAACGGTGAAAAGTTTTATGTGTGGGTTAGTAATCTACCTTTGAAATATAAAGACGATCCAACGGTTAACAAATTCATAATGGGGATTTTCCTAAAACCAATTTCGGGTCAAACTCGGAATCACTCAAATGCAACGCATCTCAAACAAACTCCATATAACTTGACCTCTATGCCAAGCAATTGCACATGGATAATTCACATAACATTTCAACTAATCCTAATTAATAAAGTAATCAAATTATACAAGGAATACATCACACATATATTTTAGGTTATCAGAATTTCAGGGTGTTACATGGTAAACCAGGACATTTTGCTAATAACTGTACAACTCAACAAAAATTTAATGAATTAACCATAGATAAAGATTTAAAACAAAAACTAATGAAAATTATAATAAACTCAGAACCAGAGGATTCTTCTTCAGAAATAAATTTGTCTGTAAATGAAGAATAGGTAATATATCAACTAGACAATGAAACTAGTAGTAATACTTCTAGTAATACTGAAATAGATAATTGTTTACGACCAGAGTTATGTAATTGTAAAGATTGTAGAACCATTAATATGTTAACTAGAGACCAAACTGAAGCATTAATAAATATAATCAGAAAATTAGAAGACCCCAATAAGAGAAGAATTTATAGGACAACTTAATGAATTAATGATGAAAGATCAATCTAATAGAGAAGAAGTTAAAACAATAGATATGAAAGAAATATATATAATAGATTTATGCCTACTAAGCAAGTAACTATAAAAGATTTGTAAGAAGAAATAAAAACTCTTAAAAAAGAAATAACAGAGTTAAAACAAAATGATATAGCTTTAGAATATAGAATCTTAGAATTAGAAGGAAAAGAAATTATAAGAATACAAGAAAATACGCCTAGTACCTCATTATATATTAAAGAAAGTGATGATAATAAAAAAGAAGAAACTTTTATTAACTTATTAAGTCTTATTATTACTCATAAGTGGCATTGTGAAATAACCTTAGTTATTCAAGAAGAAAGTTTTAATTTGATAGCTTTAATAGATTCAAGAGCATATGTAAATTGTATACAAGAAGGACTAATACCCACTAAATATTATGAGAAATCTATAAAGAATATATCTAGTGCAAATGGATCAAAAATGAATATTAATTATAAATTTTCAAATGCAAAAATATGTAAAAATAATATATGTTATAGTACATCTTTTGTATTAGTAAAAAATATGAATTGTGAAATCATATTAGAATAAGAGAATTAAATATGTTAAAATTATCATCAATAAGTCTTGTTGAAAATAAAATAAAACATATAAATTTGTTAAATAAAGAAATTCAATTTAAGAGAATAGAGGAACAATTAATTAATAAAACTATTCAAGAGAAGAAACATAAAGTAACTGATAGAATAAAATAAGAAATTTGTGAAGTTAATCCGATTGCATTTTGGCATAGAAAAAAATACGAAATATCTTTACCTTATATTGATAATTTTAATGAAAAAGATATCCCTACTAAAGCTAGACCTATTCAAATGAATCAACAATATTTAGAGTACGATACAATAGAAATCAACGAATATTTGGATAAGGGATTAATTAGATCATCTAAGTCTCCTTGGAACTGTTCTGGCTTTTATGTTATGAAAGCCTCAAAAGTAGAAAGAGGAGCACCTAGATTAGTTATAAATTATAAGCCCCTTAATAAGGTATTAAGATGGATTTGTTATCCTTTACCTAATAAATCTGACTTAACTAAGAGACTTCATAATTCCTATATTTTCTCTAAATTTAATATGAAATCAGACTATTATCAAATTTCGGTAAGGGAGGAAGATAAGTATAAAATTGCTTTTGTTGTGCCCTTTGGACATCATGAATGGAATGTAATGTCTTAAGGGTTAAAAAATGCACCAAGCGAATATCAAAATATTATGAATTGACATATTTTATAAATATTCAGATTTTACAATGGTATATTTACATAATATTTTAGTTTATTCAAAAACTATTAATCAACATTTTGAGCATTTAGATAAATTTATTGAGATTATAAAAGAAAATGGATTGGTAGTTTCTGAAAGAAAAATAAAAGTTTTTGAAAAAAAAATTATATTTTTAAGTTATGAAATATATCAAGGTACAATTACCCCAATCCAAAGATCTATAGAATTTACATAAAAATTTCCAGATGAAATAAAAGATAAAAGACAATTACAAAGATTTTTAGGATGTATAAATTATATAGTTGATTTTATACCTAATATTAGAATAAAGTGTGCCCCTTTATATGATAGGATTAAAAAAATCCCTCCAGAATGGTCCAAAGAAATGACTAGGGCTGTTATAGAAATTAAACAAATAAGCAAGAAACTTCCATGTTTAGGTATTCCAGATCCTTCAGCCTCTCTGATTGTAGAAACCAATGCTTCTGATTTAGGATATGGTGGAATTCTTAAACAAAAAATATCTAATACTTTAAAAAGACAGGTAGTCAGATATCATTCGGGTATTTGGCATCCATCCCAGAAGAAATACTCTAATGTCAAAAAAGAAATACTTTCAATAGTTTTATGTTTATAAAAATTTCAAGATGATTTGTTTAATAAAAAAATTTTAGTAAGGACTGATTGTAAAGTAGCTCTTTCAGTTTTACAAAAAGATGTTAAAAATTGGGTTTCAAATAAGTAGTTCAAGCACAACTCCTTATCATAAGCATAGGGATATGCTAGACTATTTTACAAAATAAGAATTCTAGGAATAAAGCACAAGACCACAAGATAAAGCAGAAGACCTCAATAACCAATCAAGATTGTTAGCAGGATACAAATCTTTGTTGACAAATAGTAGTATTCTGTATATAAGCGTGTTTTATTGTCTCTATTTTCCCTTTTGTAATGTTTGCTTTTATCTTTAAACTATTTAAGTTGTAATGGGTGTTATCTATATACTGTATGTAAAATATAGTTAAGTCCAAAGTAAAAGTCCGATGGGTGTGTATTACTATAAATAGATCTGAATAAATGAAAGAAGACATTAGCCATTTTCATCAACCATTTTATCCCGTATTTCTTAAAACTTCCAAGATTATTCGACTTTTACTTATCCTCATTATTATAGTGTTCATTCTCTTCCAAGAATATTTGCATAAGTTTTCTCAAGAATGATTAAATCTTATTATAAATTGTGTTTTACTTCAACTCATGTTCTTATTTTAGAATTTCAAGACTATTTTGTTATATATATATATATATATATATAATAAATTACATTAACCTCCCCAATGTTTTAGATTTATTACACTCAACCATCTCTTTGTTCGATTCCTAGAGAAACCTCCCCTACTTCTTACAATCCATTACATAGACACTTCTTGCACCATAACAGTACTATTTTCGTTAAGCCAAAATCATCATGTGATGTGCACATGTCCTTTTAATGAAGAACTTGGACAACATTGTCCTCATCTTCCTCACGATAACAAATATGAAAAAGACTATTCTTCCAAATCTTGTTGGGCTTTACAAAGAGGGCCAAGAACAAAACCCTCGCTCCAATTCAAATCACCATCGAGCAGATTCTCTGCAAGGTTCGTGAGCAAAAAAAGGCTGAGATCCACTCTCCCTAGCATAAAATCGTCGACTCCACCGAGCTCAACAAGTACCATCTCCAGAAGCGAAAAGAGTTCAAGGGCATGTTCTAGCATGTTTGATGGAACATTGGTGTGTGGGCTCTGGAAGAAATCACTTCAAACATGCGCATTCCATGTTGGGAGAAAGCATTGGAGGTGGATTATAAAAACCACACCTTATGACTAAAGTATGCGGAGATAGAGATGGAGACTAAGAACAAATTCATAAACCACACAAGCAACATTTGGGACCACATTGTGATGCTATTGCCGATGATTTATTTGGAGTGTTTAGGATCACGAGAAGCCCTTTAATCCATATGTGTCATCCCAAATTTTTTTTTCTATTGTTTTCCTCTATCCTTTGAAATCTTGTGATTCCCTCTATCCTAGGAGATCTTGTGTTTCTTGATCTTACAAGCTTGTGAAAATGTTCTTTCATTTTCGATTGGAAATATTTGTATTGCATTTTTTAAATTTCTTTTGGGGTCCTTTGTCAAATGTTGGTGATTTTGTTTTTCTTTATATTGTTGGAGTTTATGTTTAAAAAACTCCATGGGTTATGAATAAGAGGTGGTTGGAAAAAGGTTAGAAAAAATAATAACTACTCTCAACCACTCCAATAATGAACAGTTGCAATGATTCAAAAAATAATAACTACTGCAACCGCTCTGATAACGAACGATTGCGATAGTTCACCGACAACAGTTGCTATGGTTCGTCGGCAACTCTTCAACATGGTTGTTTGTTATCTATATATAGACATAGAGACAATCATAAAAATAGATAGAAAAAAGATAGAAGTTTTTTCTAATCTTCTCGATTACATGTTGTTGCATTTTCATATCACATAAATTCTTCATTCTTTGTGTGTGGTTTCTCAAGCATTTGCTTTGTTCATTTGGGCTGTTGATTGGTAGTGCCACCGATCTTCAGACGTTGATCCGTTCTATCCTGGGAGGCAATTGTTCATCAACCTTTGGCATCAATTGGAGGGAACAAATTGTCTTAAGGAGATAACCTTGTTGGGCTCGGATCCTTTCATCTCTCTGCATCAGTTTCTGTTTCATACTCATCATACAGATTCTGTTTAAATCGTTTTGTGCAGTTGTAGTACAGTATATTGTCCCTCTTGACTATGCAGATTCTGACCCTTGTGCAATTGGATGTATTCCAATTCTAAAGTATTAATTATCGACAACAATCTTTAGACAATTTGTTTGAATCTAGGTTCACTATATTTTATCTTTCTGTATTATATATTGTTCTCTACTCTCTGTACTTTTGAACAATTAATCTGTGATTAATCATTGTTTTTGTTTGTGTAACAGAAATGACTTCGATAAGTGCAAACTTGGTCAACAACAACAAGGCTCCCTCTATTTCGACTCCTGCTGAAAAGCCTGAAATATTCAATGGGGTTGATTTCAAGCGTTGGCAACAAAAAATGTTGGTCTACTTGACAACCCTGTGTTTGGAACATTTTCTCAAGGAAGATGCTCTGAAGTTGGAAGAAGGAGACGAACATGATAAAGAGAAGGTTGCTACGGTTGATGCATGGAAGCACTTTGATTTCCTATGCAGAAACTACATCCTCAATGGTCTAGACAATTCCTTGTATAATGTGTATAGCACTTTCAAAACTAGTAAGGAATTGTGGGATAGTCTAGACAAGATATACAAAATAGAAGATGCTGGCTTGAAGAAATTCATTGTCGGCAAATTTCTGGACTTCAAGATGGAAGACTCTAAGAATGTGATGAGTCAAGTGGAAGAACTTCAAGTGTTAGTGCATGAAATTCATGCTGAGGGGATGACCCTGAGTGAATCATTTCAGGTTGCTACGGTTATTGAAAAATTACCACCATCCTGGAAGGATTTCAAGAACTATCTCAAGCATAAGCGCAAGGAGATGACACTTGAAGATCTGATAATGAGGTTGAGGATAGAAGCAGACAACAAAGTTGCTGAAAATAAATTTGGCAACAATCTTATGCTACAATTGCGGTAATCCTGGCCACCGTGCAAAGGATTGCAATAATTCATAGAAATCCAAGAAGAATAAGACCACTCAAGCCAACTTGGTTGATACCGCTTGTGGAGAAGTTGAAAATCTCAACTTAACAGCGGTGGTGTTGAAGTGTAACCTTGTAGGGGACACTAAGGAGTGGTGGGTGAATACCGGTGCTACTAGGCATATCTGTTCATCCAAGTGGATGTTTTCTTCCTACACCCCTATGAAGAATGATGAAAAACTCTATATGGGTAACTCTTCTACTTCAAAAGTTGAAGGTATTGGAAAGGTGGCTTTAAAAATGACTTCTGGCAAGGTTGTGACACTTAATGATGTGCTTCATGTGCCTGATATTCGCAAGAACTTAGTGTCTGGATCCCTTCTAAGCAAGAATGGATTTAAACTTGTATTTGTTTCTGATAAGTTTGTACTTACTAAGAATGATGTGTATGTAGGAAAATGATACCTTAGTGAGGGCCTTTTCAAGATGAATGTAATGACTGTAACCAGTGGTGGTGTTAGTATTAATAATAATGTTACTTCTGTTTACTTGCTTGAGTCTTCTAATTTATCGCATCAAAGATTAGGACATGTTAATTTTAAATCAATTAAAAGTTTAGTTAATTTAGATTTATTGCCTAAAGTTGAATGTTCTAATACTAAATGTCAAGTATGTGTTGAATCAAAAGTTTCAAAATTACCTTTTTCTTCTATTGATAGATCAACTGAACTATTTGATTTAATACATACTGATATATGTGATATGAAATATGTACCATCTAGGGGTAATAAGAAATATTTTATTACTTTTATTGATGATTGCAGTAGATACTGTTATGTTTATTTACTTAATAGTAAGGATGAAGCACTTGTGGCTTTTAGACAATATAAAAATGAAGTTGAAAATCAACTTAACAAGAAAATTAAGGTTATAAGGAGCGATCGTGGGGGAGAATATGATGGCCCCTTCAAGGAATTCTGTATAGAGTCTGGTATTATACATCAAACGACTGCTCCTTATGTACCACAATCAAATAGGATTGCAAAAAGAAAAAATCGGACATTAAAAGAAATGATGAACGCTATGTTAATCACGTCTGGTTTACCACAGAACTTGTGGGGGGGAAGCCATTTTGATGGTGAACTATATTATTAATAGAGTTCCTCACAAGAAGACAAAGAGCATACCATACAAAGTATGGAAAGGAAAGCAACCATCCTTGAAATACTTGAAAGTATGGGGGTGCCTAGCTAAGGTCACGGTTCCTAAACCCAAAAGGTTGAAGATCGGACCTAAAACCATGGATTGTGTATTCATTGGTTATGCACTTAATAGTAGTGCTAGTTGGTTTTTGATTTATAAATCTGATGTCTCAGATATACATGTTAATACGATTATTGAATCAAGGGACGCTAGGTTCTTTAAGGATATATTTTCGTATAAAAAGGTATATGAACCAAGTGGTAATGACAATGATAATGTTGTGAGACATCGGGAGACTACAACTAGTGTTGATCCTGTAGAGGATGAACCTAGACGTAGTAAGAGGCAAAGGACCACCACATCCTTTGGACCTGATTTTCTAACATATCTGTTAGAAAATGAGCCTCAGACGTATAAAGAAGTTGTAACATCCCCAGAGGCACCATTCTAGGAAGAGGCTATCAATAGTGAAATTGAATCCATCCTGCCAAATCACACTTGGGAATTAGCAGACCTTCCTCCTGGCACTAAGCCTCTAGGAAGTAAGTCGATCTTCAAAAGGAAGATGAAGGCAGATGTCACTATTGATAAATATAAAGCTAGGCTTGTAGTCAAAGGCTACAGGCAACGCGAAGGTCTCGACTACTTTGATACCTATTCACCTGTTACAAGGATTACGTCCATTAGGATGTTAGTCGCGCTAGCAGTGTTGAATAGGTTAGAACTACATCATATGGATGTTAAGACAACTTTCTTAAATGGAGACCTAGAAGAAGATATCTATTTGGAACAACCTGAAGGGTTTGCTATTCCAGGATAAGAACGAAAACTTTGTTGCTTAATTAAATCCCTTTACGGGTTAAAGCAAGCTCCAAAACAATGGAATGCGAATTTTGATAAAGTTATGTTATCGAACGGTTTTAGTATTAATGAATGTGACAAGTGTGTCTATATTCAAAATACTGAGAAAGGGTTTGCCATAGTCTGTCTTTATGTAGACGACATGTTGATAATGGGTAGTAATAATCAAATGATTAAAGCTACTAAGCAATTGCTTGCCAGCAAATTTGACATGAAAGATTTGGGAAGAGCAGATGTTATTTTGGGTATCAAAATCCATAGAACATTAAGAGGGTTGGCTTCATAACAAGCTCATTATATTGCTAAAATTCTTGAAAAATTCAAGAGTTTAAATATAACTCATGTGAAGAACCCCATAGACTCTAGTCTTCAACTATCGAAGAATACTGGTAAAGCTGAAGCACAAAAGAAGTATGCTCAAGTATTAGACAGTCTTATGTATGTTATGAACTGCACTAGACCTGATATTGCTTATGCAGTGAGCATGTTGATTCGCTTTACGAGTAATCCAAACGTGTATCATTGGAAAGCTATGGTAAGAGTTTTAGGATACCTAAAGCACACTCAAAACTTTGGCTTGCATGACGAGAAGTACCCTGCAGTTATTGAAGGATATTGTGATGCAAACTGGATCACCGATTCTAATGACACTAAATCCACAAGCGGATATGTGTTCACCCTTGGTGGGGGTGTTGTATCTTGGAAATCGTCCAAGCAGACTTGCATTGCAAGATCAACTATGGAAGCAGAATTTATCGCTTTAGATAAAGCCGATGAGGAAGCCTGTAAGAATTTAGGTGTCCAGATGGGCACTTTAAAAGTTTAATACTTTGCTTAGGAGGTAGTTATGATCATAAAGATCCTATAATAGATCCGGGTTCGCATGTCTATAAGTGAGTGTTAATGAGGGAACCGGATTTGTGTGACCTGGTTGCCACTTTAGAGTGTATATAACACCTTTACAGGGCAGTGTCGATGTGGAGGTAGACCCCAAACAAGGTCGGATAAGGTCGGACAAGGTCAGATAAGGTCAGATAAGGGCGGACCCTTGGAATTGATAAAGTGTTGACGTAGACCTCGAACAAGGTCGGATAAGGTCAAATAAGGGCGAAACCTTGGAATTGATAAAGTGTCAAGGTAGACCCCGAACAAGGTCGGATAAGGTCGAACAAGGTCAGATAAGGGCAGAACCTTGGAATTGATAAAGTGTTGAGGTAGACCCTGAAAAAGGTCGGATAAGGGCGGAACATTGGATTTTATTAAGTGTGGAGGACGGACCCAGCACTATGCAATCGATTACATAAGCGTTTGCAATCGATTAAAACGGACAGCACTTACTTGATGCAACAGGTAAAGACTTTCGATTGTATAATACCATGAACCTGCACAAGGTCATCCAGGTTACGAATGCCGAGTTGTACAAGGTAGGCTTTCGATGGGTAATTTGAACCCGACAGCGAGTGTGTATGATGGCTAAGCTGATTTGTTTTGACATCTTGCACTACTGGCACGTGACACACGCGCCAGGGCTATTTAAATCGACCACTTCTCTACGTTTTGATCCAAACCACTATCATCTTCTTCTCTCTGTTTCCTCCATTTTCCAAGTGAAAGGAACCGCTCCATAGCTAGATTCCAACCTTGGTTTCCTCTGAAAACCATCATACGGAGAGATCGTCTTCTCCAAGAACTCTTGTAGAGTTTCAACTTTGAGGGAAAGAAGGTATTTTAAGGACGTTCAAGCTTGAAGACACTGTCCTCTAGCCTTCCTGGAAGTTGTAGAGGTAAGACACTCACGTCTTACCAATTATTTTGAGACTGTATTTTGATATGTATAAAGACCCATGTGAGCCGGAGCTGGACTGCTTGCATGCAACGGATGATGACTGCTTTGTCTTCTTGCATGCTTTTGTAAAACTTGACACAAAGGATATCGGTGGTTGTGACCACGAGGACGGAAGAGCCGTGTAGCTTGGAGCAGGTAAGCTCTTCATTCTTGGGAGTTTTTCCCTTGACCGTGTTCCACCATACTCCGAGGGAGTGATGGTTCTTGTATGTCATGATGCATGCGGTATTAAAATTGTGTGTTACTGCTTTTTGGTTGAGAACATGTGTATGATGTACATTGTGATGATATGTGTATGATTGATGAGATTCTCTGGCCAGTAGAACGGAAAAAATATGGACTTCCCTTGGAGCTAAAGTTATGTGGAACAACTCTAAGTGGTCAATTGTATATACAAAAACCCTGAGAGAATGTGCCCTTAAGTGGATGATCTTCTCTTGGAAGTGCCATATACGTCGGAGCAGACCCATGAGAGAATGTGCCCTTAAGTGGATGATCTTCCTCAGGCCGGGTCTACGGAAAGTCCTAAGAAAATGTGTCCTTAAGTGGATGATCTTCCTCAATCAATGATATGCAGAGAATGTGCCCTTAAGTAGATGATCTTCTATTGCTATATCTGTCTTTTTATATACATGTGATGCATTTTCTTATGACAATCGGGATGGCTAGATTATGTGATGCCTGTTTTGATGCTATGTATCATGAAAAGTGAACCAGGGGGAGGAGAAGCCTCCAAGAACCCGGAGTTTACTGAGATTGTATCTCACCCCGGTTGGGGATTATATGTCCTTGCAAGTGACGATCAACGAGAAGGCGGTGGATCCCGAGGCAAGAGGCCCGAGTAAAGTTGCAGTTCGATGGATTCCAGGACGAGGGACCGAGCCGGGATGGGTTTTGAGTGAACCTTAGTTTTATTTTGAGAGCATGCTGGCTCATTATTTTGTTATGTCCGCAAATACTTTGTACCCCGGTCCTGAGGGGGAGGACGTACATTTGATACTTATATGTTGTATATTTCATGAGCGTTGGCCATACATAATGCATAGATGTTATTATCATGGACGTATGATGATGTCGTATTTTTTTTAGTTGCTTCCTAATTAATTATCTTCAATTAATTTGCTGCGCTTAACGACCCTAATTGAATGTTAACAAACCGGATGCATACGGGCTGTTACAAAGCCGAATGGCTTCGTAATTTTGTTGAGGATGTTCCCAATTAGCCAAAACCAGTACCAGCTGTAGGCATACATTGTGATAGCCAAGCCGCCATTGGAAGGGCTAGGAACGTCATGTATAACGGAAAGTCTAGACATATACGTCGTAGGCATGATACTGTAAGACAACTACTCTCGAATGGAATCATCTCAATAGACTATGTGAGGTCTAAAGAGAACATAGCAGATCCATTAACTAAAGGGATTCTTAGAGAGTTAGTTGAAAATTTACCGAAAGGAATGGGTTTAAGGTCTATCAATTATTGATCATTGTGGTAACTCCACCTTGATGAGTGGAGATCCCATGAACTAGGTTCAAAGAGACAACTAAGTCATGATTGACTGTTAAACACTATGGAGTTTTAAACTCATACTCATTCCTATGACAAGACACTGTATATGAGGGTAAGCATAGCGGCTTTTAATGGTTTCTTAATCTGATGAGTTCAGATGATGTATGTGGAGGTATATCACAAGAAATCACCTATGTGAGTGTGAAGTGGGAGCCGCTTCAATGAGAACTTAAAAAGCCCAATTCTCTATAACACTCACAGAACCAGGCAGGTGTCCACGGCCAAAATGGACACAACAATGAGGACTAGCAATGCTAGGGAAGCAATTGTGTGTCTCTTATTGTCTTGGTATACACAATAAAGGTCGACGGTTCAAGGCATCACAACCACCGATTGACCTAGTATACCCGATAGGTTTACACTAGAGAAGGTTCAAAGGTAACCCCTACCTATCTCGATGCAATTGTTTCTCACCGAGGAATCACACTTGCATACATATTCATATGCATTTAGTCATGTTAAGTTGATCTCTTATTCATGTGGGGGATTGTTGGAGTGTATGTTTAAAAATCTCCATGGGTTATAAATAAGATATGGTTGGAAAAAGGTTAGAAAAAATAATAACTACTCCCAACTGCTCCAATAACGAATAGTTGGGATGATTTGAAAAATAATAACTACTTTCAACCACTCTGATAGGTAACTCTTCAACATAGTTGTTTGTTGTCTATATATAGACACAGAGACAATCAGAAAAATAGATAGAAAAAAGATAGAAGTTTTTTCTGATCTTCCCAATTACATGCTGTTACATTTTCATATCACATAAATTCTTCATTCTTTGTGTGTGGTTCCTCAAGCATTCGCTTTGTTCGTCTAGGCTGTGTATTGGTAGTGTCACCGATCTTCAGACGTTGATCTGTTCTATCCTGGGAGGCAATTGTTCATCAACCTTTAGCATCAATTGGAGGGAACAAATTGTCTTAAGGAGACAACCTTGTTGGGCTCGGATCCTTTCATCTCTCTGCATCTGTTTCTATTTCATACTCATCATACAGGTTCTGTTTAAATCGTTTTGTGCAGTTGTAGTATAGTATATTATCCCTCTTGACTACGCAGATTCTGACCCTTGTGCAATTAGATGTATTCCAATTCTAAAGTATTAATTATCGACAACATTAATCACTATTGTCTCTTCTCTCTACCTTGGTTCATTGTCTTCGCCCTTTTTATTACCATTTAGTTTTTGTCAAGTTATAATGAATATGGTTTCTTGATCAAAATAATGCTTTTTTCTAATAAGTAGATTAAGAATTTGATATTTGAAATTCTTACATCAAGTTTCTATTTGTAAAAATCGTTGATTCTTCTTCAAGTTGCTCAAGATCTCAAACTATAGAAGCAAGATTAATAGCTACGAATTTCTGCCACTCAAGATGGAGTCGGTGGGGGTGAGTGCAAAGGAGAGGTGTTTTGTAAATTTTTAATAATTTGAAAATTAAAAATTTTGGGGTTTTTTTAAGAGTATTTTTTTACCTTTCACTAATATTAACATTGTAAGGTAACGGTGTTGGCTAAGGGGATGTCAAGGTAATGCATTTTAATGAAGGAAAGATAAGTGTAATAAACTTACAATACAGGGAGATGAGTATGATTTACTCTAAATTTAATTACAATATATATCATGAAGACTTTACATAAAAAATTCCCTTATGTATATTGCAGTTTATATAAAGAAAGAGTATAAAAATGATGGGAATATATTAGGCACTAAATTAAAAGCAACTCATAATATTATGCCATTATTAATTCAACATACCGTACATTGATCATTCAACATAGTAGCCTCTCATATTTTATATTATCTTCATAATGTGCTCAACATTTTCAAATGCCGTACAATATATTGGAGATAAATTGAATAAAAATAAAAGAATTAGATACATTGCAGTGAAAAGGTCTTTTCTTAAAGTTATTGGTGGAGTATTATATCTAGCAAATTGCTATACGTACAATGAATCATGAAGTCAAATGTCCATAGAAGATAACCACCATCTGTACTGTATGTAGAATCATGTCAAATATTATATATGGCTTTCTAGAACTTAAGCTAGCTACCCATTTCCTTTTGTATAAAATGCATGGTTGAAGAATCATGTTGGAAAGTTTCCAAATCTTAAAATAATTGCAAGTATAACGATCATAATTATTATTAAAAAAATTAACATTAATTTTATAAATCATACAACATCAATTCTTTATAAAACTTACGTTATATGACACTTTAAAAGTAATTTTAGAAATCATACAACATCAATTCTTTATAAAACTTATGTTATATGATACTAAAAGTAAGACACTTTCTATTTCGAGGATCATAAAACAGTTACAAAAAGTATACTTACAACATCAATTTTAATAAATATACTAAAGATGAAAACATAAGTGTTAGAAATTTTATAATTTCTAATTAATTAATATAGACTACATATTATATTATAACATTTACATTTAGGTGGGATTAATATAAGTGATATAATTTAGTTAATCTATTAGATTGTCAACAAAAAAATGATATGAACTTATTAAACAGAAACCCATTTAGGTCATTAGAAAATAATGAGAATTCTAATAGGTTGAAACTTGAGACATGGTTCCCAACACACCAAATTAAGCAATAGTTTCATCTTTTTTCAGCAGTCATAAAGTGATTTAGTTGAGGAAGATAGTAAAACCAACTTTTCATGATTATTCTTGTTCCAGTGCATTTGTTTGATCAAATTCCATGAATTCATGCTTAAACTTTTCTCTCGATAATTTGATACAGTGTGTTTGATGCTCTTTTGATATTTTATATTATTTGTCAAAATTCCAAAGGGTTGAGTCAGAGTCACCATAATGGTTAGATTATTGGGATTTAAAGTTGATTGATTCTTTTTATACTTGGGTCGAACCCTAATTTTATTTTGGGATAATACAAATTAATTGTCCATAAATTCAGATATTGCGATATCCGATATTTGGTTTGAATTCGATTGTATTTTGTTTTTCGGCATCACTATTGGATTTATGCACCGCTTCTGTTCATGTCTCGTGTGATCTATATTTGAGGAAGCTTTGCACGTGTAGTTTTTCTTAAGGTTTTCGAAAATCTTTTCTACGTTGAACCCAAAGTCACATGGGTTATACCTTTACATAAAGTTATTATGTGCAATTAGTTTGTGAATCCTTTGGTTGTCATTATCATGTTGTGTATGTGACATTATTTTTTATTTGATATACATTGTTTATATTGATCCAGGATGCCTTTAGCTATCCGTAAAACTCTGTTCAAGAATTCATAAATTTACGAATTGGCTAATTGATATACATGAATTGTGTTACGGATAGGCCCATTTGAATACTTAAATATTGCAACCACCGAAAGATAGAAGATATAATAAAAGATATAATCACAATCACTGTCATTTAGATAATCTGTATATCTTAATCAAAGATAATGGACCTCAACCATATCTTCCAATATCCAGGTATTATCTTATAAATACAGCATCAGTCATGGTGAAAGGTACACAACAATCCTAACTCTCTCTTTTCCATTCACACTGCACACACAGCACACCACTTGTGTTGTTTCCGGCAGTGATTATCTTCCTGGGGGTGCTTCATCTCCATAGGCATCTTCAGAGAGGGAGAGTTTGATCCCATAGCAAATCCCAGTAAACCTTGCTGGGTACATTCTGTTTCTCGTAAACGGAACAGTGGCGCCGTCTGTGGGAACGTTAAATTTCTAATCCCACGTTCCCAATGGTAAACACAAGAAGTCACAGTTAGGCCGCACATCCACGCTCTGATACGGGTACAAGAGAGAGAAAAAGGATAGCAGAAAGAAAGCATTAAAATTCGTATTTTGGAAAGGGCAGAAACTGTCATCCTTCAATCTTATCGATCTCCTTGTTTAACCGTTAGATCTTTCTGAAACTTTTACAGCAAGTTCGTCACTCACCAATATTCACATCTAACGGTTGGTTTCTTGAATAGAGGCTTGTAGAATCACCAGAAATTCCCAAACTGAGCTGGTTTGGAATCCGTTTTCTGATGCAGACAGTAGTATTACAAGGGACATTTCTCTCAAACTATCCGTTGGATTGTGTTCAAACTTGGAGAAAAGATTAATCAAATTTGTTTCTACATTCTGACCGTTCGGATCAATCATTAAAGCGTTTTTAAGATGGAATGTTTCAACTACAAACAAAAGTTATAAGAATTTCTGCTTTGTTTTATCTTATTCCGGACAGTGATATTGAGAAAGGGTTATCTCTTTTATAAACCGTTGGATTATCCTCGAATTTGGTCAGTATGTTCCTCTTTTGCAGTAAATTAATTTGACCGTTGGGATTTGTTAATTATTAATTCTGGTGATAGGAATTAATTTCGTACATAATCCTATTTTGTATGCCTACCTCTTGGGATGTTTTGGTACAATTTTTGAAATTGTTTGTTGATAGTAATGATTGCCGAAACCCTTGCGTAATCTCATTTTATTGATAGTGAAGAATTTTGGTGGATTCTGAGATAGGTCCCATAATTTTTACTTATCACATTGAGAAGATTTTCCCAGCTTATAGAGCAGCGCTTCAAATGGAGGAATATGGAGAATCCGGCTCATAATGAGAATCGAGGAGAATCGTGGAATGCCGACAAGCTAAAGAGATACTATAGTTGAAATAATTCATGTGTCTCTCGACGATAAGCTCGAGATCCGTCTTGGCATGAAGGCCTGGGGGTCCGCCCTCGGAAGAAGGTTAGTAATTCCACTTAGCTGGTTGACCTT
>CM023959.1:20193430-20223922 GCA_013407115.1 Glycine latifolia | reverse complement strand
AACCATCTGAAAAGATGTATACCTCGGCAATGGAGCAAACAGCAACATCTCAGCGAAGAATAAACAGAACTGAACTCGGCAAGAAATAAGTTCGGCATCGGTTGAAAGCGCCTCGTCCCAATTTGAATTAATTATCTCAGCATAAGATAACAATAAACCTACGACGGTATAAAGATTCTGGATTCAATCTAGTTCGGACCTATCCATTTGATACATCCCAGTCATCCAGAGTACTAGATAACCGGGCTGAGGGGCATCTGTTACGGATAGGCCCATTTGAATACTTAAATATTGCAACCACCGAAAGATAGAAGATATAACAGAAGATATAATCACAACCACTGCCATTTAGATAATCTGTATATCTTAACCAAAGATAATGGGCCTCAACCATATCTTCCAATATCCAGGTATTATCTTATAAATACAGCATCAGTCATGGTAAAAGGTACACAACAATCCTAACTCTCTCTTTTCCATTCACACTGCACACACAGCACACCACTTGTGTTGTTTCCGGCAGTGATCATCTTCCTGGGGGTGCTTCATCTCCATAGGCATCTTCAGAGAGGAAGAGTTTGATCCCATAGCAAATCCCAGTAAACCTTGCTGGGTACATTCTGTTTCTCACGAGCAGAACAAATTGATTGTCTTTCATGATGGGTGATGCTACAATAAATTTGTGATAGTCTTGTTTATGGATGTATATTTACTTGTGATTAATTTTTATATTTATTGTAGCATCCCTATTTATTTTCAAATTTAGTAGTTCCTGACCTTCCCTATTTATTTGCATGTTTGGTAATTTTTTAAATTAAATTGACTGACACAATATATTGTCAAAGTAATCTCTATTGTATAAATTGATTTAATTAAAATTATATAGATGTTAGTATGAGATTATTTATGTGAATTGTGTTTGACTCAAAGGAAAATGCAATTGGCCAAATAATATCATACTATGATGATAATATGTAACAATTATAAGGTATTTTTCATATGAATAGTAGTTAGTTCAAAGAAAAACTATTATATGACAGAACTAACTCTTAATTAATATTTGATCATTATATTAAGAGTATCAATTAAAAATTAATTTATCTGTCCAAAGACTAAAAATTATTGTTTTGCTGGATATCTTGATGGGTCTATTATTCAAAATATTTGTACGTCTTGTTATATATACTTTATATGACGTGCTTGTTAATTGTGTACATCTTATTAATTTTGTTCTCTTTTTGATATTGTCAATGCTACAAATGTTGTTGCTCAAGTGATTTTTATCCTTATGCTGAATGGGACAAACTTTTAAGGTTTGGAAGGAAGCCTTAAAACTTGTTCTTGGCTATATGGATTTTGACTTCGCACTAAGGACAAAATGACTCATTTTCACTATGAAAACCTCTAATGAGGCAAAAATTGAGAAGTGGGATCGGTCCAATTGAATGTGCCTTATGATCATGAAACACTTTATTCCAAAGGCGTTTCAAGGTTCTATTTAAAGAGCAAAGAATTTTCTTTAAAAAATTAAGCAGTAATTTGCCAAAAATGAAAAAGTGGAGACAAGTAATCTTTTGCCTAAACTCATCTCCATGAAGTACAAGGGCAAAGGAAACATCAGGGAGTACATTATGGAAATGTCCAATCTTGCATCAAAATTCAAGTCACTCAAGTTAGAGCTTGGTGAAGACCTGCTCATCCACTTGGTTTTGATCTCACTTCATGCACACTTTGGGCAATTCAAAGTGAGTTATAATACTCAGAAGAACAAATGGTCCCTCAATGAACTTATATCTCACTGTGTGCAAGAGAAAGAAAGGCTATAAAGAGATACGACTAAGAGTGCTCACTTGACTTTGACCTCTTAGAATAAGAAAAGGAGGAAGACTAAGGATGTTATGGAAGAGTCTTCTTAGCAAACAAAACAAAATAAGGTTTAGGAATTTACCTGCTACTTCTGCAAGAATTCGGGACTCGTGAAGAAAAGGTGTCCCAAGTTAGCCACTTAGCCTGTAAAGAAAGAAAATTTTCTTACTTTAGTTTGTTTTGAAGTTAATTTGGCTTTTGTACCTAAGGATACTTGGTGGGTGGATTCTAGTGTTACTACTCACCTAAGTATGTCTTTGCAAGGTTGCCAGTGGAGCCGACCTCCAATTAATGATGAAAGATTCATCTTTGTGGTTGATGGCAAAAAAGTTACAATAGAGGCTATTGGAACTTTCAGGTTGTAGTTGAAGATTGAATTTTATTTAGATTTATTTTAGACTTTTGTTGTACTGTCTTTTAGATGAAACTTGATTTCTATTTCTAGCTAGTTTGGACAAATTTGGATTTTCTTGTTCATTTGGAAATAATAAAGTTAGTTTCTACCAAAATCACTTTTGGGAGAAGCCTTAAAGACTACAATTTACATCCTTAATAGGGTGCCAAGTAAAGCAATTAACAAAACCCCTAATGAACTTTGGACTATTAAAAAGCCAAGCAGTAAACATTTGCACATTTGAGGTTGTCCAATTGAGGCACAACCTCATAAGCCACATGAAAGAAATTTGGATTCAAGAACAATTAGCTACTATTTTGTTGGCTATGTTGAATGTTTTCCTGGCTATAAGTTTTACAATCCCACTTCAAGATCTTTTTTCGAGATAGGAAAGCCGAGATTACTTGAGGAAGTTGAGTTTGGGAAGGAAGAAAACATAAGGAATGTTTTCTTTAAGGAAGAACATGTTATTGAAAGTGATCCAGTCCTCATACCTATTACTATTCAAGACACAACTCCAATAATAGAAAACAATGTTCAAACAATTGTTGATGACATTGTTCTAGAACAAGACAAAATTAAGGTTCTCCCTCAAATACCTATAGAGCAAGCTCAAAAACCTCATGAAGTGTCATTAAGGAGATTCATTAGAGAGATGAGAAGTGAAATCCCAAATGATTACATTATCTTTTTCCAAGAACATGATGATGGTGTTGGTTTAGTAGAGGAAATCCAATCAACTTTTGTTAAGTTGTGTGTAGTTCTAATTCTAAAAAATGGATTGGTGCCATGAAGGATGAGATGAAGTCTATGCAAAACAATGACGTTTGGGATATCGTCAAATTGCCTGAAAATGTGAAACCTATTGGTTGTAAATAGATATTTAAAACCAAGTAGGATTCAAAGGGTAGTATCGAGATATAAGGCTTTTCTAGTTGCTAAAGGATTTACTCATAATGAAGGCATTAACTATAAAGAAAATATTTCTCCAATGTCCTCAATGGATTCTTTTAAAACTATTATGGCACTAGTAACTCATTTTGACCTAGAGCTGCATCATATGGATGTCAAGACTGCGCTTCTAAATGGTGACATTGAAGAAACGATTTATATGGTGCAACTAGAAAATTGTGTCAGGTGACTCAATGTCTGTGTGTGCAAACTGAAGAAATCCATCTATGGTCTCAAACAGGCTCTCCATCGATAGTATTACAAGTTCCATCAAGTCATTATCTCATATGGTTTTGAGGCAAATGTAGTTCATGACTATGTATATCATAAGTTCAGTGGGAGTAAATGCATATTATTTGTATATGTCGATGACATACTACTTGCTAGCAATTATATAGGCTTCTTACATGAGACTAAGAGATTTCTAATGAAATATTTGAAATGAAAGATCTCAAGGAAGCTTTTTTTTGTGTTAGGTATAAAGATACTAAGAGATTGCTCTCTAGGTATTATAAGGTTGTCACAAGAAAGCTATATTGTTAAGGTCCTAGATATATTCAACCTGAAATATAGTAAATCAGGAGATACCCCAATAACTAAAGGAGACAAATTTAGTCTCAAACTATGTCCCAATAATGACCTTGAAATAACTCAGATGCAAAAGATTCCATATCCATCAGTAGTGGGAAGTCTGATGTACGCTTAAGTTTCTACTTGTCCAAACATAGCTTTTGTTGTAGAAGTTTTAGGCAGATACTTGAGTGATCTTGGAATGAAACATTGGAAGGCAGCAATATGTGTGATGCGTTACTTGAAGAGATCAAAAGGGTACATGCTAACTTATCAGAAGTCAGATTATTTAGAGATAATTGGATACACATACTATGTTTGGGCTAGATGTCAAGATTGTAAACACTCCACATCTAGACACATATATAACTTAACTGGAGGAGTTATCTCTTGGAAGTATGCTAAACGAACTCTTGTAACTTCTTCAACCATGGTTGCAGAATTTGTTACTTGTTTTGAGGCATCCAACCATGAGATTTGGTTGCAAAACTTTGTCACTAGTTTGCGTGTGGTCAATTGCATTGAAAGACCATTGAGGATTTATTGTGATACTAACTCAACAGATCAATACTCCAACAACAATAAGAATACAACCAAGTCAAAATTTATTGACATATAGTTTCTGGTTGTTAAGGAAAGAGTTCAGAAAATGTAGATTTCCATAAAACCCATAGGGATTGATTCCATGCTAGCTGACCCACTTACTAAAGGTTTGGCCTAAAGTTTTCATGAGCACACTGCTCATATGGGTGTGATTACTTTTAGTACCTTTGTCTAGTAGGAGTCTCGTTTATGTTCAATATTCTATGTTTTCTAGATATTTGTATTGTTTGAATTTTCTGCGGTAGTAAAGTTGATGTTTATCATTATATTCTGAGCTTGTTTTGTGTGCAATACTTATGTTGCATTAGGATTGATATCTATAAAGAATAAAGATTGGACTAGTTTGAAATAAACATGATTAGCATCACATTGCATGTAATTTTCTTGTTGCTTATCCATATATATTTGATCTATGTCATCAAGTATGAGTGACATTGGTGATCATTGTGGCTTAGTCACGTTAGGTTGTGATAAAAATTACAGTAGTTCCTTATTGCTCTATGAAAAGGACCATATTGTTTAAAGAAGAGTTTAAAAGTAAATAACATATGATTGTCCGCCTAAAGAATTTTGTGATATAAATGTCTAAGGTTAATATGAAGTCCAAGTGGGAGATTATTAGAAATTTTATAATTTCTAATTAATTAATATGGGTTACATATTATATTGTAAAATTTATAATAGTTATTTACATTTGGGTGGACTCAATAAGTGATCTAATTTAGTGAGTTCATTAGATTGTTAATAGAAAATTGATATGAGTTTATTAAGCAAATTTGAAGAGGTTAAAACTTGAGGTACCTATATGGTCTCTAACACACCAAATCAAGAAATAATTTATCCTCTCTCCATCTGAAAAGAAAACAAGAGTCTTGTAAGGAATATGGTGATTTAGTTGAGAAATGTCATAAAATTAACTATTTGTGATTGTTCTTGTTCTAGTGTGTTTGTTTGCTCAAACTCCAAGGATCCAAATATTCATTTAATTTTTTTCTTGATAATCTGACATAATGTGTTTGGTGCTCATTTGATATTTTATATAATTTATTAAAATTCCAACAATAAATCAAATAAATAATATAAATATATTTTATATAATAGTTAAATTACATATTTTTTGTTTTAGTAAGGTGAAGACTTGTAATTAAATTATCAATTTTAATTTTTTTATACCTCAATTTTTACATCCATCTTACTGTTCTCTTTATTTCCAATTCTTTGCTTATTTTGGATCATCCATTACATCTATTGATTTCTTCATATTTCCTTTCTATCTATTTTCTATCAAAGACATAATTGTATACGATAATTTTATAGCAGTTACAAAATATTGTTATATATTTACAACTTTAACCATTATCTAAGTGATCATTAATAATTGTTGAAAAAGAGAGATTAAAATATAATTTTAGTCATTCTAATTTTATAAATCTTTGATTTTGATCCCTTTAAAATTTAATTAAAACATTTATTTCTTCAAATTTAAAAAACTCAAGATTTTTATTAATCTGTTAGATTACTTACGAATAATTATGATCAGTATAATTATTAAGTTAAATTATAAATAAACTTAAAATCATTATTTATTAAAAAATAATCAAAGATTTATTGATAAACAACAGTCTCAGGCCCTTGGAATCGTTGCCGCTAGCGGTCTCTTCCACAACATCGTCCTCCTCCGTGTGGAGGCAGAGGCGTCATCCTCGGCAACGATTCACGATGATTGGAAGACTAGTCACTCACTTGCAATCTCAAAGTCTCAGTTGTCTTGAGAAATAAGAAATCCCTTAGATCCAGTCCAACAACCCCAATGTATGTGCAACAACAATCAAATCCATTACACAACAATTACAATTCATAATACAAGGGTGGCAACGACAAGCAGATCTTTCCACTATTCGTCCTCTCAAATCCCAATCCTCCAAGATGGACCCAAACCAAGTTCCCAAGAGTTCACCTGCCCATTTTTTGGGTCCCTCATGTCCGATCCGGTCGTCGTTGCTTCTGGCCAAACCTTCAAACGTGTCGTCATTCAAGTTTGCAAGGACCTAACCTTCTCCCCAAGGGTAGAAAATGAAGACTAAATAAGATTTTCGAAAAGGAGCTTCTCAACGCGGTGGTCGATAACCCTCTCGAGTCTGGCATGGTTCAAATAATTGTTATCATAAAAAATTGAGGAGAATAGTGGTTGGGGAATAGCCTAGTTCTTCCTTTCGTGGCTGGGATTGAGGGAAAGCGGGGTTGGATTGTGATTGAGATTGAGGAGAAGAGGTGGGTTCAAGAATCTTTGATAAAAGTTTTTTAATTATTAATAGTTTTTAATTAATTTATAATTAACTTAATAATTTTTCTAATTACAATAATTTGAGAATAATATAACACATTAACCAAAATTCTGAATATTTAAAATAAGAAGGACTAAATATTTAATTAAAATCATAAATTTATAAAATTAGGAAAACCAAAACTACACGTTAGAAAAAAACTAGTGTTGGTATCCATGCGCACACGCACGGGTAATATAACGATTCGTCTCGTTTGTATCATACTCTTAATCATGTTTTTAATTGTAATGTTGAAAATCCCTTTAAGTTGATTATAAAAATAGTAGTAACTTTTTCGTGTGAGCATAATCAATATCAAGAATTAAAACACAAATATTTAATGATGAAATACCTCGTAATATATTCATATAAGAACATAACTTGATGGTGATTACAAACAACCATGTCTGAAGGGTACAAAATTTTCAAAAGAAACAAATGATTAAATAACTAAGAGTGAGTTGTCACAGTACAACTCGTGGCCGGGATCTAGTCCAATGTCATCCCGGCAACAAAACACATCTATAAGTCGGAATCTAATCTAACATTACTCCGACTACTTGACGGCTTCAACAAAAGAAAGTATCTCTGCATGCTACTGCCCGTCTGCTCACACGAACATGGTTCGTGATCATCACAGGTACCAAAATCACACGGCACAAAAAAGCAAATATGAGTTCATCATGTAAAATAATAAATAGTAGATAACATTAGTTAAGAAAAGACAATACAGTCATTGCAATATTACAACAATATTAAAGTATTTCAACACACAATCAATCATAGACAACCCGTTCAATAACATATCACAGTACATCTTATAAGAACTAGTCATAATGCATGCTCCTGACTTTTTTCTCAGCATGCAATGTGGTTTCATCCCGGAAATAGGCCAAATCCATGGTCCAAATGATAGCTGCAGTTGACGTCAGGGTCACTCTTTCGTGCACAGGACTCACCCCCCCATGGTGATCAGCCAAAATGAGTGTCATAAGGATCTCCCTACAGACGTGGCCCCCAATACCTCCGTACTATTACAGTCAATCATCCTATTTCCGTCATGCAAATGAAGTATATTACATAGGCACCATCAATGTATGACCCGGCCAGGGATCAACTCGTTCTGGCTAGGATAATGTCATACACCCCCTATGTACATACATATGTCACATGGGCACCATCAATGTATGGCCCCGCTCGGGATCAACTCGTCCTGGCTAGGATAATGCCATACACCCCCCATGTACATATATGCTGACCCATTCTCGGGCCTATTGATGCACTGACCGTGGTCCTCGTAAGGTTAATAACCCGGTCCCAGCATCTCACATCTATACATAGAATATCACCACGGCACCGTCAATGTAGGGCCCGGCCCGAGATCAACTCATCCTGGCTAGGATAATGCCATACACCCCTATGGTATCAATGCATTTAACATTTCACATAGGCCGATCTCAACTATTATCAACACAATCACACACGTTTCTTACACGTCATTCACAACACCACAAACAAATGGGCCGGTGTGAAGTATTAGGTGTCCGGGTTGGCACTTAGACATAGCAACTTTGAGGTACCAATCCGAACAAGGTCGAACTCAACACTATACAATCGATTACATAAGTGTTGTAATCGATTATAACAGATAGGGCTTGCAAGACTCGAGTTTGTATTATCACCAACCTATGCAAGGTTGTCCGGGTAAGGGAAAACCCGGTAGCTCACAAAGAAAAGGTACGAGCTCTGCTGAGTAAGGAACCCGGTAGCTCTTTTCTTGAAAAGGTACGAGCTCTTCCGAGTAAGGAACCCGATAGCTTTTTGCTGGAGAAGGTACGAGCTCTTCCGAGTAAGGAGCCCGGTAGCTCACAAAGAAAAGGTACGAGTTCTACCAAGTAAGGAACCCGATAGCTCTTTTCTCGAGAAGGTACGAGCTCTTCTGAGTAAGGAACCCGGAAGCTATTTTCCCGAGAAAGCACGAGCACATCCGAGTTATGGAACCCGATAGCTCTCTCTCTCTCTCTCTCAAGTAACTTGAGCTTAACAATTCTAAAGTATTACCCCGGGTAAGGAACCCGGTACATCTAAAGAAAAGGAAGCGAGCCCTAACAACTCTAAAGGAACAACCTCGGGTAAGGAACCCGGTATACAGACGTCCGCCAACAAGGACTAAGTTACTCCTGCACGCACACATGCATGCTACGTAAACCACTCAACTCGGCTAACCCATCTCGATAGCCGGCATCACAAACAAAGGTTTGATACATATATGCAACTCGGCCAATCCTTCTAGTTAGCTGACATCACAAACAAAGGTTTGATACATATATGTAACATGCTCAGCCCGACTACCCAATCCGGTAGTCGTTGTCTTCACAAACACACCACATAAAAACACCATCAATTTATTTCACACATAACACCAGAAAATATATACATACTTCATCTCAACCATGATATCTAAAATCATTATTAACACAATAAACTCCCCTTACCTGAACAAGAATTCTTTTCTTTCAAACTAATGTGAGTTTTGTTTGAACACAAGTTCTCACAACAACCAGGAAGAAAAAGGGTTAAGCTCCGTTCACAAGTTCCTCTTAACATAGGGGTTTTTCTGTCGCTGCTACGATGGTTCTCAAGAGTTAAAGGTGGTTCAGAGGGTTTGATAAAGAAAGGTTTCTGGGTGCAAAAGAGTTTAGAGAGAAAAGAAGTGAGAATGAACATGCTTCTGCTTCATGCGCTGCTATATATAGGCGAAGCTACTAAGGCAAGTTGCCAACATGCGTGGACAGACAGCTACCATAGCCACCATAGTTGCCAACTTGCGTGTACGGACAACTATCTTAGCAAAAAAAATTGAATTACGTTCCTCAAGCACAAATACCAATGCAAAACACTTTAGAGCAATTTGCAATAATTATATTAAACAATTAAGCAATACAAAATATCTATCAACTTGTAAATTTTCAGTGTGTTACAGGTAAGCCTTATATTCAAATGCATGTTTAGGATATAAACAGAATTTTGTGTAAGTAAAGTAAATATAAGTAAACATTGTAATGTCTAAAATGTAATAGTCAAATAAATATGAAGGTTAGTTATTGTAGAGTCAATATATAAGACAAATAGATAAATATATAAACAAAAGATTCTTAAAAAGATAGAGGTTAGTTATTGTAGAGTGAATACATAAGATGTGTTTAAGCGATGAACCAAAGACCATGGGTGCTAGGAGGATTAGGAAACTCAATTATGAAATTGGCATGGGATTTGAAGTTGTATTCCCTTACGAAGGATTTCCAACCAGCGCCGAGCTTAGCATGTTTGTGGGGATGGTCGAATACAATTTTGCATGATATGGTTTGTTCAAAAATAATATGAGTGAATCCTGAGTCATATAAGAGTATAAGGCATTTGTGATTAGATTAATTATGAGCATGGACCTAAAAAATTGGTGATTATTAAAATGTTTACGTAATGGAAAAATATATAAATAAATGTTATATATGAAGAAAGTTTTTTTTTTAAATATGGAGGTTAGACAAATGTAATTCTTTTTTGTTTAATATATAGTTATTTTTATACATTTTTTTGAATAATTACGATATCAACCATCAATAATTGTGTGTATATAGTTTTATTTGAATACATGTTTTTTAATAGATAAATAAATAAAATTATTTATTAAAAATAGACCATTGTTTTTTTTAAATAAAGGATAGTTTCAATTTGTTAAAAATAGTAATACTAAATAGAATTGCATCGTACTCTAAAATCATAGACATGTACCATTGTTTGTCATTTTTATAAACTTAATATTGAAAAGCACAAAAATTAGGGTAGTTTTGGTTTGTCATTTTTTGTTTTTAGAAGCACATTATAAAACAATTTATAAATTGATTTTGAGAGAATAGAAGTTAATAGAAGATTTAAAAGTTTAAACTATAAGTACATATATAGTAATGAAAAAAGGAGAAAAAGTTGTCTCACATTAATTATTTTCTAAATAATAAAAAGGTATGAATATTAAAATTGAAATGCATACAATTATAGTATTCAAATAGTTTAAGATAAAATGAAAAGGCATAGAAAAATATAAAGGCAATCTCCATGACATACAGGTAGATAAGTGTAATTACAATAGGATTCAAACAGTTTAACAGTTGAAGTTTAACATAGGATTCAAACAGTAATCCATGGAACTTCTATAATAGTTAAACAGTTTAACATAAAGTTGATAAGTGTAATTACAATAGTAAAATATTAAAGTTAATAAGTGTAACCACAAGCAACCAAGCTAGAGAGAATGATCTAGGAGATATTAATTATCATATTTGCAATCAACACATAAACCAGTGCACTATGTTGCTTGTTGGGTATGGAAACTCCATGATAAACTCAAAGTTAGCTTTTAAATTGTTATCTCTTGCAAATGCTTTCCAACCAGCTCCTATCTTAGCGCTCTTTCTCCAATGATTAAACACAATCTTACATGTTGTTGTTTCTTCAAAACAGACTTGTGTGAAACTTGTGTCCTTTAGGAAGTAATACATTATGCTTGGGACATCCTGAAATTAACAATAACTGTTGTCAGAAACATGTAGAGTGATATTAATTTTAAATGACAAAAATACTATAATAGGTAGTAATTTGTAACTTACCAATGCACTGGCAGAAATCTTATGTTCATTTAGCATTACACGGAATACAACAGAGTCAGGATTCTGTCTGTACAGCGAGTGCCATTTTGGGAATGCATGGGCCTCAGAACCAGTTTTATACACAGTAATCAGGAAGACAGATTGTCCATAATGTGTTAGTGTTATCTAACAATTATGTTCAAGCTAGTAGTACTCCCTAATTGTTGGCCAGCCTGCCTCAATTAAAGGATTTTTTAGGCACTTGTTGTACTTGACCATATGATGATTTCCATGAGCATCAACCAGATGCCATGTTTCATCCAGCTGGCCTTTCCATTTGATTGCCAAGCTTCTGGCAATCTTTGCATACGGCTACATGTATCATGAAAACCAATAGGCAATTAGTTATACACATGATGGTATCTGTACTAGAAAATAAATAATGATAACAGTTTACTAGGTTTGTAATATGCACAATGTTGATACAGTCGTCAGATGTCCTATCAATCTACATCATGGTTTTTGTCATTTCCTTGGTATTAACTTCATTTTGATCCATTTTTGCTGACTTGCACAACAACATAAGAATTATGAATTAGGTTAACTCTCAATCTAATTGAAAAAATGTTGCAAACCAGAAAGTCACATTCAAATATTTATTAAGTCATGAAAAATATATAAATAGGAATGAAATGCATATGATCAGTGGCAGGTCTGTAACATGAAATGCATATGCAGTACACCAAGAAGTGATGCTTATTTGTATTTTCAGCACATGTAAAAGCACATACATTAATGCATATGGTCAGAAATCTAGTAAAATCTCAAGTTCAAGATATGCAATTGTAGCATACATTAATATGCATAATGGCTGTCAGCAAGTTTGCCCAAAATTAGGAATGAACCAACCCCAAAAAATGTTCTGAAAAAATAACATCATGCCTGTAGTAACCTAAATAACATGCTAATGTGGTCTCTATTTGAATATGAATAAAAAATTTAAGATAAAATGCTGGGCAACAATTTTTAGGCACACAGATTATGGGTAATATCTAAAACCAGTACAATGTTTTGTGAAATGCAACTGCACTTAGTTAGGAAAATGATTGGCATAGGGATTTGAACAAATAGGTGGAATGCATCAACTTTGATGAAAAAGTGAATAAAAAATCTAAGGTTGTTAAGAATGGCTGGCTTTTAATGATTTAGTTACAGACTTCCAGATAGTGAGATTAAGAAACCAGATTTTGAGATAGTGTTATGCTATTTTTTATTACATGTCAGGGATGCATGCACAAAATTCAAAGATCCTGTTTCTTCAATAATCCAATTCCCTTATTTGAAGAAGGATACTTAGTTTCTACACTTTAAGAACAAAGATGGAAGAAATTAGAAGCAAAAAACATAAGCCACAAATCACATTAATTGGGTTGGACCAAATTTCAAAGTAAAAATCACAAAGACTAGTACGATAAATCAGAAACACAAAAAAACTAAAAACCAACAACTATTTAATCTATCTGTAGACCAGTGAGAGAAAAGAAGTGTGAAGCTGTTTATTGATGTTGTGGATATCTGCCTTAATGTATGAGAATGTTTGTTAAACCATGTATTTGACTGTTAATGTTTCTGTGGTTTCTTTGGATGAGCAACTGGAAGACTGGACTGACAAAGAAATTAGTGATTTTGTTAGTTTTGATTTGTATTATACATGCCTACGAGCTATCTCTGTATTATTTGATTATCATGTTTCATGTGGAAATGACTTTGTCATTGTTTTGTTAGTCATCTTCAATAGGTGGATCATATGCACCTGATTCCCGTGAGTACAATCGATACAAAAAATAAAACCCAATCATCCACCATCTCATAAAAAATAAAGTTAGAACAAATGATACAGAGTACAATCCTAGTAGCATAATTGACATCAATGTAGTTGTTTAATTAGTTAGTCATAAATTGAACCATATACTTGGAAAAGTAAACTATCTTCTTTGTAATTGCTTATTTGACAAATCAATTGAAACATAATGTTCTACATATTTGAAGTATGATATTGATTATTCTTGTGGAATGTAAGGCTTTGTCTACTGTTAAGTGTTGACATAAAATAAAAGAACTTCTTCCCACCAGCAGTTGGTATAAGAACATTCATCAATTTTAAACTCATATAACTTGTTCCTATCTCTGCTAATTATGTCTCTGTTGACTAATCTACACATATACTTTAATGCATTATGGTAGTCCCCACATATGCTCAAATTTTTGAAAACCCAAATTGTAGCTTGCAAAGGAAGTTTCATAATTCCATAACCAACAGCAAGTTTCACTGGTTTAATTGTAATTGGTTTCATAAAATATGGTGGTAACCTTCAGTGAATCCCATGTGTTTTTATGTATCACATGTTGCTAGTGACATATGATAAATCAGGAAACCAAGTCACATATGAGCCACTCTAACCAAGTCACATGTTGCTAGATCCCTCAACATAAGACTCAGACAAACTCTAAATGAAAAAAATTGAAAAAAACCACTAAAATATAACCATATATAACGATAAGCAGTTCCTCTGGGTACTATAATATAAGTAGAGAAATCATATTCCTTTTGTTCATATTCCATATCATGTAATACAAATTTCGTATCTATTCAATTTTAACTTGCTGTATTACGAATTGGTATTCTGGATGTACACATATGACCTTCTTAAAATTGTGATTAGCCTCCCAAGGTGCATATAGGTTACTACCTGACAAAATGACAAAATCACCATAATCCATAACATGATAAAAAATTTAGAATGTAAAAATGCACAGGTCACACTAAATCGATTCCATTTCCAATAACAAAACTCACGTGCAACAACAATTAATATTCTATCAATTCTATTGATGCTGGATCCTTCAATATAAGACTCAGCCAAACTCCAAAGCAAAAAATTGGAAATAAAAAACACTAACATATAACCATAGATTTTTTATAAGCAGTTCCTCTGGGTACTATAATGGAAGTAGAATTCAGGCCAAAAACATATTATATAGTAATAGCCACTCGAAGAGCAAAACAATGTTAGATGAGCAACACTTACCAGGAGGAAAAGATTCTGTGGATCATAAAAAATCACAGGATATTGGTATATTGGCAATCTTTATGCTAGAGTGCAACAGATTAGAAATGGTTACCAGGTGGAAATGTTGTTGGCGTCATCGTGATGGTGTCTTCCGTCAATTTTCTGGCCCGTGACAACAAAGAAGCTTATTCTGGAGGAAACCGAATGCGCTTTTGTCTTTCAGTATGTGCTGGGGTGGAAAGGCTTTTGGGTTACCAGTTAATGCATATAATTTGATAGGTTCAATTGCACTTCCAAGAATGAATATGAAGTGACCGTTGCCATAAATGTGTCAATGTAACTGGTCAAATATAGAGTGTTTTAAGTGGAGGTTTTATAGTGCAGTAAGTAAATGACTTGACATTACACTTGTCCAGTACATATGACTACCATATTGCGTGTGGTATAAGGCAAATAAAATGAAAAATTAAATTACACAGAATGATTACTTTGTCCAGAAGAGTAACACTCTGTTTAGAGCAATTTGATTCGGGGCAAGAGCAAGAACATGTCCAGTTTGGTAACGAACAGCAAGAACAGTGTTGTAAATGAACAAATTATTATATGTTATAAAGAGGATGAGTTAGTTTTAATTTTTATTTATCTTGATTTTGGTTATAATTTTTTTTTTATTCTACAAATCTAATAGAATGTGTTAACTGTGCTAATTTCCAGTAATTTTTTTCGTATAATTATATCTTAATAAATTTAATCAAAAAAATTATTTGGCTATTGATGTTGTGTGTAAATTTTTGAACTACTACAAAACAAAAAAAAAATTTAGTCATTCCTTTAATGGTTAGTGTAAGTATTGCTTTGAGGTAACAACGGGAAAAAGGAAGTTGCATTGTCTACAAATTATATATATAAAAATGAAATAATAGCATAAAAAAGGAAGTTGTATTACCTATTAATACTTTCTACCAATGAAAATGCCCAATGCTTAATGGTAACTTTACCACTGGGCAAAATAAAATCCAGATATGTGTACACTAAATTTGGAGTAACTTTGCTAACCAAGCCTAAAAAATGACAATATAGATAGTAATTTGTATTGTTGTGCAACTTTACTAATATGTGAATTCACAATGGGTGACTTATTCACTTAACCAAATGCCATGTTATTTGGATAGACTAAGTTGTAACTATTATATGAAGAAAGGTCACACATCTAATAGGTGTTATGCTAAGAGATTCTATGTACCAAATGGAGATTGCATTTGGGTGCCAAAGAAAAAGAAAATAACTAACCTTTATGGACCCAACCTTAATTGGGTACCTTCCTTTGTAAACTAATTTGAATTTTGCAGGTGTGTCTAAGAGCAAGATCATCATTATGGTATCTTGACAGTGACTGCTCTAGACACATGACTAGTGACATATCAATGCTCATAAATTTGACTCTTAAAGATAGAGGATTTGTCGCTTATGGAGACAACAACAAAGGAAAGATAGTCAGTGAAGGAAATATAGGAGATAGCTTTAAAACCAAGATCAGAAATGTTCTCTATGTGGAAGGTTTAAAGCACAATCTTCTAAGTATAAGCCAACTCTATGATAAAGGATTCAAAGTGTCATTTAATGACAATTGTTGTATGATATGTGATGGTCAAACTGAAGAGGTGATTCATATAGGTAAAAGAAAAGGTAATATCTATTTACTCTCCATAGATCATGCATTCATTCACAACACTACTTGCGTAATAAGTAAAATTGATGAATCTTGGCTATGGCATAGAAGAGCAAGTCACATTAACATGCATCATATGAACAAGCTTATTAGAAAAGACTTAGTCATTGGCTTACCCAAACTCAAGTTTGAAAAGGACAAACTATGTGATGCTTGTCAAAAGGGGAACAAACAAATAATTCTTTTCAAAGTAAAAATGTTGTTTCTACTTCAAGATCCCTTGAATTACTTCACATGGATTTATTTGGTCCTTCTAGAACTATGAGTTTAGGAGGTAATTACTATGGGCTTGTAATTGTTGATGATTATTCTAGATTCACATGGACTTTGTTTTTAAGATCCAAGAGTGATGCTTTCAGAAAATTGGCCAAACTTGCTCAAAATGAAAAGGGAAGCAAAATTATTTCAATAAGAAGTGATCATGGTGGGGAATTTCAAAATGAACATTTTGAAAAATTCTGTAAAGAAAATAGAATTAACCACAATTTTTCAGCTCGAAGAACACCACAGCAAAATGGTGTTGTGGAGAGGAAAAATAGATCCCTTGAAGAAGGTGCAAGAACTCTTCTTAATGAAACAAATTTGCCTAAACATTTTTGGGCTGATGATGTAAGTACAGTTTGCTACACTTTGAATAGATTACTAATAAGGCCTATTTTGAAGAAAACTCCTTATAATCTATACAAAGGTAGAAAACCAAACATTTCTTACTTAAGAGCATTTGGTTGCAAGTGTTTTATATTGAACAATGGTAAAGAATCACTTGGCAAATTTGATGCTAAAGCTGATGAAGCCATCTTCCTTGGATATTAATTACAAAGTAAAACATATAGAGTTTTCAATATAAGAACTTTATGCATGGAAGAATCAGTTCATGTTATTTTTGATTAATCTAATCCCTCTAAAGAGGAAAAGAAGTGTGAAAATGATGCAAGTCCTTTAGAAGAGTTCATACAACTTAATGGATCAATGGATAAAGGAAAGGAAGAACCAATTACTGAAATGAAACAATCAACACCAGTCCAAGAGCCAAAAGATTGGAGAACTACAAGAGATCTCTCTCTAGACAATATAATTGGTGAAGTTACAAAGGGAGTATCTACTAGATCTTCATTGAGAAATATCTGTTGTAATATGGCTTTTGTTTCACAAATAGAACCTAAAAACATTGAAAAAGCCTTGCTTGATGAACATTGGATGCATGCCATGCACGATGAACTGAATCAATTTAAGAGAAATGAAGTTTGGGAACTTGTTCCTAGACCCTCTTCTCTCAAACCTATTGGCACCAAATGGGTGTTTAGAAACAAGCTTGATGAAAATGGTATTATAGTCAGAAACAAAGCTAGATTGGTTGCAAAAGGATACAACCAAGAAGAAGGCATAGACTATGAGGAAACCTATGCTCCAGTAGCAAGGTTAGAAGCCATTAGATTGCTGCTTGCATATGCATGTTTAATGGAGTTTAAACTATTTCAAATGGATGTTAAAAGTGTTTTCTTAAATGGATATATTGAGGAGGAAATCTATGTGGAGCAACCTCCTGGTTTTGCAAATTTCAAACATCCAAACCATGTTTTCAAACTTCAGAAAGCTCTTTATGGTTTAAAACAAGCTCCAAGGTCTTGGTATGAGAGATTGAGCAAATTTTTGCTTGATCAATCTTTCATAAGAGGACATGTTGATAAAACATTATTCATCAAAAGGCAAAGCAATGATATGTTATTGGTTCAAGTATATGTTGATGATATAATTTTTGGTTCAACTAATCAGTCCTTGTGCAAAGAATTTTCTATCTCTATGCAGAATGAGTTTGAAATGTCTATGATGGGAGAATTAACATTCTTTCTTGGACTTCAAGTAAAGCAAATGAAGAATGAGACATTTATAACTAAAACCAAATACTGCCTTGAAGTGATTAAGAAGTTTGAAATGGAGAAAAGCAAGGATGCTGCAACTCCAATGGCAACATCAACCTATCTTGATTCAGATGAAAAAGGGAAGAAGGTTGATGAGTCAAAATACAGATGAATGATTGGATCCTTACTATATTTGACAGCAAGTAGACCTGATATCATGTTGAGTGTGTGTTTGTATGCAAGATATCAAGCAAATCCCAAAGAATCACACCTCACAACAGTCAAAAGAATCATCAAATATCTCAAATCAACACCAAGAGTTGGTCATTGGTATCCCAAAGGTGCATTACTCAACTTAATTGGATATTCTGATTCTGACTTTGCAGGGTGCAAATTGGATAGAAAAAGTACTAGTGGAACTTGCGACCTACTTGGCAGCTCACTGATCTCATGGCAATGCAAAAAGCAATCTTGTGTTGCTTTATCAACTGCTGAAGCTGAGTATATCTCTGTTGGTGTAACGCCTCGTTTTACTCTCTCGTGTTTGGTTGATTTTAGGTAAAATCTTGTGACTACTTTGGATTAGGATTATCTTAGTTATAAATTTTATGGAAAATTTTTCGCTTTGCTTGCAAGTTCTCCTATTCGTCTTTATCATAAACGAATTCTCTCTCCCCACGGTATTAATTTTAAGATTAAAGCATAGTCTAGTAATACAGTCCAAAGTATAATTCATATACAATCCAAATACATGTCAGCATAGAATACAACCAATTTAAAGCTAGTACAACTCATCAATGCATCTTCATCAGCTTTTCTTCATAGTCAGTCACTGCTTTACTGTTTCTCTGCTCGCCCAAATGAATTGGGGTCATCACAGGTGTCAACCACAGACACAAAATAGGGTAAGTCTATGACAAACAAAATTTAAATAAAATATACATAACAAAATACATACGTAGATATTTATAAAATAACAACACAGAGGATTTGCCCACAAATTAATTAGCACACAAATTAAGTCATACAGTTTACTTATCAACAGATATTCCACATACTTATCCTGTAATGTATAGAATGCATGCTTATCTTTTTATATGATGCATGACTGAGATCTCAGGTTTTTAAATCATCAACAGTGGCCACAGTCAAGATAGCCTCACCCACTCTGGTGGCACAAATAAACTTATCCAACCAGTCGGGGTAGCCCAGGGGCGCGTAGGATAGTCACCTCCACCTATGTGATCATCATGGTGGTGTGGTCCTCCCTATCTCAACTACCCCCAAGTTCATAACACCTTTGAACGCTTGGACTCAGTTTAGCTATCTGACAACAACAACAACAACAACAACAACAACACGGTCTAGCCCCCGCCAGGCATATGCATATGAAAATGCATGAATGATTCATCTTATCAAGTCTTTAAACATCTTTACAACTTATGGCATATGCTTTTTAAAACAACACATAAAGCTTCTTTCAATCAACACATGAAGCTTGTACAACACTTAAGCTTATAGCCATGGTTCAACTTCACCATTTACTCCAAGAGTAGTCTTACATCTTAGCCACTTATTAAATCGTACAACTTTTAATCATCAACATAATACACCATTCAACTCATTGCTTATGCATCATAATTCATACAACACTTAAAGTTCATCACAATTCATTGATCATCAAGCAACACATGATAAACAAACTTTATTTCCTAAAATCTTTTAAAGAAAGCTTTGTTTAACATTAATCTTTATATTGTCTCACATGATAAAAAAACTTGTTTTTAATGAAGTTCTTAAAGGAAAATTATATCTATTTTATTATTTCTAATAGAATTTTATATAATAAACATGATTCTAGCCTAATGAGAACAATAAAATAAATATACAATTCCAAGGGACCATGGTATAATTTTGGCCAACATACACTTGTAGCAAAGATAGTTCATTAAAAATTATAAGTCTAAACCATTATTCTTCTCTAAATAAGTATAGGATGAGTAGGTGTTAGTTTCTTGAAAGTTCATTGATTAAGTTAAATTTAAGGTATTTATTCCCTAATTATTTATAAAACTAGAATCAATATCATTTAGTCACATAGTCATTCATGTAGCAAAGCTTGATTCCCTTGAGTTATTTCTACAAACACCTAATGAACAAGGTTTATATCTACACAAGAACAAGTATTAATCTTAATAAAGCTAATATTTAAACTTTGTTTATCAAAAGACTTCCCCATACCTTGGTTTCTTTCTTCAAGATTGAATAACCTTGCTCCTTGTTCTCCTAATACTTCACGTGGACTTCCAAAGGTGTAGGCCTTTGTTTTGCTTTAGGTAAAAAGTGAAATTTGAAAGGAATGAAATGGACATGTTTTGGAGTGGGTTTTGGCACGTTGGCTTCCCTCTGGGCAGCCAAATTTTCGGTTCTCACACCCTTTTATCTGCTTGTTTGAATCAAATATTTCCAAGGCTTATGATTTCCTAGCTTTCCATTTGTTTTCCTTTCATTGGTTAGTATTTCCTAATCCTACAAGTGTCCATTTTTCAAGAAAATTCTACATCCTCCTTCTTGTCTTTCATTCTCACGTGGATTAGCAAGGCTTTAAAAGATATTCCTTTTGTTTTTCTTCTTTCACGTGGGATAGCTAGCTTGATCATAAAAAACTTCTTTTAAAGTCATGATAACTTAGCTTTCCATTTGCTTGAATTTTATTGGCTAGTAACTCTTGACCCTACACGTGTCTTGTTTCTTGAAAATTCCACTTCATTCTCCCTTCCCCTCATGTTGCACGTTCACTTTGCTAGCTTGTAGAGAAATCTTGATTTGTTTGATTCATGAAAATATCTTTAGGTTATTATTGCTTTCTTTCCACTAGCTTTGTTCTTATTGGCTATTCATTTTTCTCCATACAAGTGTCCATCTTCTTGATCATTCCACCCCTTTCTACCCTTCTCTCATCTTGTACGTGGAGTTTCAATGTTTGGAGGCAAGTCTTCATTTTCCTTT
Source organism: Glycine latifolia (assembly GCA_013407115.1). Classification (NCBI taxonomy): domain Eukaryota; kingdom Viridiplantae; phylum Streptophyta; class Magnoliopsida; order Fabales; family Fabaceae; genus Glycine; species Glycine latifolia. The sequence continues at coordinate 20,202,903 of CM023959.1, read as the reverse complement.
TACATGGAATGCTAGCTTAGTCACACAAAATCTCTTCTAAAATCCCGTTTTATTCAAATACTCATCCTAGATTTGTTAACCGTTAGATCTCTTTAAAATTTTAAGGGTGTATTACTATCTCATATATATAACTTTTGACCGTTGGGATTATTAAAACAATGCCTAGAAATGGCTACGTGCTTCAAGGAGTCAAGAGGAAGTTTTTCTTCAAAAAAAATCTTCTTATCTCATGATTACCTTCCTTTACATTTGGACCAATAGCAAAATTCTAAGCTTCTTAACCATCCATGTGTCCTTTTTCTTAATAATTTTTCACTATTTTTATTTCCTCTTAATTTGTACATGAGAACCTAAGCTTGTAGGACAAGTTTTTCTTTCTTTTCTTTTATATCCTTCAAGATATTATTAAAATGACTTATATTAATTCCTATTGGTCCATCTTTCCTTGAATTATTAAAATTACTAAACTAGTTCATTAAAAACATCTTTTCCTCTTATAATTAAGAGAAAACTCCATAGATTTTATCTATCCTTTTCTTACTACTTTTCTGATGCCCAAGGTAGTCTAGATTGAGCTCTTTTCAAAATATCTTTCAAAATTCCTAGAAATTTCAATTTAAAGTTTCTGATCTCCAACTATATTGATAATTTGTTATCCAAGAGTATTTTATCTATTCCTCAGGTCTCCATACAGTTTCTAAGGTTATTTGATCATTTCTGGCTTAAAGGGCATTTTGGTAATTTTACCCTTCACCTAAGGGCATAATCGTCATTTCCCTCCTGAAAATATCTATTCAACATATCTAAGGATATTCTTTGTCATTTCCAAAATATCCATGGCTATTCATAAAATTTTCCTCCTTAAAATATCTAGGGGTATTTTTGTCATTATGAAAATGTCAAGGGGCATTCTCGTCATTTTGTCCTAAATCTTTTGCACTGCCTCTAATGAACATTTCACTCTAGTAATAGTCTGAAGTTCTAAAATTTTGGGATGTTACAGTTGGAAGCTGTTGTGCTCAAACCCTTTGATTGAAGCAACAACTACAAGATTTTGGTGAATAATTAAAAGAAATTCCCTTGATGTGTAACAACACAAGTGCCATCAACATATCCAAGAATCCAATAATGCACTCAAGGACCAAACACATTGAGATAAGACATCATTTCCTTAGAGATCACATCCAAAAAGGTAACATCAAAATTGATTTCATTGATACATATGATCAATTGGCTGATATATTCACTAAACCTTGGGCTAGAGATAGATTTTATACTCTTAGGAACATGCTGGGTATTCTTGATGAGTCCAACATATGCTAGCATGATTTTTATATGTTTGTCTATATGTTGTTGCATCTTATTTAGATAATCATCACATATGCTTCAAAACTCGAAATGTTCTATAATAATCAATTACAACACGGGATAATCGATTATTTGAAGCTTATACTATGTTTTAGAGCCATTTTCTGTCTTAGGTAATTGATTACAACAACGGTTTAATCGATTACGATCCATAAAAATTGAATCCTCAGCCTTAAAACTCTTTGGAATAATCGATTACTCAGCGGAATAATCGATTACTGTTCAATCAAATTTTCACTGGACCAAAATCCTTTCTGAAATAATCGATTACACAACAGAATAATCGATTACATGTCTCTTATATCCTATTCTACTGTTAGTTTTCTCTGGAATAATCAATTACAATATATGATAATTGATTACACGGTGTAATTTTGGACTAAATGTTTCCTAGAATAATCGATTACAAGTCGAATTAATCGATTACACCATGATGAACAACCATTATTAAAAACAAATTAATCGATTACAATGCGTCTATAATCGATTACTTATGGCGTTTATGAAATCCCTGCAGGTTTCTTGGAAATCTAAACTGTCAAATCTTAATTTAAATTCAAAATTTGAACCTGTCACTGAGCAGTTAAGGCTCTAGGAACGTGAGATAACTGTTACAACATTCAAAATTCAAATTTAAACTCAGAATCTCTCTATAAATACAGCTTTCTTAAGAGAGAAAAACTCACACTCATCTAAATTTTCTACTTTGTACTTTCTGAGTTCTATCTTCTATTTTCTCCTTCCCAGAAACTAGCCATTAAATACTATCATCTAAAGTTGCCATGTCTACATCCAAGAGAGTAAAAACAAGCAAAAGAAAGGCTGGAGAATCATCTAGTTCTGCTGGAAATAGATTGAATCTCTGGTTCACTGATGAAAATCATAAAATAACTTATATGCAATTCAATGCCACAAAACTGGTTATGCCACCCAAATATCTAGACCTTAATTGGTTCATCCAGGAGGGATTTCAGTTCCCTGCTTTGCTAGAGGTTCAAGGGCTAAAGAAGTTCCTTGAACTCAAGGGTACTTTTTACCCTAAGTTGGTAAAGATGTTTTACACCTGTGCAAAGGCTAGCATGGATGGGGTAATTCGTTCCCAAGTAAAAGGAGTACCCATGGTCATAGATGAAGAAGTATGGGAAGCAGTTGCAGGAATCTCCTATGCTGGTGTGTGGAGGTTTGATGAAGAAATAGGAGGTTACAATAAGATTGAAACTTATAGAGGGATGCTTCAAGACCCCCAAGCAAGGCTGAAGACAATACTTGGTGTGGGAAATCTGACAGGGGAAGATAGGTTACTTCATTACATCATAACCTACATCCTTACCCCTAGGTCTATGAACCATGCTCAAATCACAGATGATGATTTACAGCTTGTTCATGGCATGAATACCTCCACTCAGATCAATTGGATCATGGTCTTTATGGAAACTATGGTGAAATCCAATAGGTTGATTAGTTATAATTTTCCTTATGCTGTTCTTGTATCTCGATTTATAGATTACTTCCAAATTGATGTGACATATGAGGTGGTTGATCACACAACTGATTCCACCAACCTCATCAAGGAGAAGCATCTGAATAAGCTTAGATTGATAAATACAACCAATGGATGGCAAATGGCTAGACAGCAACCTCAAGCTGGAGGTGCAGGAGGTGCTAATGAAGGGGGTGAAGAAGCTGAAGGTGATCCTGAACCTCAACAATATTCTCCATTTGAATCTCTCATGATTCAAAAGATGGATTCCTTATTGTCTCTCCACCATGAGCATAGGGCTGAGACTAATTCATCCTTGGAAGAGATGAAGTCTAGGCTTGAAAACATAGAAGCTAGGATTGTTCTTGATGAGTTTGATAGACTCATTTAGTTTGCTTGTGCTTCCTTTCTAGTTTCTATTTCTGCTCTATTTTTTTTTCTATTTTGGTCTCTATTTTCTGGTTGTAGGTTTACTTGATTAATGTATTGCACTATTTCCCTTTCAATTAATAATATTTCAGTTTCTATTTCTCCTTGCTTGAGTTGCTACTTTTTGTCTTTGATAAGCCAAATAGGGGGAGAAATAAATTGATTGATAACTAAATTGATAAGAAGGGGATGTTGCTTTGTTTTTTTTTTATTCTTAACTAAAATTACCTAAGTCAGGGGGAGCAAAAATAAGGAAAGAAATTGAAATATGTTTATGCAAGCATCATACTTGACACTTGTTCTTGGCAAAGAGCTGATTTGATTTCAAGTTAACAAGTATGAGTCTCCTATCATTCATCCCTCAAAGCACTTAAAAGATAAACAAATGTTCAATTAATATTTGGCATGTTCAAAACCAAAAATGGGGAGATTGTTGGATATAGGGGGAGCAGGAAGAAAATGAAGCTAAAGAAGAAGCTTGTGCCTTAGAAGAATATTTTAGCTTTTCACATGCCAAGAAATTTGTAATTTGGATTAAGTGTATGAGAGGCTAATCTTATGATTCTTTCATTGCATGAACATGATCATTAACATGCATATATAGTTTCATTTAAGCATTAAAGTTATTCATGTTTTCACAAAAAACTAATTTCTCATGGTTAAGTTTTGGAAAAACGAAATCTCATTGCTTTAATCGATTACACAACGATATAATCGATTACCAGCTTCTGTTTTAATTCTGGAAAAGCCTTGAAAAACATTTTAATCGATTAGTAACTACTCGTAATCGATTACATAGCACAAAATGAAAATCATGTTTCCTTGTCTTAATCGATTACCATGATATTGTAATCGATTACTTAAGTTCATTTTTAATATGCATGACTGACTTAATTGATTACCACAATCCGTAATCGATTACACAAGCTTATTTCAAAACTAAATCTGCCTGCTTTAATCGATTACCACAATCTGTAATCGATTACATAAGCTTGTTTTACAACTAAACCTGTTTGCTTTAATCGATTATGACTCGGATTAATTGATTAATTTGCTCGTTGCAGTTCCCAGGTTGTGCTAAGAACATTTTAATTGATTATTTGGAAATTTAATCGATTACATATGATAATTTAATTGATTACATGGTGCTTTAATCGATTATATTCTGTTATAAAAATTGGTTATAAATAGATTGAAGGCTTGCCTGAAAATATAACTTTTAGACTTCGATTTTTCTGAGTATATACAAGCCTTCTCAAACTTAGAAAGGATTTTCTGAGTTAGCAAAGCTCTTGTCCCATTTTTTAATCTTCATAGTGTATTGAAAGATTTCTTGGGCAAGATTTTCAAAGAATTTTTGGAGAGAAAGTTCTGAATTTGATTTCTGCATTTCAACTCTGATTGGTAAACCATATTCATTGGATCATCAGGTTGTCTCTCTCCATTATCTCTTGTTGTAAATTCATTTTTGTATTCTTGGTAGTTTGAAACTATTGTAAAAGGTTCTTTAAGCATTTTCTAGAGTGGGTTTCTCTAGAGGGAAGAGTAGAGAAATGTTATCTATATCTTGATCATTAGGAATCTAATAGGGTTTTAGATTTATGTTATTTATCCAGGATTGATAAAGAGTGGTTGTTGTAAAGCTTGTAAGAACTGTAATTTTATAATAGTGGAACTCTAATCTAGTGTTGATTAGAAGAACTAGATGTAGCTTCTCTTGAGAAGTGAACCAGTATAAATTCTTGTGTTGGTTTTCTATTCCTTAAACTCTTCTTATTATCTTGATCATTAGTTCTTGGTGTTATTTTCATTATTCAACAAGTTCTATCTTGAAGCAATTGTTTTCTTGGGCTGAGTGGTTTGATTGATTTGAAGCATTCTTGGTTTAATTGTGATTAAGATCCTATAACTCTGATTTTCTAAATAATTTTAAAAGACCAAGTTTAAACCAATTCATCCCCCCCTCTTGGTTATTGTGGGTATTCCTATTGTTTTCATAATTATCCTTTATTCATTTACCTATGTGCCATCAATGTTGACCCCTTCATAGCATTTGATCTTCTTTACCAATTTACCACATCATGGAAGAATTTTGAGTTCCCATCTCCCTCTTTCAACAACTTTACTCTATACTTTTGATGCATTAACAATTGTTGTATCCTTTAAGGGCTCCAAAATTCATCCACCAGATTTTTCCCCTCCTGTATCTCTTGCCTTGAGAGTGGTCGCACCTCTTTCTAAGTATCCAAGTCTCCAATTTGTTTTATCAAACTTGTTATTTTACTCTCCACATCCCCAAACACATCCACATTTCATTTTTTCAACTCCACTTTTAATCTTTTTAATTTTTCCTTAAGAATAAATGTTGTCCAACAATGAAAGACTCAAAAGGTTTTGGCCCCAAATCACAGTTTACATCCTTCACTACCAAGAGGAAATTATATCAAACAGACCTATCAAACACATATTGAGTTAAATTCGGCCATAAAGATAACCATTACAGACTCACAAGAAATATCAATATAACTCACTACATTTCTTGAGGAGCTAAACCAAGTAAAATGTTTTCCTGACAAAGGAATATCAAATAGATTCATATTATCAACAAAACTATTAAATTCCTTTATCTTGGTTGAATAATTAATCAAAGCCCCCCTTACTCCTCTTGATGTATGTCTAACATCATTAGACATTGATTTCCCCAATCTACCTTGCAATGAAACTCAATCTTCAAGAACTCTTCAAGAACTCAACCTTTTACTCATGAATTTGGAGCAAAAATGGCATGAATGAGAGATTGAGACAAGGAATGAAGATGGATGACACCATGGAGAAACTTTCCAATGAGTCTAGGAAGAATCGCCACAATAGCATTGAGAAGCCATTGATAAGATCCAAGAAGTTCTTGCACAAGAACAAGAGAGAAACTCTCACAAGAAAATTCAGCTTTCTTATTGATTTAACCAAAAGTTCTTACATTTCATTTTTTGTTGGCTTTATATAGCCAAGGTCTTAAATCTTGTCTTGCAAGATACCTAAGCTAAATGAAAGTGGAATGAAATGGCAAGTGAAATGAAGCTTCAGGTGCAAGCTATTCACTTGATGACTCATGGCTGAGGCAGCCACGTGCAAATTACATTTTGCAAGCTTACATAGGTGCTAAAAAAATTACATACAAGTGCACCTACACTTATTAAACAATTGTCACTAAAGGCCTATTTATTGCCACTACAATTGCCACTAAAGGGTGCTGGAATTAAATTCAACTTGAGAGTATAAAATCTAGCCCTTGTTCTTCTTGAGTTGATGTGCTTCTTCATGCTTGTCTAGAAGATGCAAGTTGGCTTTGATGTGCTCTTGACGGGCTTGAGTTCTAACTCTTGTCATAGGTCCCCTAAAGCTAACCAAATGTAGCTCTCCAAGTTCTCCTCCTTGGCCTTGAGCTTGTGATGGACCTCCATCATGCCCTCCTTCTTGAATGGAACTTGACCTCAAGTTTGCTCCCTCACTTTACCTACATTACAGAAAGAAAGATCACAAACATTAAAGGTGTTACTCACACCATACTCAATTGGCAACTCAAGTTTATATGCATTGTTGTTGATCCTCTCTAAAATTTTAAAAGGTCATATCCTCTAGGTTGGAGCTTGCATTTCCTCTCTTGAGGAAATCTATCCTTCCTCAAATGAAGCCAAACCAAATCTCCTTCATTGAAGACCACTTGTTTCTTGTGCTTATTGGCTTGCTTAGCATATTGTTCCATCTTCCTCTCCACATGGGCCTTCACCTTTTCATGCAATTTCCTAATATAAGAAGCTTTAGACAAAGCATCATCACTAATCATAGAAGAAGTGTTACATAATGGCAATAAATCAAGAGGAGTTAAAGGATTGAAGCCATAGACAATTTGAAAAGGAGATAAGGAAGTGTTCTTATGAACCACTCTATTATAAGCAAACTCAATGTGAGGTAGAAACTCCTCCCAAGTCCTCAAATTGCCTTTTATGTAGCATCTAAGAAGTTGACCCAATGTCCTATTCACCACTTTGGTTTGGCCATTCGTTTGTGGGTGGCAAGTTGATGAAAACAAGAGCTTTGTGCCAACTTACCCCACAATGTCTTCCAAAAGTGGCTAAGGAACTTTGTGTCTCTATCACTCACAATGTTTTTAGGCAATCCATGAAGTCTCACCACTTCCTTGAAGAAGAGATTGGCCACGGCACAAGCATCATCATTCTTGTGACAAGGAATGACGTGTGCCATCTTTGATAACCTATCAACAACAATAAATATAGAATCCTTTCCCCTTTTGGATCTTGGGAGACCAAGCACAAAATTCACGAAAATGTCAACCCAAGGGGAACTAGGAATAACAAAGGTGTATATAAACCATGAGACATTAATCTAGATTTAGCTTTATGACAATTAATACATTGAGATACAAGCTTATGCACAACATCCCTCATTTTTGGCCAAAAGAAATGTTCATGTAAAATAGCCAAAGTTTTATCCACTCCAAAGTGCCCTATCAAGTTGTTCTCATGAGCTTCTCTAATGAAGAGTTCTCTCAAAGAGCTTTTAGGAACACATAGCTTCTTTTCCTTGAACAAGAACTCATCATGTCTAAAATGCCCTTAATGAGCCCCCTTCTTACACAAAGCAAAAATACTAGAAAAGTCATGGTCACTTGAGTACAATTCCTTTATGTGATTAAAACCAAGCAACTTAGTTTCAAGTTTAGAAATCAAACAATGCCTCCTTGACAAGGCATCCGCCACTACATTAATTTGTCTTGCTTGTGTTTAATAACATAAGAAAATTGCTCAATAAATTCAATCCACTTAGCATGTCTCTTGTTGAGTTTGCCTTGAATTTTCAAATATTTAAGAGACGCATGATCATTATGGATCACAAATTCCTTAGGTACAAGATAATGTTGCCAAGTTTGCAATACTCTAACGAGTGCATACAACTTTTTATCATAAGTGGAATAGTTTAAACATACACCCTTCAATTTCTCACTAAAATAAGCAATTGGATGTTTATATTGAATCAAACCCCCCCTAATGCCTACAGTAAATGCATCACATTCCAATTCAAAAGAAGCATCAAAATTATGCAATGCAAGAATAGAAGCATGAGACAATTTATCCTTCAATATTTGGAAAGCAATTTCATGTTCTTGCTTCCAATAGAAGCTCACTATTTTCTTTATCAACTCATTCAAAGGAGAAGCAATGGTACTAAAGTCCTTTACAAATCTTCTATAAAAGCTTGTTAAACCTTGGAAGCTTCTAACATCCTTCACACTCTTTGGAGTTGACCACTCCAGGATGGCTTTCACCTTCTCTGGATCCACTTGGACTCCTTGAGCACCTACTACAAACCTAGAAACACAACTTGTGAAGTGCAAACGGTACATTTATCAATAGCTCCATACAAGGTTTCCTTCCTAAGCACATCAAATACACTTTTAACATGCATCAAATGATCATTTAAATTGGCACTATAAACAAGAATGTCATCAAAATACACTACCACAAACTTGCCTATAAAGTGTCTAAGCACATGATTCATAAGCCTCATAAAGGTACTAGGTGCATTAATCGATCCAAAAGGCATAACTAACCATTCATAAAGTCCAAATTTAGTTTTGAAAGTTATTTTTCATTCATCCTCTTCCCTCACCCTTATTTGATGATAACCACTCTTAAGATCAGTTTTAGAAAAGATAGTGGAACCATGCAATTCATCTAAAAGATCATTAATTCTAGGGATAGAGTGTCTATACCTTATGGTGATGTTGTTTATTTCCCTACAATTAGTACACATTGTTAGACTTTTGGCAAGCGTACCAATTGTCGTTGTAAGTTACAAAATTTATAAAAGTTCATCTCCACATGGACTTGTGCTACTCAGTTTTTCCAAATAAAACTTAACAGTTTAATAGTTATGTACAACGAGTATGATCGAAGTTTTGATGGTTTTACGGAAATAACGAAAGATTACAGAAGATTATGGAAGCTAATAAAACGATTTTAATTAATTCAAGAAAAGCGTAGGATTGGATTTCATCATTCATACCTCGGTATCCAATTAATATTACCATGTATAAATCATTTTCTATTATTATTGATGCACACATTAATTAACCTCGAATCGATCCCTCGCAATCGAGTTCTAAGGATATTTACCG
>CM023959.1:20181079-20193330 GCA_013407115.1 Glycine latifolia | reverse complement strand
AATAAAGAAAGATTACAGAAGCTAATAAAACGATTTTAATTAATTCATGAAAAGCGTAGGATTGGATTTCATCATTCATACCTCGGTATCCAATTAATATTACCATGTATAAATCATTTTCTATTATTATTGATGCACACATTAATTAACCTCGAATCGATCCCTCGCAATCGAGTTCTAAGGATATTTACCGAATATCGATCCCTTGCATACGAAGTAAATAACCCAGCATTACAATCATAATCGCGTGCTATTGGCAATCTAAACATTATGCTCTATCCCTAGCAACGTAACGTAAAGAGTAAAATTATTCAGTTCAAATTATAAGAGTACTTCCCAGTTAAACTTAGAATCCAATTTCATGAAACTAGTGATCAAATAGAATCAAACATTAAGTACGGAATAAATTTACCAATAATAAATAGAAAAGACTTATGCATAAATAAATATTAAAAGAGATACTTAAGGGTAAGAAGATTACATCCAATCCTTTGAGAAAAGCTAGCCAAGCATGGAGAGAACCTCCTTAGGAGAAGAATTAATGAAGGGCCCCATCACCGCTTCTTTTCGGCAGAGTCTCCACACTAAATCTCACTTCTCTCACTTTCCTAACCTACCTAATACTAATATTTAAAGAGCCTAAGGCTTGAGAACAAGCCAAGAAGCAAGGGAGGAGGAGAAAATGGAATGCAAGAAGTGTAGAATTCCTTGGGGGGTGCATGGCTATTTATAGGGGGCTATCTGCTCGAGTTCACTCGCCCAAGCGAGTGTTTTTGCATGTGTTTGCTCGCTTGGGCTAGTTAAAACCCACTTGAAGGCCCACTTGCAGAAGCTACTCGCTTGGGCAACTAATTTGCACTGAGGACACTCGCTTGGGCGAGTTAAAAGATGGTTCTAGAGAATGCTTTTGGGCCTTGATGGACTTTGGGCCTATTTTGCTTGTAACACCTCCCATGTTTGCTATGTAAGCCCTCCTTGCTTGCTTTGCTTATTCGGAAGCCTCGAAAATCCACGGAATCTATCAAAATACAAAGCATGATTGGATTAATCTTCCAAAATATAAAAACTACATTCATACAAGTAGTAAATATAATTTAACTAGGTTTAGGGCAAGTTTATAAGCAAAGTTATTGAAATCAAAAGATAAGTGCTTGCATTTGAAACCTGAATTTAACTGAATTAGGGCACTTATCACACATCCTCCATGTTCCCTCCTTCTTATGCACAAGAATAATTGCCATGGCACAAGTGCCCAAACTCTCATGGATCCACCCCTTGTCAAGTAGCTTTTCCACTTGTGTTTGAATCTCCTTTGCCTCCATGGGTGAATTCATATATGTTGGCAAATTAGGTTGTGAGCAACTTGGAATTAAATCAATTTGATGCTCTATTCCTCTTAAAGGAGGGAAGTCATTAGGAATTTCTTTTGGAAAAACATCTTCATATTCCTTTTAAAGAGATTGCATGACTATGGGCAATTTTTCTCCTTCCTTTTCAACATGAAAACCAAGAGAGTTAGGAACCATATAATAAAGAGGTTGCCTTGCTAATAACACTCTTTTGACCTCTTTTACACTCAAGAGCAAACTCTCTTTGGCCTCATGAATTTTTTTGCTTTCATCCCTTTTCTCTTCTCTTTTCTCCTTTTTTTTCACTAATATCCTATCAACTGCAGTAATTTTTTAAGCCCTTGAACTCTCTTTTCTTTCATCCTCACTTGATCCTCACACACTTGTTTAAGAGTCAAATGCCTCAAAATAATTTTCTTTCCTAAGTGCTCAAACTCAAAAGTGTTCTTCATGCCATTGTGTATAACTTTCCTATCAAATTGCCAAGGCCTTCCAAGGAGCATATGTCCAGCCTCTATAGGTAAAATATCACAAAGAACTTCTTCCTTATAAAGAGTTAATAGAAAAAGGAATGAGCACTTGAGAATTTACCACTACTTTTCCACTCTCACTAAGCCATTGGAGCTTGTATGGCCTATGATGACTTGTGGTTGACAAGTGCAATTTCTCTACAAGCTTTGTACTAGCTACATTGGTACAGCTACCTCCATCAGTTATAAGAGGGCATACCTTATCTCCCACTAAGCACCTTGTGTGAAAAATATTTTCTCTTTGAGTCTCCTCTTTGTCAATGCAAAAGTTGCTCAACATTCTCCTCACCTCAAGAGATCACCCTCAACGACCTCCACAAGTGTAAGTTCTTCTTCTTCTTCACTTGAAGAGCTAGTTGAGCCACTTGAAGACTCACTCTTTATGCCTCCATCATCAAGCAAAATCAGTGTTCTCTTGTTGGGGCATTGTGAAGCAATGTGCCCATACTTAAAGCACTTGATATTGCTTGATTTTGTTGGAGTAGGGTCTAGATTTTTTTTTTCTTAAGCTTTCCACCTTTTCTTCTTTATTTTTCACTTGAGAAACCTCTCACCTAGGCTTGTCCTTCCAGCTGAAACTTCCAATCCCATTGGTTTTGGAAGATTTCTTCCTTTTGAGTTGTTGCTCCACTCTTTGAGCTTTGTGGACTAGCTCCTTAATTGTGCCATAAGAATGTAGCTCCAACACATCTTGAATGTCCCTATTCAAGCCATGAAGGAACCTAGCCATAGTTGCCTCTTGGCTCTCCACAATTTCAGCCCTTATCATCATCAATTCCATCTCCTTATAGTAGTCATCAACACTTTTGTAGTCTTGGAATAGTCTTTGGAGCTTGTTGTGGAATTCTCTTAAGTAATAAGTGGGAACAAATCTTTCTCTCAAGCACCCTTTCAAGTCATTCCAAAAATTGATTCTTGGCCTCCTCAACCTCTCTATGTCAATTTGAATTTGGTTCCACCACACTAAAGCATAGAGACAAAATTCTAGAGTTGCTAGAATCACTTTCTTTTCTTCATCAAAGTGTTGGCATGAGAAAATTTGCTCTACTTTCATCTCCCACTCAAAGTAAATTTCGGGATCATAAGTGCTAAGGAACTTTGGAATTTTAATTTTCACTCCACTCAATCCTTCATTCCTCTCTTCTCTCTCATCTCTCCTAAACCTCCAATCTTTCTCCTCTCTATTTTGTCTCTTATAATATTGTCTTCTATTATTTTTCCTCCTATTGTTGTTTTCTCTCCACTCCTCCCTCTCATTCCTCTCATATTCATAATTTCCTCCATGAGAGGATGCATATTCACTCACCCTCCTATCCTTATAAGCCTCTCCATCCACACTCTCAATTGGATTACTCCTTCTTTGTGTCTCCCTTTGTAACTCCTAAAATCTTGCCTCCATTTTGGTTTTTAATTCCTCCATTTGTTTTGTAATAGCCTTCATCAACCTAGAGGTTTTAGGTGACAAAGCTTCTTCTCCTCATGATCTCATCCTTCAAAAGGAATGGTTAGCAAAAACACAAGTATATAAGAAAATTCTCACCACTCTCTAAGTGTTTGCCACTCACACTCTTGTTTGCACACTTTATCTAGCCTTTTTCTCTAAAGTTTTCTCTTGTCTTTTCCCACTCTTGTTCCTCTATAGCTCTTAAGCAAAAACTCACAATCCGATCAAGGTTCTTTACTAAAGTGAAATAAGAAACAATTCTAGGCTAGACTCAAGAATCCAAGAACAAGAAACTCTAAAACAAAACCTTGAAATTTTTTAAAAGACAAGCAACAAAAGCTAAAATTTAAGGATAGCACAAACTCAAATTGAAATTCAATTAGACAACTCAAGGATAGTTGTTGGACCAAAACTGTGAAAACAATATGAGTAGCACACAAACTAAGAGGGGGATGAATTGGTTGTTCTTGGCCAATTAAAATTTCTTTAACAAGCAAAGTTGAAAGGGATTGTATCGCAAAACAAACATAAAACACTTTTAATCAAACTCCAATCCTTATAAAATGCAACTACAACAAGAAAGTTTTTGTTGATTATGAAAATTTATACCAACGAATGACAATTAATAACCAAAAGAAATGATAAAGGAAGAAGCAATCAACATCAAGATTTATACTGATTCACTTCTCAATCTAGAGAAGCTACATCCAATTTCCTAACCAACTAGTTAGGATCTAACTATTTGCAATCTATTTCTTAAGAGTTTATGCAATCACTCTCAATCAAACCTAGATTAAGAACAAGACATCTAACTCCCTTAGATCCTCTTTGATCAAGACTTGGAGAAGCACCCTTCTCTAATATTCCCTTTAGAAATCCTATTCTAGACAAACTTTAAGAAAACTATTGCACTAGTTACCAAACTCAGTAATTCTAAAAAGAATTACAACCAAAGTAGTAAGGAGAGAAACAACCTGATGATCCAACACAGATGAATGCAAATGATTAAGATTCTTGAATCAAGGTTGAATGAAAATCTCAAAAGAACCTCTTCAAAGCCTTTTTCCTTTTTCAAATGCTGAAAAGGAAATCCTTAGACATTCAAGTTGTAGAACTTCAAACCTACAACACCATGGATGAAATTATACATAGGGCTATGAAAGTGGAGCAACAATTGAAGCGAAAACAAGCCTACAAGAAGTCTTCATATGGTCATTCATCTTGGAAGGATAAGGACACTTCCAAGAAGGAGGGTTCTTCTTCCCAACATGTTGAACGAAAATCTTCAAGAAGTAATATTACTTCTCCTACTCAAATTACTTCCAATAAATATAGTTCCATTAAATGCTTACATCTCAATGTCCTAACAAGAGGACCGTGATTGTGTTGGAGAATGGGGAGGTGGATAGTGAGTCATCTAGGAGTTCTCATAGTTCCTCTAGTGAAGGTGAGGATGATTATTTTTGTCAACCGGAAGAGGGAGATCTTTTGATGGTAAGACGCCTCATGAGAAGTTTGTGCAAGGATCGAGATGATACACAAAGAGAAAACATTTTTCATTCTAGATGCTTGGTGAATGGCAAGGTTTGTTCTATAATAATTGATGGAGGAAGTTGCACCAATGTTGCAAGAACTAGATTGGTGGAGATGCTTGGTTTAAAAACTACCCCTCACCCTAAACCTTATAAATTGCAATGGTTGAGTGACAATGGTGAGTTGGTGGTGGATAAACTAGTGTTGCTTACATTCTCCATTGGCAAATATGTGGATAAAGTGCTTTGTGATATGGTTCCCATGGAAGCTGACCATGTCTTGCTTGCTAGTCCTTGGCAATATGATAGAGATGTGGTACACAATGGGGTCACCAATCGATACTCTTTCCTTCATAAAGTTAAAAAGGTAGGACTCTCACCTTTGTCTCCAAGTGAGGTGTATGAGGATCAAATAAAAATGAGATTGAAAAGAGAAAAAGAAAAGAAAATCAAAGAAGAAAAAAGTCATTTGAGAGAGAAAACCCAAAAAGAAAAAGATGACAAAAAGAATGAAAAGAGAGAACAAAAGAAGAGAGACAAAAAGAGTGAAAAAAATAGAAATAAAAGAGAGTTTGTTTTCATCAAACCTAAGGAGTCAAAAGAGTGATGCTAGCTAGACAACAAATGTATTTACTCATTCCCAATTATATGTGCTTGTCTTCTAGTTCTCTTGAGTTACCTTAAGGTTTTGATACACTTTTAAAGGAGTTTGAGGATGTCTTTCCACAAGACATACCCCATGGCTTGCCTCCTTTAAGAGGAATTAAGCGTCAAATTAATCTTGTTCTGGGAGCTTCACTTCCTAATAGGGTTGCCTATAGGAGTAATCCGGAAGAGACCAAGAGATTCAAAAGCAAGTTGAAGGGTTAATGCAAAAAAGATGGGTGAAGGAAATCTTGAGCCCATGTGCAATGCCGGACATCCTAGTCCCCAATAAAGATGACAATTGGAGGATGTACACAGATTGTAGACCCATCAATAACATCACTGTGAGGTTTTCCAAGATGGCACATTTCATTCCATGTCACAAAGTGGATGATGCTTGTCATGTGGTGGATCTTTTCTTTAAAGAAGTAGTGTGTCTTCATGGATTACCTAGGAGCATTGTGTAAAATAAGGATTCCAAGTTTTTAAGCCACTTTTGAAAAACTTTGTGGGGAAAACTTGGAACCAAGCTTATTTTCTCCACCACATGTCATCCTCAAATCGATGGACAAACCAAGGTAGTCAATCGAACACTCTCACAAATCCTAAGGTGTTTCGTCAAAGGTAACTTGAAAACTTGGGAAGAATGATTACCCATGTTGAATTTGCTTATAATAGGGTAACCAACTCTACTACTTCTTTTTCTCCTTTTGAAGTCGTTTATGGTTTTAATCATTTATCTCCTCTTGATTTAATTCCCTTACCTAATAATTCTTCTATTTTGAGTAAGGATGGGCTTTTTAGAGCCACTTTTGTTAGGGATCTCCATGAAAAAGTGCGAAATCAAATTGAGAAGAAGATGGAGCAATATGCACAACACGTCAACAAGGGGAAAAAAACCATGATATTTGAACCCAGAGATTGGGTTTGGATACATCTAAGGAAGGATAGGTTTCCTTCCCAAAGGAAATCTAAACTCTAACCTAGGAGTGATGGACCTTTCAAGGTCCTTAAGAGGATTAATGACAATGTCTACAAGATTGACTTGCCAAGTGAGTATGGGGTCAGTTCTAGTATGTCGCTAATCGTTCTTCTTGTGATATAGGTGATTTGAATGCAAATTCGATGGCAGATTCTTTTCAAGAAGGAGAGGATGATAGAGGACTATCCAAGGATCACGAAGTTCAAGAAGCACTCCATGAATTGAAGGGCCCAATGACAAGGTCCAAAGCCAAGCTTTTCAAGAAGAAATGATCAGGAGAATCATGGTTGGACTAGCTAACAAGGGCAAGAATGAAGGAAGACACAAGGAGCTGAATTGGAGCACCTTGAAGATTATTGGCGAGCTTGCTTAGCACGCGTTGCTTGTGTAGCGCGATGCATTGGCTCGCTCAGTGTGCCTGTCGCACTCAACCTAATTCCTTTAATTAGGCTTAGCGCACATGGCTCGCTTAGTCCAATTCTTTGATAGAGAGTTTTTTAGGCTTAGCGCGACGCCTTGGCTCACTCAGCGTGCCACCTTTGCAAGGAATTTTATAATTTTGTTTATTTTTGTAATAGGCTTTAATATTACCAAAAATAAGCCTAAACTTAAGTTTTTAGGAGATTATTAGAGGCTTACCTCTATAAGTACTCAGTTATTTGTTATTTTTGAACAACTTTTAATTAATGAAATTAAACATTTGCTTGAATTGAGAGCTTAATCTCTTCTTGGTTCTTGACTGAAACCAATATGATTCATATCAAGGAAGTTTTCCTTTGTGGCGAATCATCCTCCGACTTATCGTTCCGTTGCGAATCGTGGCGTCATTCATTGTCATTTCTTAATCTTCTCCATTTTTTTTGTTTAAGTTACAAACAATAATTTATGGAGTCTTGAAGTTTGTAATCCGGAAACAATCAAATCCAAACATTCATGTCTTGATAGTCATCAGAACTAAAAAGCTAAAAATTATTTTAGACATTGGTGGCCTTAGCCCGATCCTAGCGTTATTTTAATCAAGCATATTATGCATTTTTTCTTTTAAAAAAAGTTCATTTATTTGGGGCTTAACATTATCCCAACACATAAAAAATAGTTAATGTATATTATAATTATAGAGAAAATTCGAAGTTAATCTTAAACAACAAAATGATTATAACCATAAAACAGAAAAAATGATCAACAAAGAAAATGTCATAATTCCAAATTATATTGTTTGAATAATAAAGATTTTGAGAAGGGATCAATTCTATATCGAGTTCAAAACCAAGAAGCCAAAATTGTTGAAGAAAAATGACTAAATATCAAAGAAAAAGAAGATTCATGGGCAAAGGTTTGAGTATTCCAAGTAGATGCAAAGAAAATAATCGTAAATTAATACTATTAAAGAAGTTTTAAATAAATTAATAAGGATAAAATTGAGGGGAAAAAACATCTTAATAATTAGCATATTTTCATAAATACTTGGAAGTAGCTTATTTTGATCTAAATAACTTAAAGTAAGTTTTTAAACTCTCCAAAAATCTTACTAAACACACTTTCAAGTCTAAGATCAGAATTCTACAAGATAAAAAAATAATTTCCATTGTCAACACTTAGCTTGTACAATTTATCTTTTAAATAATTTTAATTATAAACTTCTATTAATATTACTAGTTAAAATATTTAGCATTATTAGTTAATTAATAAAATTGTATTACAATAAAACTACAATTTAAGGCTATTTTTTATAGAAAATAATATAATTAAATTTTAAAATTACTGTAAAAGTGTAATTTATCTTACAAGGTGTAAGTTAGTATTCAGGTGTAAGAATCAAATACTAAATAAATCATGTATTTACGATTTATCTGCAATCCGACGGTCAGGGAGCATCGGTGGGGGCATCATCTGTGATATATCACCATCACACCGGAGCAAAACACTGTGATCCTTATCTTCATCGAAAAAGGTCTTTTAATTATACATTAAAGTGTGAAACAGCGAAGATAAGTTGAAAGAAACCTTATCCGCGAGACGACTATTTAAAATTTGTGAAATTGCTGCCCCTGTCCTTGTTCGGTTCCTCTTGTCCCTTTCTCTTCATTATTTCCAATAAAAGCAAATTCAGAAAAATGAATACCACGTGGTGTTCTAGGAATCTACCACGTGTCCCTATAGCTGCTGCTCCTTGTATGGTCCTAATCCATGTTGCACTTTAATTGAAGCAATTTAAGGTTATCCAACATTAACGTTTCTTAAAGTTTTGTTCATAATTTGTTTTTATATTTTTATCATGACTGGACTGGTTCCATTTAAATAAATAAAATAATTTTTTATTTTTTTTGTATTCTTTCTGTACAAGAGCCTTTGAAATTCTTTTTTATTTATAAAAGCTATTTGTAATGTTGATAAAGTTAACTTCTATAACGCTAAATTCACAATTATCCATTTTTAATTCTTTAATAGTAATTAAAGACTATACATAAGTAGTCATCTATCTTACATAAGATGTCATAATTATACCGTACCCAAGAATTCATTAGAATTAAGCAATACTACCAATTTAAAAAGGAACTAAAATTTCTATGAAAATGCAATCTTTATTTTGAGTTTTGTCAAAATTGGTTTCTGTGACCTATGATCAATTGCCAATATCGTGTAAAAAGCTATTAAATAATTAAGGGAATTTATTTACAGTAATTTAGGGAAAATTGTTGATAATTCAAACATAAAAAAAATTGGGTCATTACTAGTTACAAAGTCTAGCAACAATTTTTCACTTTTTACTAGTATTTTCTTAGAGAGTTAATACCTTTATTTTTTATTTATTCATTTTACAAGAAAATATAATTCTTATTTATATTTTAAAATCTAAAATAAAAACTATTATTTTTTCAATTATGTCACTATTCATATACTTTTTTTAGAATATTTATATATTTATTATAAATAATAAAAAATTGAAAATAATTTTTAATACAAATAAAATTATATTTCTGAATTTATATGTTATCTTTTAAAATAAACTTACGAAACAATAATCTTCTATTCAATAAATAAATTTTGTTTTGAGAAAAAAAATTCAATATTTTTTAACTCTCGTTAAAAAATAAGATAAGAAATATATATATATATATATATATATATATATATATATATATATATATATATATTTGTAAAATAAACTAGTTTTGTAATAAAATATTAACATATCATTATAATAAATTTTCAACATATTAAAGTATGGCTTTAAACATTATTGTAGTATATTGATGAAATATTAACAAAATTATGGTTTTAAACATATCACTCCATCAATTTGTGTTTTTAAATTCAAAATTATAATTTTTAAAAGTAATGGCTTCTTGGACTGAGCAACTGGGTCTGGGTCCCATCAATGACGTGGCACAAAGTTCAACGTGACATCCAGCTGTCCACGCTACTGAGTCGGGGCTCCGAATTCGAAGCTCCATTTTCACACTTTCAATGTTATCCTCTTAGGCCACGAACAACCAATCACACTTCACCACTTCACCACATACGATGACTTTCTCCAGTTGGCCAATTTCAATTGGTCCCTTTCACAGGCCCACACTGTTTCCGGTGCACCGGATCGCCGCACCCAGTTCGGGGACACTAGATTAGGATGACATGCAGTAGTATCAAAAACAGTGACGAATCTCAATGCGACGAGGAACGGCCAAGAACACACCACGTGTCCCTAGGACGATTGCGGACCCAATTAGCGCGCGAAACGTGGCGCAACCAACGAGCTTTGCAGCTAATTTCAGACAACCCCCTCGCAGGTGGGTCCCACGCGAAACATAATCCTCGGTGACGGACTTGCCGAAGGACAAAAGATAAGGACGAACTCATGAGAACATTGCACGCTACTTCCCACGCATCTATCTCACAGTGTATGGCACATCATTGACCGTTGATCTTGATTAGTTTTAGTCTTCTGACACCATCCAACGTTCAGGAAGTTTCCATTTTCGATGAGTAAAAATTAAATAAAAAAAACCAAGTTGTTTTTAGTGGTTGACCCACGAAAACAAGTGAGCTTCCAAAAGTATCACACTGTTGCATGCTGTCTAGGCTCAGTGGAAAGAGATATCATGGGGTTGGGTGGCCATTGTGGATCAGTGAGAAAGCTCTTCCAAAAGATAATTCAAGATATTTTCTCTTTATTTTCTTAGTCATTTATATTACTATTATTACTATTTTTTTATTTTCCTTATTCTATAAGGTGTTTTTTCTTGAATGATTTATCTTATATGGATTATGGATATGGATGGATTCTGATTTTTATTTTTATTTTTACATTCACTGGGTGAAAGTGAAATTGGAATTCAAGTTTCTCAACCAAACTGGTAATTTTCTTGAACTGTTAGTTAAGTTCCATTTGGGTTTCCTTGTTTTTATTTATTTATCTTTTTTTTTTAGCTTTGCTCCTTTGGTGTTTTAGGCCATCTGGTTCTGACTTACAAGTTCAGTCCATTTATGACGTCAATCTCTGGAGGGTTGTTTGGTTGCTGTTTCTAGTTGTAGCTGTTTATGTGATCTGAATCTATTCCATTCCTTCTGTTCTTCTCTATCTCTCTCTCTTCTGGATTGCTGGCAGCTACATGTTTCATCTGTCCCTTGCTTTGATCCCTGTCTCCAAACTCATCCTAAGACAAATTCTGCTCTCCCTTTTGATGCTCTTCATTGTTACTCATCACAGATTCACCACCTGCACCTCTTGCCATTTCATGTTTTGTAATTTCTCTTTCACTCAATTCAGGGCAAGTATAAGTTGACCCTTATCTCAAAAACAGTCTTTGTTTTGTCCAGTTCAGTGGTTAACCTCACACCCTTTTTGTTCTTCATCATCCATTTGGTTGATTTGGGTTTACCCTTTTTGGTTAAAAGTGTTGTGATGTGGACCTTGTTTGTGAGATGAATATTGTTGGCTATTATTGAGGATTATTACCTTGGATGGTATGTGGGTATATAGTGTCTCAAATCAGTGTGAGTTAGCTTGTGATTGATTGATTACAAGGTTACAAGGATGGTATCAAAATCCTATTCAAACCTATTGGAGTTGGCCTCTGGGGAGGCTCCATCATTTGGGTACATGAACAGGAGAATTCCAAGGATTATGACTGTGGTTGGGTTGATATCTGATGTTGATGATGACCCAGTGGAGAGTGTGTGCTCTGATCCGTCGTCGTCGACAGCGCACCGAGACCGGATAATCATGGTGGCTAATCAGCTTCCCATAAGGGCCCAGAGGAGGCCAGATGGGAATAGGAGTTGTTGGTCTTTTGAGTGGGATGAGAATGCACTTCTTCAGCTGAAAGATGGGTTAGGAGATGATGATATTGAGGTTATTTATGTTGGATGCCTTAAGGAGGAGGTGCATCCAAGTGAACAAGATGAGGTTTCACAGACACTTCTTGAGACCTTCAAGTGTATCCCAACTTTTCTCCCAGCTGACCAGTTTACTAAGTACTATCATGGTTTTTGCAAGCAGCAGTTGTGGCCACTGTTCCATTACATGTTGCCCTTGTCACCAGAGCTTGGTGGCAGGTTTAATAGGTCACTGTGGCAGGCTTATGTGTCAGTCAATAAAATTTTTGCAGATAGGATTATGGAAGTTATTAACCCTGAAGATGATTATGTGTGGATACATGATTATCATCTGATGGTGTTGCCAACTTTCTTGAGGAAGAGATTCAACAGGGTGAAACTGGGGTTCTTCCTTCACAGTCCATTCCCTTCATCAGAAATATATAAAACATT
>CM023959.1:20161528-20172248 GCA_013407115.1 Glycine latifolia | reverse complement strand
TATATATATATATATATATATATATATATATATATATATATATATATATCGATGGCAAGCTATTCTAAGTATTTTTGATTTTGAAATTGAATTTCTCAAAGGTACTTTAAACTCCTTACCTGATTATCTTACTCATGAATACTTACTGGGGAGAGATCGGTGAGCAAATGCCCAATTCAGTTAAATCTTCCTCCTCACGAGGAAGAGGGAGAGAAAAAGGCACCAAACCTAGACTAGCTGTTGCTGGTTTAATCTCCCATGCAGCATCTGTAGGGGTTGGATCTTCATCCAATCAGGAAGAAGATTCCAAAAAACAATCAAAATCTGGGTCATCAACCCAGTCTGGGTCATCGACCTGGGTGTTACCTCAATCCATCACTGGGCCTTCTACTCAGAAGCCTAAACCTCAATCACAAACAAAGGCAGATTATGCCATGCCAATCCAAACCCTTTTGGCCCTTCATGAACAAGGTCTTTCCCACCTTCCAAAAGGCCTTCCTGTAACATCCTCAAAATTATATTATAAGATATATTTATGATTGAATTATGAAACTGTGATGATAATTGGATACAAGAAGAATAAGATAAATTTTATTTGAACATAAGCATTTGTTGAACATGTTTTATATATATTATTAATCAGTAGAATTTTCTGATCTTTAGAATATACAATTTTAGGAGAAATTTGATTGTTTCCCGGACAGCGTTGGTACACACTGCATATGTTAGAAATTTCAAACTGAAGCAGAATAAGGTGAGACAAGACTCATATGATAGAGAATAATTTGTAAAGTTAGAAACTATACAACTGTGACAGAAAAACCTTAGAATAGAATTTCTATGAATTTTATACGGTAATAACTTTGAAATTTTATTCAGGAAAATTCAGGCAGCAGAAAAATATGGAAAAATGATAAGTAGAATCTGTGGAATTTTCTCTTAATTGTAGGATGTACAGACTTATTTAATAAAATGATTTAGTAATTTTGATGGTCAGAAGTAGAACGGACCAATCAGAATTAAGATAGAGCAGTCTTGTACGTAAAGCCTGTGTAGCACTCTATATAGACTGTTTGTGAGCTATTTGTACTGTAACTGAAGTTAGTTTCTGGAAATCTCTAGAGTTCTATTATTTAATCTTATCCTTTAGGCAAAAGAGTTCGAATTGAACTTTACTTCCTGGAAATCTCTAGAGTTCTATTATTTAATCTTATCCTTTAGGCAGAAAGTAGCCTTAAAGATTTGTCAAGATGATAAAATCCAGCATCAGCTTGCCAAAGAAAAGGCTCAAAATCGCAGAGATTTGGGAAATTTCTGTGAGCAGTTTGGCCTTCCCTGTTCCAAGCCTAGTAAGTCCAAGAAGCATACCCATAATCCAGAGAAACAGAAACTCAAAAGGTCTGTTTACCATTGTCACAAGTCAGGAACCCCGCCTAGAAAGCTTAGAAGAGAGTTCCAGACCAAACCTCCCTTTGATAAGGTCAATATCCTTAAGAAACAAGTAGTCTGTTGGACTTGTGGCAAACCTGGCCATAAAAGTCAGTATTGCAGGCTTAAGAAGAAGCTTAGGAATCTTAACTTAGAACCAGCTATCGAAGAACATATTAATCAGCTTCTTGTAGAATCCTCCTCTGAGGACGAATCTGATAAAGAAACTTCTGAGGGCCAATCTTCAGAAAATCTGAATCAAATTCAAGAAGATGATTTATCTTCGACTGATGAAGAATGTCCTTCTTCTTCCCAAATCAATGTCCTTACCCGGGAGCAAGATCTTCTTTTTGAGGTGATTAATTCTATTTCGGACCCTGAAGAGAAGAAAAATCTTTTATTAAAACTCAAACAATCTTTAAATGAGTCATCTTCTTCATCTTCTAAATCTAACAATTTGTTAATTACTAACAAGTTTAACCTTAATAATACCCTTAAAAAATTTGAAAAGAGTGTTGTTAAACCCGTGACCCTACAGGATCTTCAGCATTAAGTTAATCAACTAAAAGCTAAAATTTGCCTCATTAAAAAACAATAGAATGTTCATCAGAATATTCTGACTATTTTGCAATCTGGTGATCAAACTGATGAGGAGAATCATGATCAAAATAGCCAACCCTCTGATAATGAATCCCAAAATGATTCAATTACTCCTGTAGTTCCTCCAAACATTTTTGAGTTAATTAATCAATTAACAATCCAAAAGTTTTTTTATAAAAGTCAAAATTATTGTTGGAACCTTTGTCCTTGAAACTGAAGCTCTGTTTGACACAGGGGCAAATTCAAACTACATTCAAGAAGGATTAATTCCAACCAAGTATTTTGAAAAAACCTTCGAACGTCTTAGTACCGCTAGTGGTTCTAAACTTCGGGTCAATTACAAGCTTTCAGATGCATTAATTGAAAAGGAAGATTTGAAAATTAAAACCTCTTTCCTTTTGGTTAAAAATCTGAAAAATGCTGTTATTTTAGGAACGCCTTTTATCAAATCAATCTTTCCTATAACCATTTCTGATAAAGGCATTTCTACGACTTATCTAAACAAATCTATCACTTTTAGGTTTCTTAAAACCCCAATTGTTAGAAATTTAAACCCAATCCTTTTTAAGCAAAACCAAATTAATTATCTTAAAGAAGAGATTTCTTACAAGAAAATTGATGATTTGCTTAGCCAACCAATTATTATTAATAAAATCAAGTTTTTGTCCAATCAAATCCAAAACTCCATCTGTGCCGATCTTCCTAACGCTTTTTGGCAACGCAAACAGCATATGGTTGATCTTATGAAAAGGATTTTAATGATTGACAATCCCGACCAAAGCCAGGCCGATCTAGATGAGCCAAGAACTCCTTGTTCATTGCCAGAAGGAAATTCAAGATCTTCTGCAAAAAGGGCTAATAAGGAAAAGTAAGAGTCCTTGGTCTTGTTCGGCATTCTATGTCAACAAACCAGCCGAGATTGAGCGTGGATCTCCCCATCTGGTCATCAACTATAAACCCCTCAACCAAGCCCTTCAGTGGATTCGCTATCCGATTCCTAACAAGAAGGATCTTTTTAATCGTCTTTTTTCCGCTAAAATCTTTTCAAAATTTGACATGAAATCTGGGTTTTGGAAAATTCAAATTAGTGAAAGGGATTGTAATAAAATGGCTTTTACAGTTCCTTTCAGACAATATGAATGGAGAGTTATGCCTTTTAGATTAAAAAATGCTCCTTCAGAGTTCCAGAAAATTATGAATGACATTTTTAATCCATACTCTTCTTTTATTATTATCTATATTGATGATGTTCTTGTGTTTTCCCAATCTGTTGACTAACATTTTAAACACATAAACATTTTCATTCAGGTAATCAAGAAAAATGGTCTTGCTTTATCAGATTATCGTGCTATTGAATTTTCCAACAAATTCCCAGATCAGATTATCGAAAAAACCCAACTTCAGCATTTTCTCGGTTGTCTAAATTATGTGGCTGACTTCTTCCCTCAGCTGAGTAATATTGCTAAACCTCTTTATGACCATCTCAAGAAGGCTCCTCCTCCTTGGACAAATACCCATACTGGCATTGTCAAACAAATTAAAACCCAAGTTCAAAATCTTCCTTGTTTATATCTTCCCAATCCTTCAGCCAAAAAGATTGTTGAAACTGATACCTCTGACATAGGTTATGGTGGCATTCTCAAGCAGTCTGTTAATGACAAAGAACAAATAATTGCATTCACTTCTAAGCATTGGAACCCTACTTAGCAGAATTATTCCACAGTTAAAAAGGAAGTTTTAGCAATTGTTTTATGCATTTCTAAATTTCAATCAGATTTGCTTAATCAAAGGTCTTTAATTTGTGTTGATTGCAAATCTGTAAAAGAGATTTTACAAAAGGATGTCAAAAACCTTGCATTAAAATAAATTTTCGCCCGATGGCAAGCTATTCTAAGTATTTTTGATTTTGAAATTGAATTTCTCAAAAGTACTTTAAACTCCTTACCTGATTATCTTACTCGTGAATACTTACAGGGGAGAGATCGGTGAGCAAATGCCCAATTCAGTTAAATCTTCCTCCTCACGAGGAAAAGGCACCAAACCTAGACTAGCTATTGCTGGTTTAATCTCCCATGCTGCATCTGCAGGGGTTGGATCTTCATCCAATCAAGAAGAAGATTCCAAGAAACAATCAAAATCTGGGTCATCGACCAGGGTGTTACCTCAATCCATCACTGGGCCTTCTACTCAAAAGCCTAAACCTCAATCACAAACAAAGGCAGATTATGCCTTGCCAATCCAAACCCTTTTGGCCCTTTGAGAAATTCAATTTCAAAATCAAAAATACTTAGAATAGCTTGCCATCGGGCGAAAATATCTTTTGCAAGGTTTTTGACATCCTTTTGTAAAATCTCTTTTGCAGATGCATATGGGGTGGAAGCGAAGACTAGATGGAGGAGATCAGAATAACCAATGCATATGGAAAGCAGGAATAGAATACGAAACTCACATGGCTATGAACAATAATAAAGACAATAAATGTAAACTTAAAGCATAAAATTATACTCTCAAGTGCGGCAGATCCAATGAGATGAGAGGGAGTGGATGAGAAGAGAAAGGTTTAATTTACACAAAAATAAACATGCAATGCAAAGATGAGAAAACAAATGTTTATTTCTCAAAAAAGATTAAAAGATTAAAAGATTACAAGGGATTAAACTCAGAGTTACCTATGGGGAACACTCTGAATCGGTCAACACTTAGGAAAATAGAACTTGGTTACAGATTAAGGGTCACAACCCTTAAATAGACTCATAAACTCCTGTTTCTACAGTTCTGGTAAATACAACCGGAAAACCTACCGCTACAGTGAACAGTGCTAAACAGTAGTCTGCCGCAGGAAATAATGATGTCATGCTTTGGTCAATGATGATTTCATCTGTAGGAGCTTTCGCCACTTTCCCTTCAGATGTTGATGCTAAGATTATAGATTAGTTAGTCTGAAGGAGCTTTCACCACTTTTCCTTCAGATGTTGATACTGAGATTGTAGATGCTAAAGGAGCTTTCACCACTTTCCCTTTAGCTGATACTGAGATTATGGATGCTAAAGGAGCTTTCACCACTTTCCCTTTAGCTGATACTGAGTTCTTCAATCAACCCCAAGATTGATGCCGAAACAATCGTCTCTATTCTGATAGAAATCATTCGACGATTTTGAAGAAGCTTCAGCGGGGTTTTTGGATGAGGACCAGGCGTCTTGATTCTCCTTTTCCAAAAGATTAAAGATCATTTTTATGTTTTCAGTAAACTTCTCTTTAGAAGAAGAAGATGCTAAGGCTGATAACACTTGTGATCGTTGATTGAGGAATTTGGAATTTGCAAGCTTCTGGATCTGCTACTTTGGTGAGGGTTGGATGCTGTTTGAACCAAAGCAAAACCTGTTCAGAATTGGCCCTTGAATGGTCAAACTGAGACCACCATTTTACCAGAGTTTGACGTTTGAGCATTGGTAATTGTCCTTTTATGGAGGTATTACCATAAGTGTAACGCCATTGAAAGATCCAGGCGAGAGAGAGTTTGCTGAAGAAGTGAAGATCCACTGGAAACAGATCGTTGTCTGGATGTTCGAACTTCTTTGTGAAGGTTTTCATACCAGATACTACCTCGGAAGGGAGTATCTCAAGGATTGGTCCATAAAAATTCCACCACTGCAGGAACCACTGCGGGAACTTATACTGGACATTCTGTTTGAAATAAATAAGCCAAGAATGCATTAAATCTTTATTTTGGAAATAGAAAACATTATTCCAGGCAGTTTGATAATCCCAATATGAAAAACCAATGGGATCATAATTTTGAGAAAAACGTTTTATCTTATTCATATCTCCAAATTCCATAGGTGTCAGAACCTTAAGAATTTGCAGAGTTGAATAAGCAATTTGCTCAGAGTCCTTGTTTTTATGATGTTTAATCTAGACTGAGTTAGTATCAACAAGAATAAACTCATAAAAATGCCTTGTCTTGAGCATAGAGGTCGGCATGTAATGAAATTGGTTTCCCTGTATGTCTTTTAGGAAGATTTTTAGGGAAACTTTGTTTGGTTTGGAGTCCCAAAATTCAGGTTCCATTTGGATGACGTCCTGATACTTATTTTTTGGGAAGTATTGTGTTTGGGGCTTTGGCTTTTGGATTGCCAATGGTTCAGGTTGTTGAACTATGACTTTGCCTTTTGGTTTGTGAAGTGTTATAGGGGTTTGGGACATGGTCTTGATCATGTCAACTATGGATTCATTTTCTTCTTCTTTAGAAGTAATGTCAGCCCAAGTTTTTGATGGAAGGCCTTTTGGAAGGTGGAAAAGACCTTGTTCATGAAGGGCTAAAAGGGTTTGGATCGGCATGGCATAATCTGCCTTTGTTTGTGATTGAGGTTTAGGCTTCTGAGTAGAAGGCCCAGTGATGGATTGAGGTAACACCCGGGTAGATGACCTAGACTGGGTTGATGACCCAGATTTTGATTGTTTCTTGGAATCTTCTTCCTGATTGGATGAAGATCAAACCCCTGCAGATGCTGCATTGGAGATTAAACTAGCAACAGCTAGTCTAGGTTTGGTGCCTTTTCCTCTCCCTCTTCCTCGTGAGGAGGAAGATTTAACTGAATTAGGCATTTGCTTATCGATCTATCCCCAGTAAGTATTCATGAGTAAGATAATCAGGTAACGAGTTTAAAGTACCTTTGAGAAATTCAATTTCAAAATCAAAAATACTTAGAATAGCTTGCCATTGGGCGAAAATTTGTTTTGATGCAAGGTTTTTGACATCCTTTTGTAAAATCTCTTTTGCAGATTTACAATCAACACAGATTAAAAACCTTTGATTAAGCAAATATGATTGAAATTTAGAAATGCATAAAACAATTGCTAAAACTTCCTTTTCAACTGTGGAATAATTCTGCTGAGCAAGGTTCCAATGCTTAGAAGTGAATGCAATTATTTGTTCTTTGCCATTAACAAACTGCTTGAGAATGCCACCATAACCTATGTCAGAGGCATCAGTTTCAACAATCTTTTTGGCTGAAGGATTGGGAAGATATAAACAAGGAAGATTTTGAACTTGGGTTTTAATTTGTTTGACAATGCCAGTATGGGTATTTGTCCAAGGAGGAGGAGCCTTCTTGAGATGGTCATAAAGAGGTTTAGCAAGATTACTCAGCTGAGGGAAGAAGTCAGCCACATAATTTAGACAATCGAGAAAATGCTGAAGTTGGGTTTTTTCGATAATCTGATCTGGGAATTTGTTGGAAAATTCAATAGCACGATTGATGGGAGTGATAGTTCCTTGATGGATGTTGTGGCCAAGGAAACGGATTTTTGTTTGAAAAATATTTATTTTAGTTTTAGATAAAGCAAGACCATTTTTCTTGATTACCTGAATGAAAATGTTTGTGTTTAAAATGTTGGTCAACAGATTAGGAAAACACAAGAACATCATCAATATAGACAATAATAAAAGAAGAGTATGGATTAAAAATGTCATTCATAATTTTCTAGAACTCTGAAGGAGCATTTTTTAATCCAAAAGGCATAACTCTCCATTCATATTGTCCGAAATGAACTGTAAAAGCCGTTTTATAACAATCCCTTTCACTAATTTGAATTTTCCAAAACCCAGATTTCATGTCAAATTTTGAAAAGATTTTAGCGGAAAAAAGACGATTAAGAAGATCCTTCTTGTTAGGAATTAGATAGCAAATCCACTGAAGGGCTTGGTTGAGGGGTTTATAATTGATGACCAGATGGGGAGATCCACGCTCAATCTCGGCTAGTTTGTTGACATAGAATGCCGAACAAGACCAAGGACTCTTACTTTTCCTGATTAGCCCTTTTTGCAGAAGATCTTGAATTTCCTTCTGGCAATGAACAAGGAGCTCTTGGCTCATCTAGATCGGCCTGGCTTTGGTCGGGATTGTCGATCATTAAAATCCTTTTCATAAGGAAGATCAACGATATGCTGTTTGCGTTGCCAAAAAGCATTAGGAAGATCGGCACAAATGGAGTTTTGGATTTGATTGGGCAAAAACTTGATTTTATTAATAATAATTGGTTGGCTAAGCAAATCATCAATTTTTTTGTAAGAAATCTCTGCTTTAAGATAATTAATTTGGTTTTGCTTAAAAAGGTTTGGGTTTAAATTTCTAACAATTGGGGTTTTAAGAAACCTAAAAGTGATAGATTTGTTTACATAAGTCATAGAAATGCCTATATCAGAAATGGTTATAGGAAAGATTGATTTGATAAAAGGCATTCCTAAAATAACAACATTTTTCAGATTTTTAACCAAAAGGAAAGTGGTTTTAATTTTCAAATCTTCCTTTTCAATTAATGCATCTGAAAGCTTGTAATTGACCCAAAGTTTAGAACCACTAGCGGTACTAAGACGTTCGGAGGTTTTTTCAAAATACTTGGTTGGAATTAATCCTTCTTGAATGCAGTTTGAATCTACCCCTGTGTCAAACAGAGCTTCAGTTTCAAGGACAAAGGTTCCAACAATAATTTTGACTTTTATAAAAAACTTTTGGATTGTTAATTGATTAATTAACTCAAAAATGTTTGGAGGAACTACAGGAGTAACTGAATCATTTGGGGATTCATTATCAGAGGGTTGGTTATTCTGATCATGATTCTCCTCATCAGTTTGATCACCAGATTGCAGAACAGTCAGAATATTCTGATGAACATTCTGTTGTTCTTTAATGAGGTGAATTTCAGCTTTTAGTTGATTAACTTCATGCTGAAGATCCTGTAGGGTCACGGGTTTAACAACACTCTTTTCAAATTTTTTAAGGGTATTATTAAGGTTAAACTTGTTAGTAATTAACAAATTGTTAGCTTTAGAAGATGAAGAAGATGGCCCATTTAAAGATTGTTTAAGTTTTGATAAAAGATTTTTCTTCTCTTCAGGGTCCGAAATAGAATTAATCACCTCAAAAAGAAGATCTTGCTCCCGGTAAGGACATTGATTTGGGAAGAAGAATGACAGTCTTCATCAGTCGAAGATAGATCATCCTCTTGAATTTGATTCAGATTTTCTGAAGATTGGCCCTCAGAAGTTGTTGTTCTGATCTCCTCCCTCTAGTCTTTGCTTCCACCCCATATGGTATCAGAGCTTGATGGGAAAGTAGGAATGTATGGCTAGATTTGGTTTGTCTTTTACTTATCTGAACTATTATCCAGACAGAATGTTTTGATTTTCTTTATGTTCTCTTTAAATGCTTTTGTACATGTTTCAAGTACTTTTATGTCTTAACTGGTTAGCATGATAAGCGGAGAAAGTTCTGATCTGGTGTTGCTGGAGTAGTAAGTCCCGCCGAGATAAGGGCAGTAAATCCTACAAATTATTGGAACGCGAGATCTGAATTTTTGTCTGAAATTCATTGGCTTTAGTTAAGAGATAAAAAAAAAGTCTGGAATATAGCTCAGTAGGTAAATTTTAACCCAGATCTATCTTTATGTTTTTATAGAACCAAAGGATGACAATGATATCAGGGGACTATTTTTATGATATTTTTCCATGTCTCTTTTCCGCACCTTCTCCTCTCGTCTCTCTTTCAAGTCTTCACAACCTTCATCCTCCTCTTTTAATCTTTCTCAAGCCGATACTTTTGTAGATTTACAATCAACACGGATTAAAAACCTTTGATTAAGAAAATCTGATTGAAATTTAGAAATGCATAAAACAATTGCTAAAACTTCCTTTTTAACTGTGGAATAATTCTGTTGGGCAGGGTTCCAATGCATTTAGAAATGCATTTATTTGTTCTTATCCTTCAGCCAAAAAGATTGTTGAAACTGATGCCTCTGACATAGGTTATGGTGGCATTCTCAAGCAGTCTGTTAATGGCAAAGAACAAATAATTGCAATCACTTCTAAGCATTGGAACCCTACTCAACAGAATTATTCCACAGTTAAAAAGGAAGTTTTAGCAATTGTTTTATGCATTTCTAAATTTCAATCAGATTTGCTTAGTCAAAGGTTTTTAATCCATGTTGATTGTAAATCTGCAAAAGAGATTTTACAAAAGGATGTCAAAAACCTTGCATCAAAACAAATTTTCGCTCGATGGCAAGCTATCCTTCTTGTTAGGAATCGGATAGCGAATCCACTGAAGGGCTTGGTTGAGGGGTTTATAGTTGATGACCAGACGGGGAGATCCACGCTCAATCTTGACTGGTTTGTTGACATAGAATGCCAAACAAGACCAATGACTCTTACTTTTCTTGATTAGCCCTTTTTGCAGAAGATCTTGAATTTCCTTCTGGCAATGAACAAGGAGTTCTTGGCTCATCTGGATCGGCCTGGCTTTGGTCGGGATTGTCAATCATTAAAATCCTTTTCATAAGGAAGATCAACGATATGCTGTTTGCGTTGCCAAAAAGCGTTAGGAAGATCGGCATAGATGGAGTTTTGGATTTGATTGGGCAAAAACTTGATTTTATTAATAATAATTGGTTGGCTAAGCAAATAATCAATTTTCTTGTAAGAAATCTCTTCTTTAAGATAATTAATTTGGTTTTGCTTAAAAAGGATTGGGTTTAAATTTCTAACAATTGGGGTTTTAAGAAACCTAAAAGTGATAGATTTGTTTAGATAAGTCGTAGAAATTCCTTTATCAGAAATGGTTATAGGAAAGATTGATTTGATAAAAGGCGTTCCTAAAATAACAACATTTTTCAGATAATTAATGCATCTGAAAGC
>CM023959.1:20133571-20157053 GCA_013407115.1 Glycine latifolia | reverse complement strand
CCACGCTACCCACTTGGGATGGCAGACAGAAAATGCCATTTCTAGGCCACTTCCCACGCTACTCACTTGGACTCCCACGCTACCCACTTGGGATGGCAGACAGAAAATGCCATTTCTAGGCCACTTCCCACGCTACTCACTTGGACTCCCACGCTACCCACTTGGGAGGCCAGACAGCATTGGCATTTTTGCACATCTGGCGCGGGTCGCGCCACACTTCACGTGGGTCGCGCCGAAGGTCAGAATAGCCTATTTTCACTCTTTCTCAAGTGTTTAAGCCTCCTTTCAAGGGATTCCAAGGCCTAATAATATTTCCTCATGTATAAGCTTAATCCTAAGCTTAACACATGCTTAATCCAAGCTTAAACATATGCTTACGAACTCAAGCTATTACAAACCCATTTTCTCTTTGACCTTTCACCAAAAACATTCTCTCTTCCTCCTTCCGCTTCCTCTATTAACGAACGAAGGAAAGCTTCAAGTTAGCGTAGAGAAGGCGATTTTGAGACATTTAAGCTTGGGAAAAGCTATTCGCCAGTGTTGTTAAACACCTTAGAAGTAAGAAACGCAGGTAAGAACCTCAAAATCTAACTGTTAGGGATTTTGGATCCTTTTTGGGGGTCTGCATGTCACCTGTTGGGTGACTAATTCTTGTAACCTGGAAAAGAAGAGTTTCCTTACATGCAACGGGTGAGAACCGCTTGTAATCTCTTGCATGCATGTATGGAGGGTGTGACGCTGAGGATAGTGGTGTTCGGAACCGCGAGAACAAAAGAACCAGTGTAGAGCTTCAAACAGGTAGCTCTATATTCTTGGGAGTTCTTCCCCTCGACTGCATTCCACCATACTCCAAAGGAGTGATGGTTATTGTATGTCATGATGCATGTATTGAAATTGTGTGTTACTGCTTTAATTGAGAACATGTATATGATTTGCACTGTGATAATATGTTGTGATTGTGTGAGAATTCTCTGGCCAGTAGAATGGATAAATATGGACTTCCCTTAGAGCCAAAGTGATGTGGAACAACTCTAAGTGGTCAATTAGTATATACGAAAACCATGAGAGAGAATGTTCATTAAGTTGGATGAACCTCTCTTGGAAGAGCCATATACGTCCACGCAGAACCCGGTTCCTCCGGTGGTGTTTGCCCGAAGTCCTGGGGGAATGTGCCCATTAAGTTGGATGGTTTACCTCAGGCAAGGGATGTACGAGAGCATATGCCCATTAAGTTGGATGATCTTTTCTTGTATGATTCGTGTGATTGTATACATGTATTATGTTTTTGAAAGCTTGGATGGCTAATTTGTGTAATGTCTATTTTAATACTATGTATCGTGGAAGTGAACCCGGGGAAGGAGAGGCCTTCTAGAACCCGGAGTTTACTGAGATCATTATCTCACCCCGATTAGAGATTATATGTGTTTGCAGGTGATAAGCACAGGGAGAAAGGCGGATCCCGAGGCAAGAGGCCCGAGTAGCAGGCAGTCCGTGGGATCCCGGACCATAGGCCGAGTCGAGACGGGCTCCGCGTGGGGCTTAGTTTTTGGGGCATGTCGGTTATAATTGTATATGCATTTTTGTGTTTTGGTAACCCGGCACCCTTTTGTGATGCATCCTGGTCCCTTGTTATGTACCTCGGCCCTGAGGGGTGTTGTTTTAAGAGTATTCGCCCTGAATAATGTACACTATGTTATTGTATACAGTATTGATGTAGGATGACGTCACTCTTTTATTGCTTCCAAATTAACTGTCGTTAATTTATATGCTGCGCTTAATGATCGTATTTGAATGTTAACAACCGGATGTATACGGGGTGTTACATCGGGCATTAGGAAGAGTTGTAGACCGAGCGTTTGGTACACGTGCCTCTCGTAGTGAAGACCAAGCTGGTGAACACCGTAGGCCCACTGCATCCACCAAAAGACAATGGGCAGCTAAGACTGTTCCTGAGACGGGTCATGAGGATGTTGCTAGTCATGAAGAACATGTTGACCATAAGATTCCAGTGATAGAGGATGCTGGGACCGGGTCAGAATCTTTCCCAGGTGGTCCGGTTGATACTTTTGTGCTAACCGACTACGTTAACCATGTGGCACATAGAGTGTGGGCCGAAGAGGTATTGATATTGTTGCTTGACATGCAAGTTTACATATATTTGTGAATGTAATGTTTATGACTGATGTAAATTTTTTAGTAATGTGCTGAGTTAAAATTGGCCTCTCACGGACGTAAAGTAGCCAAGTTTGGAAAGCCAACACCTGAGATTGAAGGGCTTGTCATTTATATTGGGTTAAGCCCATTGATCTCATGTTCTATGGAAACTAGAGACAGAGGGTTGCTTTCTGCATTTGTCGAGAGATCGCATCCCGAGACAAGCAGCTTCCATTTGCCCATCGGCGAAGTTAGCATTACTTTGGATGATGTTGCGTCCTTGTTGCATCTGCCGATAATGGGAGCATTCCAAACATATGATACAATTGATGTAGGGGAGGCAATTTCCTTGCTGGTTGAGTTGCTGGGTGTGACCTATGAGGATGCAAAAGCTGAGACCGAACAATGTCATGGGGCATATGTTTGACTGTCGTGGCTCTGTGAATTATATGTTGCGAAGTGTGAGGCTAGCCAGTGGGTTCTTGCAGCCAGAGCATATTTGCTGCATCTGGTAGGTTGTACATTATTTGCGAACAAGAGTGCCACACACATCAGTGTGGTATTCTTAGACGCATTTCGTGACCTTGACCAATCGACTGGGTATTGTTGGGGGGCAGCCGCTCTAGTCCACTTGTATGAAAATCTGAATTATGCATGTAAGCATCATGGGAAACATCTTGCGAGATATATTTCTTTGTTAAAGGTAATTACATTTTCAAGGCACCTAAGTTATTTATGTTAAGTCAATTTAAGTCAATTATGTTTGCCTGAATACTGTCATTGTTGTATTCATTAGTTTGTACTTTTATAATGCAGTGCTAGATCTATGAACACTTTTCGACCATTGGAAGTGTCATGCCTAATCCCCAGTACAATGAGAGGTTTCCATGTGCATGTTGATGGAAGGCTACCAAGGCATTACCAGTGGCGACTTATTGTCGACGTTTAGATATGATGACACTAGACGATGTTTGCTGGATGCCGTACATGGATCACCGTGCACACAGGGAGTTTGAGATGGTCTCTTTATTTTCAGGGCACCTTAGATGGGGTCCAAACATCGTAAGACATTTACTAGAGTGGGTCATGAGGCAATGTGGGTTTGTTCAACAAATCCCACAGTTCCACCACTCTGAGCCTCCCTCCATAGATCAAATGGATGACCGATGGACCCACTTCTCCGACTACATTGTGGCCACTGGTGACTTGGTTACTTTTCCTAGCCAGTGTGCTCATGGGTATATGGCTTGGTTCTACCGTATATCTCATCCATTTATGTTACCGCCAGAGGTTGGAGAGCCAAGCCGACATCCATTGCGAGTCACAACTACATCAGAGGACCCCCCCTTTTGTGGACGAGGATGACAGGGCAGAGGATGTGGCTGATCCAGTAGAGGGAGGTGCTGATGTCAGTGACATGCCTCCACATGCTATGGTAAAACTATGGGAAGCCTTGTTTTTAAAGTTATTTAACTTTATTGTCGAACTGTAATTCATTTTCAGTTTGGTATACTGTGTAATTGTTTCAGGGAATGTGACAAAGGATAGGAGAGGGGTTGCAACACA
Organism: Glycine latifolia; assembly: GCA_013407115.1. Classification (NCBI taxonomy): domain Eukaryota; kingdom Viridiplantae; phylum Streptophyta; class Magnoliopsida; order Fabales; family Fabaceae; genus Glycine; species Glycine latifolia. Next base: position 20,153,333 of record CM023959.1, on the reverse strand, counting down.
TGCTAGACATGAGGATGGTGACCCTTGGCATATATGTGTACTCAACTACACAGCACCTGTTGGAATCAACACGTAGTGTCACTCAGCATGGAAACATGTATGTGCGATCCAGAAGGTTGAGGGATACTGTTAGGAGACAGCTAGGAGGCAGAGACTGAAGACTCCTCATTTTTTTTACTTTGTTATGAAACACGAAAATTATGTTTTCCATTTTAAGTATTTGTATTTAATAATACACATTTATGTCGTTTGAGATTTTGGAGTTATTTAGTTGATGCATATGATATATTTAAATTTTACAAGAACATTTGTTTGAATTGCATTTTTTGATATATTTTTTAAAAGCCTTGGCACATACAGGATTTTCACTGAAAATATGATGTACATAATCAACGATTACTATTTAGGTGTGCAGACTTAGAATATGATGTACATATGATATGTTTAAATATTTTTTTATTGACCTAAATTGACATATTCAGGTAGGTTGTTCATGGATTTAGAATACATCCTCATTCGATGAATATAATAAGTCAACCAAAGTTTTGCTTCGTTAGAACAATGCGTTGTCCACAAGAATGCAGTTGATGGGATGGGGCAGTCATCCGCCAATTGAACCTGTTTCAATTATCAATTGTTAGCACCAATACAAATAATGTAAATGGCAAAGATTCAACTTGCTCCAATTATCAGTGAATGTTTTACCTGGACAAAGTGGTTACCAAAAACATGACCAATACAAATAATGTGATGAATAGATGGATCTTTAGGTGGTTGGCTTCTAAGAGGGAAAATGTCATACTTTGTTGGAGAGAAAGCGAAACAAGAATGACATTATACCTGGAGGCAATGACATAACTCATGTCGGTAATATCCATCCACTTATCCATTGTTACCTACACAATCATAGTTTATTAGTGTATTAACCAGTATTTAAAAAACACAGTCATACCTGCTTCAAATAATTATAAATTTAACTTATGTATTACCTTTGCTAATTCATCAACAAGAAGGGACCGCTTCAACTGCTCAAACCTATGAAAACCACCAAACAAGGCTATGTATTGATTAGACCATTGTGAAAGTTCTTTCAGCAAATGATTGCGGACCAAAGGCCTAGAATCTTTACCATAACCTAGGATGGCAGCAATTACACGATATCCACAATTACCATAAGCTTTAACATCAGTGATGTTACAAATGAATTTGTGTATAAAAGGGCGAAACTGATCAAGCATAGGAATGTGGTTGTTATTCTTTGTTTTATCAAATGTGGAAGCAGACATATTTTGTGTCGAACAACTATTTTTCACAGAATGTAATTCATCAACATACTCAAAGTAAGACGGATCCCGCTTTGTTGACCTTTCGTGCTTTGTGTATTTATTTTTTGGAGCACCTTTTGTTTTCACCTTTTCAGGGGAGATGCATGGATGTTTGATCAGGAAATGCAAGTTCTTTAAGCTTAGTCTTTAGGGTCATTTTTCCGCACTGGTCAAGCTTCTCAAAACGATTGGAGATTGCCTCCATCTCATCGGTTATCTGAATGTCCCACTCATCGGTAAACCTTGGTCTAAAAAATGTAATCTTCGCCAAAATATATGAATACTTGATTGTGGTATATTGCCAACAACAACTTTAGCTAGCTCACATGCACAAGGGAGACCATGAGTAGTTCTCATGACACATCCACAACGAGAAGGATTTTTGCCCGCATAATGAACCCGCTCGTACTTAGTAGCAATTTGGTTTAACTCATACCTAGACACCATGCCGACAAATCTCTTGTACAATGTTACTTTAAATACATGTCCGATCACATGGGTGCTTCTTTCCAATGATGCCTTTATTTTAGTATGTTGCAAGGTCATCATGTTGTTCATGGCATCCCAGACACTACATAAATCTCCAAGACTATTCTGTAGAAGCATTTTTAAAGTACAATGAGCAGACTCAACCCTGCATTTAATGACAACATGTAAATACTTTTAAAAACAAAAATGTTGTTCAACATTTGACAATGTCACAAACTTTAAAACTTTTCATACCTGTTAGTTGTAATGTTGCCAAAATGCATCACTTTATTTGTCCATGCAGTTACAAATTTTTCCGTATGAGGATCCAACCATGTTTCTTTAACATAATCAACAAATGTAGGTCATGGTGAACAAGCAATTTCAAACTTCTTTAGACAATCATGGTAAGACTTCTCAGTAGGACAATCAACAAAACTTCTCCATGCTTCTATGACATAGTCCCATGTGTTCTTCTGCCGAATATAAGTTTTACATTTTGCCTTCACATTCTTGTCAATGTGAAACCGACATAATATATTGGTTGACATTGGAAAAACAGTTTTAACAACACTCATCAATGCTGAATCTCTATTGGTAACAATGACGTCTGGGAAACATTCACTTTTAAGGAAAATCCTTTTAAAGCGTTCAAGGGCCTACACAAAATGTCATCCCAGTAGGTGTCACACCAACAATGTCAAGCAAAGGAAGTTTGTACCTATTTGTTTTGTATGTACTGTCTATCAAGAACACCATATGATATGCATTGCTCAATCTTACTACATCTGGATGTGTCCAAAATAAGTCACGTACCACATTTTCTTCTTTCAATCTATGCCAATGAATATACATGTCGTGTTCAAGAAGTTTCATTAATTGTTGCATTTCAGTGTTATTACCTCTGATACGCGTCCGGTATGCATATCTTGCATTGTAGACTTGCTTCAAAGTTGTATAATTATTGGCATTGTGCTCCTTCAAAATTAAAATAATATTCTTTGGTTTCACCATCGACCTCGTCATATCAGCAACAATGATTTTCTCCTCCTCAGTTAGTCAACCGGCATATGCGTGTCCACATAATGACTTAGCCAAACTATGATTATGAGTGCCACATATTACCTTGACTATCCAACCTTCACCTCCCGGACCAGGTTTGGCTCTCAGCTTAAACGGACAATCACATTTTATACTGCTAGTCGTTGTAGGTACCAAACCTTTTTTGAATGATCTATACTTTTCACTCCTTTGACAACCAATTAAAACATATGATGTTGATCCTAGCTTTTCATTTGCCATGTCACTCCTCATTATGACAACTACAAAATCATTATCATATGCAACACTATGAGCCCATTTCAATACGTCCTCAAGGCAAAGGAACACCTACAAAAATGGATAATTCATCTTTAAGTATGATGCGTATAGTTTAAGTTATTCATCTTTAAGAACTTTAACTAAATGCTAAATCAAACAAATACCTTAGACGTATTGAAGGCTGTCAAACAATCAACTGAACTATTAACATTTTCAAACGCATCAGCTTCTTCTTCAATGTCTTCATCCATATTAATTTCTTCAGACATAATACTGTCATATATTCACTGATCGTTGTCCATCTTAACAAATCAAAATAACATTTATTCATTGACAAAACATATGCATAATAATATTAAACAACATTAAACTCATAATATAATACCAATTATATTTATTTTTTTGCCAACATCACTATTACAGAGTCATACAAAATACAATAAAAATTTACATTACATAATAAAAAAAATTACAAATCAAATATTCAAAATTAAAAAATATCATAAACAAAACACTTAACTAAAATATTTTTCTAATTATTTTTGATAATATTTAAAACTATTATTGGGGAATATGGATTGCACAATCTGTATGGGTCATACGGATTGGCTAATTCGTATGACCCATACGGATTGAGTAATCCGTATGGTTTGTACGGATCACTCAATCTGTATAGGTCATACGGATTAGTCAATCCGTATGGGTCATTAAATGAAACTTTAACTTATGGATTGTGTAATCCGTATCATCTATACGGATTACACAATCCGTATGTAACAAAACAGAAAATAACTTACCTCCACTACCAGCTTGTCTCCGATGTTTGCCAATGATGGTGAACGCCACTACCATCACCCACAACTACCTCCTCCGACACCAAAACCTCCAATGCACAACAAATCGCACCAACAAATCGCACATCTAACACGCACACACACACACATAGCCAACTGAAAAAATGAGTTACAAACCAACATAAAAGCCAACACAATGCTTGAGGGCAATTTTGCCATTTTGAAAAATCTATATGGTATATAAGAACTTTATATAGTGTATTTAGCATATCCCATCATCAAAAATTCAAATTAATGCATCATCCCGTGTGGTGGAACTTGGCCCCTTTTGTCTACCAAAAAAAACAATGCATCACCCCACTCTAAAAAGTGTTCTTCCTTACCACCCCTCCTAACCTGAAGATTAATATTGCTGCTTTACCTATAAAACTTCTCCGTAAAGACACGATAAAACAACACTAAAACTAACTATATGTGTGTTTAGAAACTAGTTGAATCCAATGCCTATGGTTTCAGTTGAAAGCAGTATTATAATTTGCTTTGAAATTTTTGCATTAAAAAAATGTAATTTCTCCACTCAACTTGGTTTCAACACTGATCCAAACACCTGCATCTATATGCACAAATCTCAAACTTAAAGACTTAGAAGCAAAATCGAGAGCATCATATACCTATGTTGTGTATGAAATCTTGATTCAAACTCATGTTAATCCATAACATGACAACCTTGATCCTTATTAAATGTGATAATAGTATATAAAAAAAGAAAAAGAGAAAAAAAAAATCAACCCAAGAGCAGTATAGAGCACATACAACAGTTAAATTTCATTCATTTAGTCCCAACAAAAGTACTCATTTGAACCTATCTTTGATCTTCCCATACACACTCACAACCACATTCCCCCTTTTCTCTATAATATAAATAAACAAAATTACCCCACAAATGATAAGTTCAATTATTGAATAACTTCATTACAATCTTTTCAAACTTCTTTTTCGGGCATCTATCTTCTTCTTGTCTGCCTGAGTTTTTGCTACTCCACCTTGTTTTGTGCAGCATAAACCATGGATGTGGCACAGGAACTGTTAACAGCTGGCTCGGCTCCAACCATAGCCTGTTCCTGATTGTTTCCTCTAGTTGCGCTAGTTGAGGGGGCCAACGGTGACTGCAATGGCAATGTCACACCCGATGGTGCAGTTTTGACTTCAGCATTAAGAACTGAGGTGTAACTCTTCTGATCAACATTCAGAGCAGTTGTAGATTCAGATATAGCTCCGGTTTTAAATTTGGACTTTGGTTTTGCATGGATTCCTGTGTAAAGTCTGCAGCATACAACAAATGAAGCTGATGTTCTATTAGGCGCATGAGTGGTAAAATTAACATATATATGTAAAAACCAAAGAAATATGGAAAATATCCATAGATTAAACATGAAAAGTAGTATCTGATACAAACAATGAAAAGCCTGTTCCTGATATTTCTGTCAGAAGATTTTTTTCATATAGGCGCATGCAGACATTATAACTGCTCTTGTAGGCCTATAAGTCAAAAGAAATTCTAGTCATGTGACAAAAATATTCAATGAGTCAACCATATAGTCATTTTTGTGTTACTGTTTAATTAATTAAAGTATTGAAACAAAAATTTAATTTTTATACCAAGGAAAGGTTAAAAGGTCTCATGAGTCATTGCAAGAATGCAACAAGAGTAAAAGTTCAAGCTATTGTGAGACAAAGTAGTCCAAGGGAACACCCAATGGTTTGTGGCAAGGATAGATAAGCTCATGTACTTAGTTTGATCTCATGCTCATCTAATTAGTATGATCTCAACATGTCAATTATGAAGCAACTAAAATATGTTTCTGGACTCTATAAAATAGATGTTCTACTAAATCAATTTTGTTGATAAACTTAATAGCATTGAGCAATAAATAATTACCTCTACCAGTGGAATGTCAACACTTTCAGGCTACTTAAGCATGGAAAATAACTCAATCCTCATTAAATCATATATGTATAGCAGATAATGTGTATCTTCTTTGGCATATCTGTCATCAAAACAATAATTCAATAGATTACAGTAATTACGGTGTCCATGACAGTATACTAGTAACTATCAAGCTAAAAGCAAGCTCAAAGAATAAATTATTTTGAGGGAGGGGAAAATGAAACAAGATTTGTCATAACATCAAACATCAACATGCTTGTAACATTTTTAATTTGCTTATTTTGCTACAGATAAAATTCTCTCAAGTTTTAACGTGTTAAGTACAGAATAGAAATTTCATTATGAATTATAAAACATGTTATGCACTGTAGCCTTAAGGCAGTTGCAGGTCAACCCTGCAAAAATACAAGGGAAATGGCATACATCCTTGGACTACCAGATTCTATGGATTTTGTTTGCTGAACAGTACCACGAAGTCATATTACGAATTACAACCACATTACATTTTTGAAAGCCAAGGCAGTAAAAATCTAGCCCTGCAAAAAGAATAATAGAATAAAACAAAAGGAGGATCAAATGTGATAAGTTCAAAAATATTTTCATACCTTAGCATTTCATAAGGAAGGGGGCGTAGTCTTCAATCTGCACTCTGGTATCTGCAAGTAGTTCAGTTGTAAACCTTCCAGAATTTAATTTAAAAAACTTCCTAGAAAGTTCAAGTGTAAAAATTAAGACAACATACTCCTTGTTTGCAGTAATGTTGCAAAAATTACAAAGAAGATACTCCAAACTCTTCCTCTCCAATTTTAACACCTTCGAAGCCTAATAAATTCAATTAAAATATATTAGTGTCAATGATATAATGAAAAAAAGATTATAGTAATAAATTGCAAACATGTGAATGTGATCAAGGAATATAGATTATGGTGTTAAGAAATCACGTGCATCATTTTATCAAAATTTTCAGGTTGCTAAACAAACTAATACAATTTGCTGCCTTCATAAATAATATGGGAAATAATTTCAATATTGAATGAATAGTTGGGTCATTTTAAGAAAACCTTGTGAGTGTCAAACAAATTACAAATGTAGATTCCAAAGTCTCGTTGAAGATAAAAGCTGTCCGCCGACATTCTAGTTGTCACATGAGAGGATCCATAGGACAAGGATGCTACAGGTATAGTGTGCTCCTCTTCACAGGAAGGAAAAACTTGCACACGGAAGTTAAAATAACAAACAAAAGGTGCAAAAAAAGCAATATATATTAAATGAGCCCTGTGCTATAGAAGATGGCCAATGAAGCAGTGATGGTCTAGAAACTTTCAATGATGGCATACACTGTTGAAAAATCATCATTTGATTCTTTCCCTCAAGGAGATTCATCAAGATTTTTCAATTCCTTGGTAAGCGGTTTGATTACATCAAATATTTTTCAATAATCGCCTGAAACAATAACACAATACCTACAATGTAAGATTATTAAAATCCAACATTGATTAAAAAAACAAAAATGCTCAGCTATATTCCAATGCAATTGTTCGCTGAATTCTTCTGTTTAAAAGTAGTTTTTATGACAAATCAAGTTCTTGAAAAGTTCAACTGCACAAATATATTACCAGTAAATTTAACAGGATGCCAAGAGATGTAATGATAAGCAAATAATATCTGCTCAGCCAAGCAATGTAATCTTGCTAGAGCTGCCCCGAAAAGAACCATAAATGCATAGACAACTAGCCATCATAAAAGCGAAGAAATGTTTACCTCAGAACAAATCCACTTCCACTTTATGTTTTGGTCTGCCACTAATAAGCCTTAATGAGCCCTTCTCAACTTATTTACTTAATTATCAGATTGCTTCTTAGAGTGAAGCAATCAAACTACAGAAAAAGTGCTTGCAAAGGTATTACTGGCCACAAATAACTTTCCCAATCTGAATACCAGCAAGTCAACCATCTAAATAATGGTATAAATCTTTATGCCATGAGACAACTTTCCCATCAGATTTAATGTTCCACACAGTCAATATTAGAACTGTATTTCTTGTGTCTGTACAGGAGGATCATAACCTTCCTCTCTCATTCTTGTATCTAATTTTCTCAGCATTTCATAAATCTGATCAGATTCACCATGGAATCTATCACTAGCTATGAAACTGTGAACCTCATTCTTTATCTCAACCATGCTTTGACCAACAATTTTCTTCAACCTATTCTCCTTTATCAATGTCCTGAGTTTTGCAGCATCATGCCAATTCTTGTCCACACAATATATATTTGATAAAAGTGTATAATACCCTGCATGATTAGGGTCTAAAAGGAAAAGATTCAGAGCTGCAAGCTCCCCTATCTTAATATTTGATGTATACGACAAGCACCAAGTAAGGCTCCCCATACATGAGGCCCAGCTTGCATGGGCATTTCATTAATCATATCCAAGGCCTTATCCAACTCTCCCATTCGACCAAGAAGATCAACCATTATCCCATAATGCTCTGTATTGGCCATCAATTGGTATTCATTCACCATGACATGAAACATCTTTATCCCTTCTTCAATCAAACCTGCATGACTACAAGAAGATAGAATTGAGACGAAGGTTACATCGTTAGGCTTAACATCTGAATGATTGGACATCTGATAAAATAATTTCAAAGCCTTTTCTCCTTGCCCATGGAATCCGTAAGCTGCAATTATTGAGCTCCAGGTAACAACATCTTTATGTCTCATTCCTTTGAAAACCTTGTTAACATTATCTATGCTACTACATTTTGCATACAACTCTATGAGTGATGCTCCAATAAATTCATTATTGTCAAATCCACTTTTAGTTACAAAAGCATGAAGACATAAAGCTTGTTGAACAATCCCCAATTCTGAACTAGCAGCAAGAATCTTCACTAGAGCAATAGCATCAGGTTGAGTTCCATTAGATAACATGTTGCAGAAAACCCCCAGGGACTTGTGTGCCATTCCAATTTCAGCATAGCCACTAAACAAAACAGCCCAAGAAACTACATCCTTCTTGGGCATTCTGTTGAAAAGGTCAATTGCATTTTCAGGTGAGAAGCACTTCATGTACATGTCCATAAGAGCTGTAGAGACAGTAATATCCAACTCAAAACCGTAATTGACTGCTAATTTATGAATCTGCTTACCTTCTTCCAAATTTGAACTGGAAGCACAAGCTCGCAATGCACTAATGACAGTAACCCTGTTTAGTTCAATTCTCTTATCTATCATTTCATTGAAAAGATTTAACGCATTAGTTTCAGCTCCATTATCAGCATAACAGGCAACCATTGAGCTCCAAGATATAATATCTTTATATGGCATTTCCCTGAACAAATTAGCTGCACTCCTGATGGAACCAGTTTTTCCATATAAATTTAGAATAGAATTGGTCAAACATAACTTAGTGTCAAAACCCCTTCGTTTTACAAATCCATGTACACTTCTTCCAAGGTTAAAATCAGATAACTGGGCACAAGCAGAAGCAGCACTAACAAGTGTTACGGGATCAGGACTTACTTTGCTCCAACACAACCATTCGGGAGAAAAATGTAAGTGCAAGTTCAGGACTTCCATTCTGCTCATACCCAGTAATTATTGAAGTACATAAAACCATGTCTGGTTTTGGATACTCTGTAAACACTTTCACAGCATCATTCATTTGTCCACACTTTGAATACAACTCAATCAATGCAGACCCTACAAACATGTCATTATCTATCTTCTTCTTCTTGAGAAATCCATGAATCATTTTCCCCAGCTCAAGCTTCTGCAAACCAGAACATGATTTCAAAGCAATAGACACTGTATAGTTGTCCGGTCTTTCCTCATTTACTGCATCGGTGTTCATTTGATGGAATAGAGATAACGTCTCTACCCATTTTCCTTCCAAAAAATAGTTCCTAAGTAAAGCATTCCATAGATAGACAGTTTTACAAGGTGTTTCTTCAAACAGCTTATGTGCATGGAAAAGTGATGCATATCTAGCATAAAGAACATTAAGCTTGGTAACAATGAAACTATCATGGACAAGGCCCACTTTCAAACACTGTGAGTGCAACTGTGTGATTGATATCTTACTGCAGAAAGTTTCCAATAGCTTGACTAAAAGATCCCTCCTTTTCATGTAAAATGGGTGAATGATCTTATCCATGATGGGTATCCCAAAAGCAAGAGTCTTCCCAGTTCCAGTTCTAGCTCGACCAATCATATCACGACCTTGCATTGCAGGTTCCAACACAGCCCTCTACAAATTAATTAATTAATTAAAAAATAACAGAATCTCGAAGTTACAAACATCTAAACTACACAGCGATAATTATCAACCACGATCATATTTTGCATCAACGAATAAACCAGAGGAAGCAAAGCAAACCTGAATGGGGAAGAGCTTGGTGATGCCTTTCTTGGCCAAAGCGGAGACAATATCCCGCGAAATTCCGAGCTTTGCGATCTCAAGGCCTTCGTCGCGATCTCTAGGACATACAAAACCAGTTTCCTGGAGCCAAGAGAAAAAACATAAATCAAAGTTCAGATTTCAAACTATTGGCTGCTAATAAAAATAAAAACAGCATAGTCCATTCTAGCAACTACCACCACCATTTTTGTGGCATCATTTATATAAAAATAAGCAATATAAAGTTGCAGCCTTGTCTAAACAAAACTGGCCCATTTAATTTCCTGCTATTCTGTTCGGTGGTTATAGCATTTCTCGAAATGAATGTTTTGGCAATTAATTTTTTATCTTGTACCTTTAATTGACTTATAACAAAAACTTTAGTGAGAGACATATAAGCACACCAACAAGTGGAAATGCAAAACCTGCTCGTGCCTCGTGCCCTCGTGTATATAACACCAATTTATAACACCAAAACCACCGTATACTCAAATATAAGAAAATTAAAATCAATTTATAAAATGCAAGTGAAAAACAGAACGGCAGAACCTGCTCGTGCCTCGTGAACGATGGAAAGAGGTGTCACTGTAAAATAATTTATATTGGTATGAATATGTTAACAAATATAAATAACACGTTCAGATCAAACAGCGGAAGCAAAAATAGAAAAATAAATTTTAGAAGTATCTACCTTCTGTCATTATTATCAATCTTCAATTAATTTTCTGAGTTTTAGTTTTCCAGTCCCTCACTCGCTCAAATTCGATAGTGTGTTTTCTGAATAGAGGAGTAGGCTTGGTGATCTAAAATAGAGAGTGCTCAATTCTATTTATAAAGTGCTACGAACATGGTCAATAAATGGATCACATACAGAAACAATTTTCCTAAAAAGATATAGACTGAATATCTAAATATTTCTATCTTTATAGAATAAAGATATAAACTGAATATCTAAACATTCATATTTTTCATTCCTATCTTTATGAAACATCTTTTTAGAAACAGAAAATCAACATTCTCCCACTTGGTCCATTTAACCCAACATTAGTCATATGAAGAAACCAAATATACGAGTCATGGCGATAGGTCTTCTAATTAATAGCGAATATTATCTTCCATATACCACAATATATAAAGTCTCTAAATGCTAGTTCTCAACTTAATGAATAAATCATATATTTATTCCAGATTAAAGCTTAATGACATTTCTCAAAATAAATAAATGAATATGTGCACAAAACTATATGAGAAAATATCAAACTAAATGAGAGTTTCAAAATTAACAATTGTACTTTCAATAAAATCATATTATGGAACCAAGTCCCATTCGTACTACATGATCCTTAAAATTCTTTGGTGGCATGCCTTTAGTCAAAGGATCAGCAATCATCAACTCAGTGTTAATGTGTTCAATGACCAATTTATTTTCTTTAACACGTTCTCTTATGGCTAAGTACTTAATGTCGATGTGTTTATTTCGACTTCCACTTTTGTTATTCTTAGTCATGAATACCGCAGCAGAGTTGTCACAGTACATTTTTAATGGCCTAGAAATAGAGTCCATAACTCTAAGCCCAGACACAAAACTCTTCAATCATACACCATGTGAGATAGCCTCAAAACGTGAAACAAACTCAGCCTCCATAGTAGAAGTGTCAGTCAAGGTCTGCTTGACACTTCTCCAAGATACAGCTCCACCAGCTAGCATAAAGATATAACTAGATGTTAATTTTCGTGAATCAACGCAGCCAGCATAGTCTGAATCTGAGTAGCCAATCACTTCCAGACAATCAGTCTGTCTGTACATGAGCATGTAATCTTTTGTTCCTTGAAGATATCTTATCACTTTCTTTGCAGCTTTCCAGTGGTCAATACCTGGATTGCTTTGATATCTTCCTAAAACTCCAATAGCATATGCAATGTCAGGTCTGGTACAAACCTGAGTGTACATAAGGCTTCCAACAATTGAAGCATATGGAATATTCTTCATATGTTCCCGCTCAAAATCATTTTTCGGGCACTGACTCAAATTGAGTTTGTCACCCTTCACAATGGGAGCTACACTTGGTGAACAATCTTTCATGTTAAACCTCTCTAAAACTTTGTTAATATATGTCTCTTGAGACAAACCCAAAATGCCTCGAGATATTTTCCTATGGATCTTAATGCCAATGACATAAGATGTTTCTCCCATATTCTTCATATCAAAGTTCTTTGAGAGAAATTGTTTCACTTCATATAGCAAATCCTTATCATTAGTTGCAAGTAAAATATCATCCACGTATAACACAAGAAAACAAGTCTTACTCCCACTGACCTTCTGGTATATACATTAATCCATGATGTTCTTTTCAAAACCGAATGAAGTAATGACCTCATGAAATTTTAGATACCACTGTTTCAATCCATAGATGGACTTATTAAGCTTGCAAACTAAGTGCTCTTTATCACTAGAGGAGAATCCTTCAGGTTGTTTCATGTAAACCTCTTCCTCTAAATGACCATTAAGGAATGTTGTTTTCACATCCATTTGATGTAACTCAAAGTCAAAATGAGCTACTAATGCCATAATTACTCGGAAAGAATCTTTCTTAGATATAGGAGAAAATGTCTCTGTGTAGTCAATTCCTTCTCTTAGAGTGAAACCTTTGGCAACAAGTCTTGCCTTATGTCTCTCAACTTTGCCTTGTGAGTCTTTCTTTGTTTTAAAAACCCATCTACATCCAATGACTTTTACACCTTTAGGCAACTCAATGAGATCCCAGACTTGATTAGATGCCATGGAATCCATCTCATCTTTCATAGCATTGTACCACAAGTTTGATTCCTTAGAACTCATGGCCTGTGAAAATGATTCAGGATCATTTGCAGCTCCAATGTTGTAGTCTAATTTTTGCAGATACACCACATAATCACTAGGAATTGGTGACCTTTTGACTCTAGTAGACCTTCTTAATGTTGCTTCATTATCTTCTTGAGAAACTTGTTGTTCCTCATTAGCAACTTAATCTATAGGGTCATTTTCAACAGTTTGTGGATTTTCAATTACTGGTTGTCTAACACCCATTTGAGCTTGAGGGGTGTGCCTGACAATCAATCTGTCACCTGAGCCAGAGGGTTGGGCTTCATAGTGATCTTTTTCAGAAGTAATGTCCTGAAATTGACCACTCTTACTGATCAAGTCATTCTCAAGAAATTTTTCATTGCTCGATTCCACAATCCTGGTGCTATGTGATGGACAATAGAATCTATACCCTTTGAACCTTTCGGCATATCCAATGAAATACCCACTAATAGTCCTTGGGTCTAGTTTCTTCTCTTATGGATTATAAATTCTTACTTCAGCCAGGCATCCCCAAACACACATATGTCGCAAACTCGGTTTCCAACCTTTGAATAACTCAAAAGGCATCTTGGAGACAGCCTTGGTTGGAACTCGGTTTGATATATACACTGTCGTCTTTAATGCTTCAGTCCACAATGACTTAGGATGCTTGAAACTACTAAGCATACTTCGCACCATGTCTATTAATGTTCGGTTTCTTCTTTCTGCTACACCATTCTGATCCAGAGAATCAGGCATAGTGTATTGGGCAACAATCTCATGTTCTTGAAGAAACTTCGCAAATAGACCAGGTGCTTGTCCATTCTCCGTGTATCTACCATAGTATTCACCACCTCTATCAGATCTCACGATTTTAATTTGCTTTCCACATTGTTTTTCCACTTCGGCCTTGAAAACTTTAAAGGCATCTAAAGCTTCATCTTTAGAACGAAGTAAGTAGAGATACATATATTGTGAAAAATCATCAATGAAAGTGATAAAATATTTCAGACTACTTGCATCCATGTCTGGACAACAAATATTTGTATGTATGATTTCTAATAGATTTGAGCTCTTCTTTGCACCCTTCTTAGACTTGTTAGTTTGCTTACCCTTAATGCAATCTATACAAGTATCAAAATCAACAAAATCCAAAGTACTAAGTACCCCTTCATTTACCAATCTCTTAATTCTCTCGATAGAGATGTGTCCGAATCTTCGGTGCCACAACATAGAGGATTCCTCATTCATAACACATCGTTTTAACCCGACAGAAACATGCATAGAATTATAAGTAGCATTATTTTGCAATTCAATAAAGTAAAGCTCATCAAGTAATGTACCGGAACCAATAATTCCAGATTTATTAATTAAAGTAAAACCAGAATTTGAAAAATTAAAGGAAAAACCCAATGGTGCAAGTCTTGATACAAAAATTAAGTTCTTAGAAAAACTTGGAACATAAAATATCTTGTCTAAATGAAAAATAAATCCACTGCTTAAAACTAAATTGCATGTCCCAATGGCTTCCACATGTGAGCTCATCTTGTCTCCTGAATAGATGTACTGCTCACTTCCCACTGGCTTCCTTAGGTTTTCCATACCCTTTCTTGTCAAACCAGTTCTTAAACTTTGAGCAGTCTTTCTTCATGTGTCCCTTTTTCTTACAGCAGAAACGCTTTGACTCTTTCTTAATGACTGGCTGAGCAGGAATCTTGCCCTTGCTCTTGGCTTGATCCCTTTTCTTCTTTCCCTGAGTATTTCACCCTCTTCCATTATCAACCTTTCTGCTTCTTGAACACACATGGTCAATGGTTCATTAATTGACCACTTATCCTTATGTGTGTTATAAGATATTTTGAAAGGGGCATACTGAATAGGTAAAGTACATAGAATGTAGTTTATTAGGAAAGAATCTGAAATGGTAACTTCCAAATTTCTCAATTGAGCCACTATATCCCTCATGCGCATGATGTGATCACGCACTCCTTTTATCCCATTGAGCTTTAAGGATGAAAATTGCATTATAAGGGTGCTGGCAAGGGCCTTATCAGATGTAACAAATTGATCATCAATGGCCTTTAAAAGATCCTTGACCTTTTCATGCTGATCAACAGAACTACGAATACTAATAGATATATAAGTCTTTATGAACATCACAGAGAGACGATTAGATTTCTTCCATTTTTCATAAAGATTAATAGCATCTGGAGTGCTAGTTTCATTAATACCCGGTGGTTCAGTTTTCCTAATAGCATAGTCAATATCCATCCAGCCTAAATGAAGAAGAATTCTCTCCCTCCAAACCTTGTAATTGTCCTCTTTTAATTTGGGAATTTCACACTTAATATCAGAAATGTTTCCAGATTGATTAACTGAAATTCAAACATACATTTTTAGTATTCATAATTTGAGACTAAATAAATATAATGTTTTTATCAATGTAAAACATGTATTAGTTTATGAACCTAGTGACATAAAACTTGCCTGTGGGCTAAAGTCTTACTCAAATTAGATTCAAACTTATGATAAAACTATCAAATTATAATAATTATCCTTCTTAATTCCTGTGGGTAAATTAAGAAATATAACCTGATATTTTATCCTAATTAGTCATACAAATATAATAAAATTCATGTGGGTAGATTTTATTATATTACATATGATTAATCACAATTAATGTTTTTAATGTGATTTGAACACTTAATATATAAGTTTAATCAATTAAAGATGTTGTGGCTATTTTCTAATCAATTAAATTATATTAATCACTTAACATTAATTATTTCTTAATAAGAGCTAAATAATTGCATAACATCCTCAATAATGCAAATAGATTGAAATAACATCACATATAGTTATTCAATAAGCTCATTAAAATTAATGTGAATAAATTATTTAACATAATATTGTATGTTTAAATAAATACCATAAATAAACATACAATTTAAATAATTTTAAACACATAACTCATAACCCAAATAATTTATTAAATAAATTAATTATGAGCAACATTAATTAATAATATAATTAATTATTAATTAAAACATTAAGATATCTTATGAAACTTAAATAGTACGTATCGTACAAACAAAATTCTCCAAAGATTGAACAGTAACTTGAGATGGAGAAACAAGCATAGGCTTTCTCATAAAAGCAATAATGCACACAGTCCAAAGATAAGAGACAGAAAAATCAATAACTATTAGTAAAACTTAATTGGCTCAGTGGTTTAGCGAGTTTGATCAAAACAGTATATCCTGTTGGATGCAAGTTCGAAACCCATGTAGTACGAAACAACCCTTTTTATTTATATACCGAAATTCATATTTTAATTCACAGAAAACTTAGAAATTCAATTTCCATATGATTCCAAGGCTTCTTAATAATTAACCTATCTCCAGCCATTGCTATCAACCTTCCAGTAATCTTCAGAGTTTTAGTTTTCCAGTCCTCACTCGCTCAAACTCGATGGTGTGTTTTCTGAAGAGAGGAGTAGGCTTGGTGATCTAAAACAGAGAGTGGTTTCCCTAAAAAGATATAGACTGAATATCTAAATATTCTTATCTTTATGGAATAAAAGATATAGACTAAATATCTAAATATTCCTATTTTTATGGAATAAAGATATAAACTGAATATCTAAACCTTCATATTTTTCATTCCTATCTTTATGAAATATCTTTATAGAAATAGAAAACCAATAGTGACGGCAGACGCGGACAGAAGCGACGCACGGGGCAGAGCGGCACAAACGGAAGCTGCGTACTGGCGCAGACGGAGACGGCACCTGTAGGCTACGACAAAGAAGACAAAAGCTATCGCGCGGAAGAAGAGGAAGCGGAGAGGAGGCCGAGTGTGTAGAGAGAATCGAGACACATAGGAGAGGAAGCTGAGTCGTCGTTTCAAAGTAACCTGCAGTTTTTTTTTTAAGAGGATCGGCGGGTTGCCCGTTGGATCATTGATCCGACAGGGTCAATGCTAGTTAATTCAAGTCAATGACATCCCCTATCCAATTTCATGACCGACCCGGTTTACCCATTTATTTCTGATCGGATCTGCTAGGTCGATCTGATTTTTAAAACTAAAAATTATCCTTATTTCTAAATAAAGGTAAAAAGGATAAATATAAATAAAAAATAAATAAATTGGCAAAAATAATATTCAATAACCATACAAATATTTTCTCTCGTATTCTTCTGTGTGTCTGTTTCGTATTTATTTTTTAGGAGGATTGTTTGGTAGAATTTTTTACATTGACTTAGAATGTTATTCTATTTTTAGAGGAAGTATCCTTATTTCATTTCATCAATGATAGTAGAGAAAACATGTTGCGAAATACAATAGTAATCATGAGTGTGCATGTATGTAACCTTGATGTTCTTATAAAGGTTTGCTTGTCTCTTAACAAAATATTAAATCAAACTAAAAAATTATAAATGTATTTATTTGTAATATTTAAAATTAGATAATTTTTAATTTTTTATATGATTTTAAAAAAAATTAAAGAAGATGATATTACTGATAAAGATCGATCTAAAAATACTTTAAAATTATATAAAAATAACAATTAACAATATTAAATGATATTTTACGTCGAAGATTAAATCATAATTAAAGGATGCATAATATTATTTTAATTTAAATATTGCAAATAAATATCTTTTTAATTTTTTTAGATTGATTTAATATTTCAATATATTTTTTATATGTTTTTATTCAATATTTTATATATATTTTAATATTATTTTATTTAGTATATTTTTTAAAATTTTTATATGGTTTTGTTTAATATTTTTTGGATTTTTGATATATCTAATTTTTAATATATTATTTTATTTAAAATGTTTTCTATATTTTTCTAAATTTATTTATTAAATAATTTAATTAAAAATTATTTACGATTTTAAAAAACAAAAATTTTGAATTTTTTTAAAAAAATTAAAAATATTAAAAAAAGCTTAAAGTCGTAAGAAAATTTTTAACTTTAAAGTCATAAAATTTTTTACGACTTTAAAGTCGTACGCTTAAAAAAAATAATATTGAAATCATAATTTTTTTTACAACTTTAGTTTTAAAAAATATATAAGCCGTAACTTGTGTTACGATTTTTGAATTAGAGGTCGTAACACCTATTACGACTTATCCCTTTTGGTAAATAATTTAAAACCTACCCCAAATGGTAATAAAAAATACTCCTTTCCAGTCAAATTGCCCTTATGTGTGCGAGTCTTCATACTGCTCATGTGTGTCTATTGCGTATTTATTTTTAAAGGAGGATTATTTGAAGAAATTTTTTACATTGACTTTGAATGTTATTCTTGTTTTTTAGAGGAAGTATCCTTATTTCATTTCATCAATGATAGTAGAGAAAACATGTTGAGAAATACTATGGTGATCATGAGTGTGAGCATGTATCTAACCTTGATGTTCTTGTAAGCTAATGAGCCACAAGGTTTGTTTGTCTCTTAACAAAATATTAAATCAAACAAAAAAATTAAAAATATATTTATTTCTAATAATTAGAATTAGATAATTTTTAATTTTTATATGATTTTAAAAAAATTAAAGAGGATCATATCATTGATGAAGATCAATCTAAAAACACTTTAAAATTAGATAAAAATAATAATTAACAATATTAAATGATATTTTACGTTGAAGATTAAAACATAATTAAAAGATGTATAATATTATTTTAATTTAAATATTGCAAATAAATATTTTTTTAATTTTTTTAGTTTGATTTAATATTTCAATATATTTTTTATATGTTTTTATTAAATATTTATATATTTTTTAATATTATTTTATTTAGTATATTTTTTTAATTTTTATATGTTTTTTTTAATTTTTTGGATTTTTAATATATTATTTTATTTAAAATGTTTTCTATATTTTCTAAATTTATTTATTAAATAATTAAATTAAAATTTTAAAAAAAATTCAATTTTTTTTATAAAAAAAAGCTTAAAGTCATAAAAAAATTTCAACTTTAAAGTCTAAAGTATTTTACGATTTCAATTTTAAAAAATTAAAAAATATATAAGTCGTAACCTCTGTGTTACGAATCAGAAGTCGTAACACCTGTTACGACTTATCCTCTTTTGGTAAATAATTTAAAACCTACCCCCAAATGGTAATAATTTTTTCCTTTTTCTGGTCAAATTGCCCTTTTGTGTGCGAGTCTCGTAATGCTCCCATGCGCCTATTGATTTATTTTTAAAGGATGATGTTTGACGAAGTTTTTTACATTGACTTGAAAGGTTATTCTTTTTTTAGAGGAAGTATCCTTATTTCATTTCATCAATGATAGTAGAGAAAACATGTTGAGGAATACAATGGTAATCATAAGTGTCAGCATGTATCTAACCTTGATGTTCTTGTAAGCTAATGAGCCACAAGGTTTACTTTTCTCTTAACAAAATATTAAATCAAACTTAAAAAATTTAAAATGTATTTATTTGTAATATTTAGAATTAGATAATTTTTAAATTTTATATGATTTAAAAAATTAAAGAAAATCATATCATTGATGAATATCGGTCTAAAAATACTTTAAAATTAGATAAAAATAACAGTTAATAATATTAAATGATATTTTACATCGAAAATTAAAACATAATTAAAAGATGTATAATATTATGTTAATTTAAATATGACAAATAAATGTATTTTT
>CM023959.1:20120905-20133471 GCA_013407115.1 Glycine latifolia | reverse complement strand
ATATTTTCTATATTTTTATAAATTTATTTATTAAATAATTAAATTAAAACTCATACGATTTTAAGAAAAACAAAATTTTTCACTTTTTTAAAAAAATTAAGAAAAGCTTAAAGTCCTAAGAAAATTTTCAACTTTAAAGTCCTAAAATTTTATGCTACTTGATCACATTGCTTTTTATTCCCACAAATGCACGACGACTCCTTCTTCAACAAGCAACAATTGTTTTTTTGAACTTTTTCTCTACGCTTGCTCGCATGACTTAAGAAAAATTGGTAAGGTAAGTAAAAGTCTAAGACTCTTGATTTTTTACTTCTAGATAGTTCTCACCCTATCATATTTTATGCAGTAATATTTTACCCAATTCATTCTAAGAGAAAATATATCATTGTATTTTGAACGATAAATACCTATTTTTATTCTTGAATTTATTAGGTATTGATATTAGATTTTTGAAAGATAAAAAAAATAAATTTTTATTCTTGAAATTATAAAAAGTGAGATAAATTAGTCTTATCTTTGATTTTTTCGTTAAATCAAATGGTTGTGATGATGAGATGTGAGTGGACGTTTGTCACTGTGTCATACATGTAATTGTTGTGTGTCATCTACGTGACTATCATGTGTCAAAAAATTGATTTTTTTATTTAGTATCCAAATTTAATAAGTTATTATCATTTTAGTCCTGAATTTTATATCCAATTTTGGTTCTTGAACTTAACACATGCTATCATTTTGGTACCTGAAAGTACTTTTAAATTTTTAATGAAGTCTCATTTTGCATGAAAATATTAACATAGACATTACTATATTCTCTCACTTCTATTTGATATGCAGTTGTTTCATTTTAATTATATTATAAATATGAAACTAAATTATGAGTGATTACATCACAATAATATGTGTTAAATCTAGACATTACTAACAAGATTCTATAAGGTTCTAAACTAGATATTTTACCCAAATTAAGTTATTATCTTATATGATATTAATATGTGTAGAATATTGGATTAATTAATTAATCTATTTGGTGAAGTAATGTTAATGATGTAAAGACAGTTAAAATCCATTATAACGATTGAATATAAGAGGACATGAAAAATAAAAGTGTTATAACCATTTTCTTACATACCATTTTGTAGTTTTTACATCATTGTTCAACAATTGATCGAATATTAGAGGATATAATCCATTATAAGTTACAAATATATTACCTACAAAATTGAGCATAAAATATAGTTCATCCATTATATTTTCAAGGGAAAAGGTAGTTGTCGCCTGTCATGTTAGGATATACATTATATACAACCTACAAAATTGAATATAAAATATAATTCACTCTATATTAGTCATGTTAGATTATACAAAACAAAAAAAATACAATAAACAGTGAAAAAATGAAAAATCTAATTTCATCTTAAATTTTAGTCAAATGAAATGATGTATTTGTATATCTTTGCTTTTTAATTTTCTTCTTAATTAAATAAATATCCAAAATTTCAAAAGTAAATTATTTGTTAGAATTTTAACTTAATAAAATATAATAAATAAATTAATAGTGATTTCAAATATAAAATATAATATTTCTGATTTTTATACTTGATAATCATTTTACATTCAATTTTCATCTCCATAAATAATTATTATCACTATGCTAATAATTTATATGTAGTATGACATTTAATTAAAAATTCAAGAATGCTTTCAGATATAAAAATGACAATATGCAGTTAAGTTTAGGGACTAAAATATTAGTAAGGAATTAAGTTCATGGACTAAAGTAACAACAAATTGTTAAGTTTAGAGATCAAATCAAAAAGTCAATTTTTTTTACATATGACAACTATGAATTATCATGTCATCACTCAAAGTGCTAGTAGATACATCCATTTGAGTTAATGAAGAAAATTTACAATAAGACTAATTTATTGTTGTTTTTGCGAATCCAAAGACAAAAGTATAGTTTTTCAGAAAAAAATTTATTTTTCAGAGACCTAATTATTGGTGTCTAAAAAAGTCAAGAATAAAAATAAGCATTTACCTTATTTTAAAAGGGAATAGTTCCCTCAAAAACTTATTGAATAATATTTTTATTTACATAAAATATATTTTTATTCCTCATAATATTTTGAAATAATAGTTTAATTTTCATGTAAGCTAATCCATCATCATTAGTGGTCTACAATGCACCACAATTTCTAATCTATAAATTAATCACATCCTCACATATTATAGTGCACCCTCCTATTAGGGATGTGAGTAAATTTCTCTAAGTCCGAAAATGCCTACGTTGTGCTGTTGAATGTCATTTCATAACACAAGGTCTATATAATGATAAAGAATTTTATTAAGTGTTATGAAAGAAAATATTGCTTTCGATTGAGGGATTAATCAATGGTATTTTTTTTTGGCTAAATCGAGAGCAATTGCTTATATTTTGATTTGGTGATGATTGGAGTGCAATGGTTGATAATAGAATCAAGTGGACATATTATTTGGAGAAGCTTGACGGATGCATGTTCGAATGAGAATTTGATCTCCAAATTGAAAGAGGCTTGTTGGAGGTAAATATTCGCTTCGAATGGATGATAAAAGTGTTGAAATTGAATAGGAGATTTGGAGGATGAAGTGCTTATTAGACAATTTCTAAGTGTTGACGTTTGAAGGTAGATTCAATTTGCAAGGAGCATTATTTGCAGATGCAAGGAATTCAAAGACGTTAACGAACTAGTAGTGAAGACATGTAGCTTCAAACATGCCTCCAAATACAATTATTAGCAGTTTTCTGACAAAGAAGATAAATGACACTTAGTTATTCTATTTGAATAAATTATACACTTATATTAATCTTGTAAATCAATCTTTATGTCAATAAATATATAAATAGACATGCTGGTAATGTTTTTTCTGGTTACGAAAATTGCACAGGTTTATATACATCAACACGCCACACTAAAAAATACTATCAATTTTAAGAACATTATACCTTTGAACTCATGTTTAATGCAGTTTATCTTTTTGTCATTTACTTTATTGCATTTGTTTTACATTTCTTTTCTAAACTCTAAATTCTTCCCAATCACCATTTCTCCTCTAAACTCAAACTCTTTTATTTTATTTACACTTTACATTTTGCTCATTTTTATTCTGTTTCTTTTATGTTTTGTTTACTTTTTGATTCATTTAAACTTTGTATTTTGTTTTATTTTCATATTTACATTCTTAGGGTGCATTTGATTTGGTAAAAAGCTAGAATAGAGAGAACAGAATTGGACAAGTAGCTGAGTCACGAGACAACTTTCTATATTGTACACTGTTTGGTGGTCGATGCACAATACAAATAATTTTGTGTTTCTTATTTGATGTGCTTATGTACTAGATAAAATAATATAAATTTGACTATAATGTCCTTTATACTATGTAATGTTTGGTTTGCACTAGGAAAAGATACATAATAAGATTTTTAAACTTTTTAAATTATTTTATTATTTAACATAAAATTTATTATTATGTTTTACTAATATTTATAATTTATTAATATTGTGATATATTCTAAAGCATTATTTTATACGGATGATTATAAAAAAATTTACAATTTCTTAATTATGTTGATATATTTTTAATTATATCTTATAAGTATCATATTATAAATTAAAAAATAATTCAAAATAAATTAACGAAATGCATAAATAAACTAATAATAAGTTATCATATGTTATAACTAAAAATATCTCATATTCATACAATATTATTAAAAATATAAAATCTTATTAAGATGATTTTTAGTAATATGTAAATTTAAGCTTTCTTAATTATTAAATATTGAAGAGCAATAGATGTTTAAAGAGGCAAGTTTAGAGAAAGAAATGCAAATGAAAAAAGGAAAAATGTATGGGATAATAAAAAATCAGAAAATATGAATAATATTATATTTTTACTTTTGTTAGACACGGTATAAAAAGTTATATACGAGGTTTAGCGAATTATGATTTTTTTTATATTTGTCAAGTCCATCATTCTTTATTTTGTATTAATCTTCCATCATTTTTTAAATCAAACATTGGATAAATATTGTGTGTTGTCCATGTTCTTATTTTTTAACGAATCAAACACACCCTTATTTTACATTCAAATACATTTTTATGTTTTGAACTTATATTTGATCACATCTTTATTTACAAAGATATTTAATTTCCTACATAACATTTCTTAATGCGTTGGTTATTTGTTCAAATAAGTTCTGTCTCAAATTGATTTCTAATTAGTGTTCAAACTGAAAATTTCTTTATTTGTTGAATCGAATACAAATTTAATTCTTATACAAATAACCATTTTGAATAACTTAATACGCAAAATCATATTCAAGTTAAAGTGATACATTGTTGAATAATCTCATATTTCTCCAAGTTAAAAATTGTTAGACGGTTAGTTTAACCCAAAAGAACTCATAATTGTGATTATGTCTCATAATAAAAAAAAGTTATTTATGATTAATTAGAATAAAAAATGAAAGTTTGATGAAATTTCAAGTCAATATCCAAATGAATTTCCATCATAAACACCTCCACACCACATTCCTTCTCCTTCCTAAATTTGCATAGCGACTTCCAGCAACCCTATCGGAGAACCATTGTTTCTCACCTCCTTTGAGGTCTAGAAGCTTGCAGGGTGTGACAAAAATTTGATTGATGATAGACTTCACAATGGGTCAAATTCAAACTTTACAAGTTTGATATTAACGACTCATGAATAACTTATTTATTTAAATTGAGAATGAGGACTTTGTCATCTTTTTTTATTTATTTAAATTGATGAGGAGGGCTTTATTATCCTTTGTTATATATATATATATATATATATATATATATATATATATATATATTTATTGAAATATGAAAAACTTAGTTAAGAACATTAAAATTAATATTCAAATTTCATTTAGGAATAAAAAAGCTATGATTTTTTATTTGTTGGATTATGAAAATGTAATAGTGTATTATGTTTGAATTCTATATGTTTGAACACTTTTTTATTTGTAGATTATTATATGACATTAAAATGTTTTATTAAATACTAAATTGATAAAGATAAAAACTAATTTAAGAAAATTTTTTGTAAAAGCAAAAATAAACAAATTAAAAATGAGCTAAACAAGCCAAGCTCAAATTTTCAATTAGACTTATTTAAATAAATGAGTCATGCTTAAGAAACCATATTTTTTTTAAGCCATACCTAAATTATATTAGTGTTCAACTTCACTCGACTTGTTTACACTCCTACTTTTAGTCGAGTGCTTTGTGACAATGTTTTCAATTTATAAGGATCCTAAAATCCGTGTTGGGTGTTGGAACACTTATAGATGGTAGCTTGCCACTTGTAGACTTTCTTTTACCAAATGGGTAATTTTGCTAAACTATTTATTAGTATGGGTGTTTTAGAAAATTATTTACCTGCATGGGTGATTTTTGTCAACTAGGATTTAGGATACGCCACTCTAAGTGGTGCCTTGTATTTTTTGTTTGTCCTATAGTAGGAAGTGTTACTTTGATTAACTCCTTTTTTTCCCATGTGTTTTGTCATTAAAGAAGACGACATCTTATGTATAGCCAACAGGAGATGTCACCATGATACACTCCATCCATGTCTATAAAATAGGTATTTAGTGTTGACCAAACTGACTCTAAAAATAAAAACCAATCCTAAATACTTGTTTAATGACTATATCTCATGTCATCATTTTCACTCAATTTAGCTTAGACAATACTTGTTTAATGTCTAGATCCCTATCACCATTTTTACTCAATATAGCGTCGACTATTTAATGACTAGATTTCATGTCACAATTTTTACTCAAAACACCAATTTTTGATTTGATTATTCTTACTTTTTAATGTTGGTTTCACTTATTTATTTATTTATTTTTATACTAAATTTTTTAAATAAAAAATAGTGATATTTTTTATATTTATTAGAGAAAGAAAAAAATATTTTCTTAAATGAAACAAGTTTTAACTACTTAGTTTTTGGTTTATTTGTTGTTTTCATTTTCCATTTATATGTGTGTACGTTAATGGAAAAAAATGTCAGATTATGGTCCCTTATTTTTATGATTTTGTAAGGAAAATGATGATAAAATTTCATAAAATCTTAAAACCAAGAGATAAGATAAAAAAATGGCATTTGTATATTTTTTAAAAAAGGAATGGTAATAATGTATTTAAAATAAAATATAAAATAAATTAAACACCATAATTTTTTTAAAAAAGAACCAAAAAAAATGGTTAAAGATTTGTGTGTTGTATCTCATAAAACATGTTTAGTGTTGATTTTTCTTTTTCAGAATAGCCTAGGCCAATGCTGAATACCTTATAGGGATGGGCATGCCACGGCTGCACCTCACATGTTGACTACACATATGGTGCGCCTATATATATATAAAGAAATAGGTTTTTATATAAAAAAATAGGTAAAAAATAGGCTAAATGAAAATAAGGAAAAGAGAAATAAAGTGAAAAAAGTGAGAAATAGAATAAATATGAGTATTTGATTTAAGAAAAGAAAAGAAAAAACAGAAAGAAATAAGAAAACCTAAAACAAAACAAATTTTAATTGATTAGCTACATTGGTAATCAATTAAATGTTTATGTGCAACCCTAAAAATTGTTTGTCATAGTGTCGAACAATTGATTATGAAAATCAAATAATCAATTATGTTTTTATGAAAACAACCTCTTCATCCATTTTTTCTTGTTTAAAAAAGTGAGATCCACACTTTTTTTTTTCTTCTACTCTATTACTTTTTTTTAACAAAAAAATTTGTATTACTCCAAAACAACAATAGAAAAGTGGAACATCAATTATGTTATCAATAACATCCTTTGGTTCAAAGTGATCTACCCCAATCAGCTATTTTCATCCTAATGACTCTCGAGGCCATCTTTGGCTCCCTACTTGGATGCCTCCTCTTCCTCAAACCTTCAGGGTTAATGTGGATGGAAGTTTTCTTCCTGATTCGGCTAACGTAGGATCCGACGGTGTCATCAGAGATTGGTCTCGTAATTGGTTGTCAAGTTTCCATGCTTATGATGGTATTGGTGATGTAGTCAAGGCTAAGATCTTAGGTCTGGTTCATGGCTTTAACTTGGCATGGGAATTGGGAATCATAATGCTTATTTGTGAGTCTTAGAACCTTCCCCTAGTGACCCACCCTTCTCCACATGCAGGTCTTATTCTTAGCCTTTTAGATCTTATTCACGGGGACTGAAATTTTGTGTACTAAAAGAGACAAATTTGTCTGAACATTGATTTGCGTCACGATAAATGTGAGAGATTCTAACTCTTAAATTAAGGATCAGAGTTATATAATTTTCCATCTATTATAGAGAGGCTTGGTCAAAGACTAGAGTCACTTTCCAACTATTAAGGATAGAAGTTTTTGCTATAAGCCATTTCAATGGCTAAAATAGCCCTCATAATCTCAACAAAGAAAGCTGTTTGGATGCCAATTCTTATTGCAAGACTACCAACAAAAACAACATTGCTATCCATTAAAATTCCCCCACAACCGACAATCCCAGGACTACTTCTGGCTATGCCACGTCAGTATTACACTTGAACCAAGGGAAGGGGAAGGGGGGCAGAAACCAATCTATTTCACTGTTGCCAAAGACACTCAAAAACCACCTCTTTTCTATTTCTACCCCTTCCTATTTATTTCTTTGTTAAATCTTTTCAACCAAATTAAGCATTAGTTTTTACCTTTTTGGTGAATATGTAGTTTGAGTATACAACTATTACATATCGAGTTTATAGATCTCAATCACGCTATAAATTAAACACTCACATATTGGACTTAAATTCTTGTAAATTAAACACCTTGCTAAAGTAATGATATGATCAATTAATCATTAGTATGTCTCCATGAATTAGATGTTTTTAAGCAACCCTCAATATGTCTTGATGAACTAATGATATTACCAATTAACTCCTAATATTAAATGGAGTTTTTTTTAATTGCAAGTACAAATTTGAATGATTTGTTCAATTGAGAATCAAATGGTGTTGCACTCTCCATCTTCTATATTTAACTTCCTTGAATTTGACATTATACTTCAAAGTATTTATAATTTCACTTCAATTATTAAGTTAAAATAATTCTTTGAAAGAATTGTAATTTTTGGCATGATCAAATGCTATAAGAGAAACAATCAATTTTCTATCTTTTGGCATTATTAGGATAAATTTTCAAATTACAAGGTGATCCTAATCATGAAATCAAATTCCAAATTGAAAATCAATTAACGAACAATAAATCTACGTCATGTTTGCTACTTTGATATCATTGTTGATAAAATAGTTAGATGAGTTCTTAAATTCGTAAGCTTTCAGGTACGCTATTGAAAAAGGTATTAAAATAGTTAGATGAGTTCTAATTATGATATCACTCTGTTGTGAAAAAGGGATGAGAAATCCTATTGTGAGGAAGCAATCCGTTCTTTTGACCAAAACAAGAACGACTTAAAGCAGAGGAAATCCCAGCACTAAAGCTAGGCACTAGCAGCAACGAAGATCCTTGAAAGAAAAACTCCAATATGGTTGAGATATCATTTTCCTTCAAAATTGAACCTATATATATATCAAAGTCTGACTTTTCAAATGAAATATACTACCTTTGGATTACAAAATGTTGATATGATTTTACCAAAGATTACGCTAACTATTATTTCGTTCCGTGATGAATAAAATCATTTCATACCACAGGCTTAGGTCCAAGTCCCGTAAGATCATAAAATAGGCAACCAAGTCACACGTAGAACAATTCACCAAGTTTTGCATTAAGTATATCACATGCTAATCTATATTTATATTTACACTGTGTAAGAGCTTCTAATGCACTCAAATTGCTCAAAGGTGGGTTATTGTGAGTAGTTTGCAAATTGTAACCGACATAGGGGTTACGATGCTGTAGTAGTTTAACTTGGGAATATCTATACTAAGCAATATCTGCTTTTTCTGTTGTCAGGGTAAGAGCTGCTCCACAGGTCATCAATTTGTTTTAGAAATGATAGAATCTATTCCCAAATTATACTCATATCAAGGAATGAGTATCAATTCGAAACTGCTATAGATTTATGACCTACATGAAGTGGTTAAATGGTACAAAAATCCATATACAATATCAATGATCAGTCTTTGGGATGTCACCCACGCTGTTGGAGCTATCTTGAAGTCCTTGAGATGAAGAATACTGGCTTGAAGCACTCCCACCTATGATGGTTATATCCTTCATCTTGCCCTTCCTTCCTCCAGAAGTGCAACCCTACAAAAATTGAAAAGAATAATGTTAGTTTGAGCATTGAGACAAGTTTGATTTTTTAATATGTTTGCTTTTAGTCCCTCTATTTGGTTGAGAGGAGAAGAATATAATGGATAGAAATTAAATGGATGCATAGAAATAGGTGAAAATAAAGTAGAAATGAAAGGTGTTTGATTGAAGAGAAATAAAGAAGAGATGAGAAGAGAGAGAGATGAGTAGAAATAGGTGAGTAATAGTACTGGTTTCACGATTTTTCAAAATGTTTCCACCCTAATATTCTCTATCAAACAAATCAAAATATTCCATCTCTCCCCCTGTTCTCAATATCTCCTTTACAAAACATAGCCTAAGAAAAAATCATCTCCTTTTAGTCCTTCATTTATCCAAATGCGTCACATGTGGTCCCTATATCCATAAACATGAGACCAAAATGAAACTATTTTTTGTGAACGATAACAACTACACCTTACACATTTTCAAACACAAAGGACCAAATAGAGATTAACTTTTTTAAGGGACAAAAGGTGAACATTTTGATATTTACATATACTAAAAACATATTTAACCTTTCAAATTTTATGACCTACCTGTTGTGTTGATGATGATCCAGGCATCTTAAGTTCAAGCTCTGTGACCACATCGTGAGTCTCGCTACTTCTTTCAGCGCCACTGGACCTTCTATGACCTGGTGACTTGCTACCGGATTCTTTTTGGTTCGATGCGTGGGACGTGGAAGCATATATCGTTGATGGCGGCTCAACTGGGGGGTTAGTTGGAGTAGTATATGGGACATACATTGAACAAGGATTAGGAATGTGGCCAGGGTTTTGATTTCCAAAGAAAGGAAAAGGTTGAAGAGATGGGTGGATGGAGATTGGAGCAGGAGGGATAGGTATGGGAATTGGATATGAGTAAGGTTGACTAATGACAACAGAAGGGTCAATTCCAGTCCACGGGAACATGATTCTGACTCTCTGCTGATACTGGGCATTAAGATTTTCTATATCAGATTTAAGAGATGTCTTCTCTTCTCTGAGTTCATTCTTTTCTAGCATTAGCTGCAAATTATAAAATCAACAGAAGAAATGAGCAGCAAACAGGACATGTAATCTCGTGATGAAAATTTTAAAAAACAAGAATCTTACTTCGCATGACTCCTCAGAAAGTGTTTTATGCTCAGTTTTAAGCCTATGAACTTCGGCAGTTAAGTCCTTTAGCATTTGGACGGTCTCAATGAGGATAGTTGCCTTGTCATTCTTTGGTCTATCAGGATCTGTATTGAGTTCAACAAGCATAAACATCTCAGCCATGTTACGTTATAAATGTTACATCAAATTGGCAATATATGTTGAAATTGGCATGAAGACTAGCACCAGATATAATATATCCTTACCTAAAGATATTTATACAAAATTAGTTAAAAATTCGGGAAAAAGCACCTTTCTATAAAAAAGCTATCTTAGAGGCCTCAAAAGTCAAATTAGCATATTAAGATATTCCCTTACAACAACCATAACAATAGCAACGCCAGGCACAACAGCTAAAATTTATACCAGGACTACCTGCTTCCACTAGCCATTTACAGCAAAAAATCAAGGATTCAAAGAAGGTTCTTGTTTCAGCAATCAGCACAGAATCAATCAGATCACATGTAGGTTCTTACATCTTTGCCAGTGAGCAAAAAAAAATAAAAAATGGTGACTAATGGAGAATTGCATATATCCATGCTTTTATTCATTACTTGCTCAACTTCAGTCATTTTGTATTACATCTCAGGCTATAAATGGGGTTTTGAAGGTTGTAAAGGGTATAAATATAAATTCAATTTTCTTAGTAATAGAAGTTTTATCCATTTTCTACGGTCAATAATCAGAGGATCAGCTCTGTGATCATTTTGTATTACATTGTATGAGTATTTAGTTGCAAAGTGCAACTTCATGCTCTATAAGGAAGGTTGCTTTTACTTAAGATTCACAGGTATGTAGAAGCTATGTCAAGTTTAGATTTTTTTTTATTTATTTGGCTAAATTTTCTTTTTTTAAGCATGTTCAAACACTTGACGGGTGTATAGAAATTAACAGTGTAGCAAAAACTCTCAGCAATATAACCAAAGCACAAGACTCCTATTTTCTTGACCAACCCGTATGGTAAGGCATACATGAATGGACATTGCATTGTCATAAAGAAAGAAAATCAGTTCTACACCTACACGATAATTTTCATATTTTAAGGGTCAAAAACCTCCAAAATAGCCTATTAAAAGAGATAATGTTTTAATTTCTATATACTATTCAATATAAAAAAAATTCAGTTAGTCAATTAGAAATCTCTACTAGTATGACTTATAAATAGTTTAGTATTACATAAATCAACAATCTTATCATATAGAAAATAAATGATTGAATGAAAGTGTAAAAAATATTTACATTGTTATTGGATTGAACTTAATTAAAAAAAAATTTACATTCTTAAATCCAAAGACATATATATAGGTAAAATTACTAAATTATTCGCTTATTCCTAAAATTGGCCTTCGAGAAGTCAACACTTGTAGGACAAGAATAAAAGTTATAAAAAAAATTGGTAAATTAAGCTTGATATATTTATAGAGACGAAAAGGAAAGTGACAGGTAGATGTGTGGATTGAGCCAACGAACCTAACGCGTTTCCCAACTCTTGGAAGTATTCGTTGAGTCGATCCCTTCTGAGCTTCTCGCGGTCTGCCTTTAGAACCTTTCGTGCCGCACTTGGATCCTCGTTTTCCCCTTCACCCTTCTCTTTCTCTCTCTCCCTACACACAATTAGTTATTTAGTTAGTTAGTAACCGTTGCTTCGCATCTGTAACGGAAGTTGTGGATCAAGTGGCATGAGATTGTTTCAACATCTCGGGTTCGACTCTGGTATGCAGATGCATTAAATAAGAGTTTGGCCGTTCGAACAAGATTGTGTCCGGTGAAAGATACACGAGGTCGAACCTAAAAGAAAAATAATGAATTACAGTAACATACAAACCTCAGAGCAGCTTGAGAGTTGCGGAAGCGGTTAGAGGTGAGAGTGACGTGTTGAGGTGCTGCATCTGAAGCGGTTTTCGAATTGGACGAATCTCGTGGCTTTCGCTGATCCATTTTTCGAGTTTAGAGATGTTGCTGCTGGCTGCCACGGCCACAATCTGAATCTAATCTAAAGACTCGTTTTGGGGGAGAGAGAGAGAAAGGGATGAAGCGTGTGCCTTCCACGAGCTAGCGCGGAACCC
>CM023959.1:20076805-20120895 GCA_013407115.1 Glycine latifolia | reverse complement strand
ATATATATATATATATATATATATATATATATATATATATATATATATATATATATCCATTTTCACGATGTTTTATTTTTAATCATTTCGTTTTCGGGACACTTGGTCCTGGATTAGCACGCTGCGCTTCGGTGGCTCACACGTGTGAGCAGTCACACTCCCATTTGACATTAAAACACATGTTTTTGCATGCCTGTTAATTAAGGGTTTAATGACTATATAATATTAGTATAAAAAAATGTTAATTGGTGTTGTTGAGACATTAAATACTGATTAATGAATTATTTTTTTATTGAAATGTGTAAAATTATATTGTTTATAATTTTTTATGCTTTATTCTAATCTCTATAATAAATATTTTTTAATCAATATTTTGAAAACACGGGTGAACAAGATCTTAAAAAAATTATATTATTAATTAATCAAAATTACAATTATGATTAAATGATAATATAATACATAAAAATCTAGTTTATCTCACAGTTGGTTAAGTTCAACAATGTGAGTGATTATAAATCTCCTAGTACATATATTTGATTTTTCCATATAAACATAATAATATGATACGAAATAGAAAATATAATTTACTCATTATTTAAACATCAAATAGTTGATGTATGATTATTTATATGCAATCTAGTTGACTCTTTGTACTCAAAAAGGTTCACATGATATGAGACACGAACTAGATCAAAGAATATTTCGATATGTTATAGCGAGAAATTTCAATGATTATTCGAAACGGATTTGGTTATAATTGTTTCAAAATGATTGAATCAAGAAATTTGGTGGGCTTTTAAGTTACTAAAGAAAACACTTGATTTGGGGTAAATCTTAACAAGAATGTACATAGACTAAAAAAAACTGAATTTGAAAGAAAACAATAAAATCGGTAAATATAACTGGAAAATAACTATAAAATAATTGTATTGATTGATTTTTTTGTTGAATATCCTTGTAAACATTTCTTTAGCAACTATTTATACAGTAAAATCTAAATTAACTTAATCTAAATTGTGTTTATCCACGTTTGTACACGGTTCCTTTTGTAATGACCCGGATTATAAGTCGCTAATCTGGGCGTCTATGTGTGTGTTATGGTGATTAAATTACGTGTTATGTTGAGTGATTAATTGTTTTAATTATAACTTGCTGTTTGAGTGCTTTGTCTTGGTAATGCGTGCTTGATGGGTATTGGACGTAATGGCTATGCACATTAAGAGGACGTGTGTTAGACTTTTGACAAGCGTACCAATTGTCATTGTAAGTTACAAAATTTATAAAAGTTCGTCTCCACAGGGACTTGATTTTTACTCAGTTAATTCAAATAAAGCTTAACAGTTTAATAGTTATGTACAATGAGTGTTAACGGAGTTTCATGTAGTTGTGGATTAACAGAAATTATGGAAATTGAGAAGAAACGGAAATAATAAATTTAGTGCGGAAGATTATGAGTAATTACGGAAAATTACGAAAGATTACGGAAAATAAAACAAGTTTGATTACTTTGAGAACGTAGGATTGGATTTCATCGTTCATACCCTTAGTATTCAATTAATATTACCATGCATAAGTTATTTTCTTTTATTATTGATGCACACATAAAATCACCCCAAATCGATTCCTCGCATTTGAGAATCCTAAGAATATTTATCAATATCGATCCCTCGCATATGAAATAAATACCCCAGTGTTAAGATTATATTCACGTGTTATTTGCAATCTAAACGTTATGCTCTATTCCTAGCAACGTAACGTAAAGAGTAAATTATTCAAATTCTAAGAGTACTTCCCAGTTAAACTTAGAATCTAATTTCATGAAACTAGTGATCAAGTAGAATCAAGCATTAAGAACAGAATAAATTTACCAATAATAAATAGAAAAGACTTAAGCACAAATAAATATTAAAAGAGATACTTAAGGGTAAGAAGATTACATTCAATCCTTTGAGAGAAGCTAGCCAAGCATGGAGAGAACCTCCTTAGAAGAATAGATGAAAGAACTCATCACCGCTTCGTTTCAGCAGAGTTTCCACGCTAATTTTCACCTCTCTCACTATCCTAAACTATCTACTAAAAGAAATGAAGAAGCATAAAGCTTAGGAACAAGCTTTGGAGCAAGGGAGAAGAGAGAAATTGAGTAGCAAGAAGTGAAGGAATGCTTTGGGGGTGCATGGGTATTTATAGATGGTGATCTGCTCGTGTTTGGTCGCTCAGGCGAGCCTTTTATGTGTTTTCCATTCGCCCAAGCGAGTTAAGGCCCACTTGCTGATCCACTTGGCCCACTTGTTGATCCACTTGCTGAAGTCCACTCGCCCAGGCGAGCCATTTGTACTACATTCACTCGCCTGGGTGAGTTAATCGTACCTTCTAGAATAAATTTTTGGGCCTTGGGCCTGAATTGCTTTCTGCACTTCCCTTGTTTGCTTTTTGATCCCTTTTTGCTTGTTTAAAATGTACGGAAGCTTTAGAATTTACGGAATCCTGCAAAATACAAAAGAAGATTGGATGAATCATCAAGAATTAAAACACATTATTAATGTTAAGCACTAAATGCAAACTAACTAGATTAGGGCAAATTTTGATTGATATTCTTAGTAAAACACAAGATAAGTGCCTTAAATATAAACCTAATTTTATTAAGATATGACACTTATCAACGTGCTGTGTCAGCTGTGTTTATAAGCAGCAGGCTAGCACAACAACAAACTTACTATTCCTCCTTCTACCTTTGCATTTCCTCTGTTTTCTCTCTCAAACTCACCCAGAAACATCTTGTTCCCAACCCCTTCTTTGTTATCTTTAACATACAAGAACCACCGTAGCTACTGCGGAATCCCGACACCAAGGAGAACTTTGTGGTCAAAGCAAAAGAAGGGAACGAACCGTCGTGAAGCGTGGACGAACTCCTGGTTAGGTAAGGGGAGTTTATCGTGTTTCTTAATAGCTTTAGGTACCACGGTTTAGGGGCCAGGGAGTCTAACCGTGATGATAACTGTATGTCCCTGGTGTGTGCGATGTTTTTCCCAGAAAAAGCTACGTTTTTTTATGAATGGGATTTGGTATGCCTTAAATTTGTTAAGTGTTATTTGAGTTGATGTTTGGTGTTCTTGTGGGGAGTAGATGTTTTAAGAACTCCTCGTGCATGTGGGTGAAGTTGGCATGCTGATGCTGAAGAGTTTCTAAGACACCTATGGAGGTGTTCGTGAAGGTGATGAGTATCGGGATGGGTTGGCCGGGTTACACGTAGACATGAATCCCCTGTTTGGTGTTGGCTACCGAGATGGACAGGTCGAGTTATATATGCGTGTCAAACCCTCGCGTTTTGATGTCGGCTACCGGGATAAGTAGGCCGAGTTGAGCGGGTTACGTGGCATGCATGCATGCATGCAGGACGTAACTTAGTCCTTGTTGGCGAATGTCAGTAGACCGGGTTCCCTACCCGGGGTCATTTCCCTAGAGTCGTTAAGACTCGTTTCCCATTTTATAAGGTATACCGGGTTCCTTACCCAGGGGATACGTTAGAGCTGTTAAGTTCAAGTTACTTCCTCATAGAGAGAAATCTGTCAGGTTGCTAACTCGGATGAGCGCATGCTTCTTGGGAAAAGAGCGTTGGGTTCCCTTACTCGGATGCTTGTGTTCCTTCTTCTAAAACGACCGGGTCCCATACATGTGTCTTCTGTAGAAGTTCACCCTTCCCTTTTCTTAGAGAGGCCGGGTTGCTTACCCGGGGTGGGCTGTTTCCTTAGAATTGTCAAGTCCAAACCCTTTTCCTTGAGA
The DNA here is from genome assembly GCA_013407115.1 of Glycine latifolia. Lineage (NCBI taxonomy): Eukaryota > Viridiplantae > Streptophyta > Magnoliopsida > Fabales > Fabaceae > Glycine > Glycine latifolia. Next base: position 20,117,115 of record CM023959.1, on the reverse strand, counting down.
ATTGCCAGGTTCCTTACTCTGCAGGACTTGTATGCTCTTGGGAAATGAGCTACCGGGTTCCCTTACACCCTTGTGTGGGTTGGTGAAAGACAAACCCGGGGTCTTACAAGCACTATCTGGTGTAATTGATTATAGCGCTTATGCAATCTATTACATAGTGTAGAACCCGTCCTGAGAACTTTACAAGAAACCTAAGGGCCTCTTGGTCGCCTTTTGCAAATCCTTAGCAAACCCAACCGACCTTGTCTGACTTCTACCGACCTTGTCCACCTTCGTCTGACTTTGTTCAGATTCTTACCTTGAGATAGTATGCCTAAGTGCCAACCGGGCACCTCGTACTTCACACCGGTTCACTTGTTGATACATGTTTGTGGATGACGTATAGAATTACGTCGGTGGCATTCAAACTCGGCCTATGTGATGGCTCGAGATGAGGAATGCGTTTAGATGTACATAAATACCCACGGGGGTGTATGGCGTTATCCTGGCCAGGTCGGGTTGAGCCTGGTTCTGGGTCATTACAGGTGCCGTGGTGATATTCTATGTATGGAAGTGAGATGCCAGGACTGGGTGGTGGTAAACCTTGCAAGGACCACAGTCAATGCATCGTTGGGCCCATGTGTGGGTGGTAGCCGTGAGATGCCGAGACTGGGTGGTGGTAAATCTTGCGAGGGCCACGGTCAGTGCATCGTTGGGCCCTTGTGTGGGCAGTATGTTACATAGGGGGTGTATGACCGGTTACCCTTGCGAGGAATGATTGTGTTCCTAGCAGGGTCGTACATTGATGGTGCCTATGTAACATACGACATTTGCATGGCAAAAATGAGGTTGATGATTGGCTGTAGGGTACGGAGGTACTGGGGGACCACGTCTGTTGGGAACTCCTTCTGACACCCATTGGCTGATCACCATGGGGGGGTGATTCCTGTGCACGACAGAGTGACCCTGACAAGCTCCTGCATCATCTGACCACAGGGATGACCCATTTCCAGGATGGTACCACATTGCATAATGAGAATTGAGTCAGAAGCATGCATCATGCTAGATTTTATGAGCTGATTTATGAGATGGTTGTGGATGTCCGTGTATGTTGGTGTTTGATGGATGCTTGGAATGTTTGTATTGATATGTTGATAATCGTGTTGCTTCTTGACCGGGTTGTGCGCCTTTTTCCTGTTGTATTTATCGTTGTTATTTAATATGATGAACTCACATTTGCTTTGTTGTACCTTGTGGTTTGGTACCTGTGATGATCGCAAACCAGGTTCATGTGAGCAGATGGGCAGCATTAGGTACTTTTGGGAGAATACCGGGTTGTTGGAGCCACCGTGTTTTGTCGGGATGTCAATGGACATGATCCCGGGCAGGAGTTGCACTTTGCTAGATGCACCCCTTGTTTGTAATGGATGCATTCCTTATTTTGCTAATTACACCCCTAACTTCTATTTCTCTTTCTATTTGCAAAACACTTTATGCATATTTTGAGATGTAATTTTTTGTACTTGTAATTAAACTATGTCTGATGTGTACAAACATATATTCGAAATGTCTTATGAATACCTTCAATTATGTGTATTTTATATGATGATGGTTGTTATATACTCGTGAAAATTTACCATCATTTTTACAAGTAACCAAAGGGGTGTTCTTTTTATTAAAATGAATTTATGCCATGGTTATGAGTTAGTAATACAGTAGCGACGTGGCGGGTCGTTACACCTTCATTTTCAACTGATTTGACTAGTTTATTCGTGTTTTGGCTAAGCAACCACACAACGCATATTCCACGTTTTGATTGTTTAGGAACCACTTCCTAGATTAGGGGATCTTCATGTTCACAACTGATTTCATCTAGAATCTCATGATTTTAGCCACAATTCACACTCTAATGCACTTATCTTCTAAGCTTCCTCTAAATTTTAAGAAATTGGTTGAATTGTCTTCTATAACCGCCATATTTAATCATTTATCTAAATATAACAAACAACCCCTTTTGGCTAAGTTTCCATCTCAATTCATTTGGCTAACTAAAAATATTTTGACTAGTAACAAAATGTTGATTGGTCAAATCAAGAGTTAAGATATATTTGTTTAATCTTTCCCTTTTCTTTTAATCTTTGCAACTGACATTGCATTGATTATCTCTAACCGTTACATCTATGCAATTATTATCACTTTAAATGGCCTGTCTTTACTGTTGTTGAACCATTTGATTTACCATAATCCTTGCCTTCTTCTTCTTCTTCAATCTTTGGTAATCTTTCCTTTGATTTCACTATGTCCACCACCAACAATTGTTAATCGAGACCCAAGGAATATTGTGATGGCTCTTGTAACACCCCGTATGCATCCGGTTGTTAACATTCAAATTCGATCATTAAACGCAACAATCAAATTAACAACAGTTAATTTGGAAGCAACAAAAGAATGATATCAGCTCACGTCAACATTATATATAATAATATTTGTACATTGTGCATGGCAATAAACGTGAAATAAACACCCCTCAGGGCTGGGTTACAAAATACACACATACATATATCTATAAACATAATCGGCACACCCCAATATAACTAAGTTCCACGTTGAACCCATCCCGGCTCGGCCTCTGATCTGGAACCCCTAAGACTGTCTTGCTACCCAGGCCTCTTGCCCCGGGATTCGCCTTCATCCCTGTACTCTTCACCTGCAACACATATAATCCCCATCCGGGGTGAGATAATAATCTCAGTAAACTCCGGGTTCTGGAAGGCCTCTCCTTCCCCGGGTTCACTTCCACGATACAAGTATTAAAATAGGCATTACACAACTAGCCATCCCGACTTTCATAAATATAACACATGTATACAATCACACATATCATACGAGAGAAGATCATCCAACTTAATGGGCACATGCTCTCGTACATCCCTTGCCTGAGGAAGACCATCCAACTTAATGGGCACATTCCCTCCGGGTTCTACTTGGACGTATATGGCACTTCCAAGAGAGGTTCTTCCAACTTAATGGACATTCTCTCTCAGGGTTTTCATATATACTAATTGACCACTTAGAGTTGTTCCACATCACTTTGGCTCCAAGGGAAGTCCATATTTTTTCCATTCTACTGGTCAGAGAATTCTCACACAATCACAACAAATTATCAAAGTGTAAATAATATACATGTTCTCAAACAAAGCAGTAACACACAGTTTCAATACATGCATCAGGACATACAATAACCATCACTCCCTCAGAGTATGGTGGAACACCGTCAGGGGGACGACTTCCAAGAATAGAGAGCTTACCTATCCGAAGCTCTGCACTGATTCTATCATTCTCGTGGTTCCGAACACCACTATCCTCAGCGTCACACCCTACATACATGCATGCAAGAGATTAAAATCGATTCTCACCCGTTGCATGTAAGGAAACTCTTCTTTTCCAGGTTACAAGAGTTAGTCACCTAACAGGTGACATGAAGACCCCCAAAAAGGGTCCAAAATCCCTAACAATTAGATTTTGAGGTTCTTACCTGCGTTTCTTACTTCGAAGGTGTTTAACAACACTGGCAAATAGCTTTTCGCAAGCTTAAATGTCTCAAAATCGCCTTCTCTTCCCTAACTTAAAGCTTTCCTTCGTTCGTTAATGGAGGAAGCGGAAGAAGGAAGAGAGAATGTCTTTGGTGAAAGGTCAAAGAGAAAATGGGTTAGGTAGGGAAATGACCAAAACTCACGTTACTTATATATATCCACTAAGTCAGCGCACGTCGCATACGTCACTGAAGTCAACACGTGTCATTTAAATAGCCTAGTAACCAATGTGGATCACGTGCATAAAGTGAGCTGGTGAGAGCACTAACTACCGGGTTTGTGAGTTAAAAACATATCTTAATTTTTATGTAAGAATGCCGGGATCTCCATATTCTTACTATGCTGCTGGGTTGGTTTAATAATAATAAAATATGCGCCGCCCTGACAACCTTGTCCGGGTTCCCACTTTGCGCAACTCGGCATTAGTAACCCGGATACCTTCGTGTACGTGCACAGTATCGAGTGAGTCCAGAGCGTCTTTAATTGATTGCATAACGTTGGAATCCGTCCAAGGCACTATATAAACCCCGAGGTCCATCCTTGTCCGACCTCGTCCGGGTTCCTGTCTTGGCACTCCACCAATCCATGGTTCTGCCCCCGTCCGAGATCATCCGACCTTATCCGAGATTATTAACCCGATAATTCGAAGGGAAGGATACACGAGCTCGTCCGAGGTCACCACTCAGTAGCTCGAAGGAAAGAAAGGCACGAGTCCATCCGGGATCGCTACCCGGTCACTCCTTTCTTCACAGCGCTTATTCCCAGAATACATAAGCGATATCCCAGTCACACTCGAACCCGGTATTCTTGTAAATGCTAACATACTTAGCACGATCCTAACTTTGCAAGGTTTCTATCTACACCCCTCCCTTATCCGAGTTCTAATTTGCACCCCCTTGTATGACACCCCGGTCATACGAACCCAGATTATACCACAGGGTCATAATCATTATCATTATTGTGTAATTACAACATTGCAATGTTAAAGTGCCACGTGGACACCCGAAACCTTACAGCTCTAATGATGAGTCATCATCCTCCTCTTCCAGCTTCTCGAACAATCAAGATGATCAAGAACAACTCGTAGCTCTTGGTGGTTTCATTAATCCTTTCAAGGCCCACAAAGGACATTTATACCTTCCTCCTTGTGCTAATGATGTAATAGATGCCATCACTTTTCTTGAGCATTACCTTTACCATGCTAGATATTTGGGCCCCATGACTTCTTGGTTTCAGATAAGTTATATCCCTTCCAATTTTGGCACTTGGCCTAGGGGTTCTGACTCTTATTACAAGTGGCTCAAAAGAATAACTACTGCAAAAGAGGCCAATTGGAAATGATGGGGTGTCTTTGACACCATTAATCTGATCCGTCACGATGTTGAGCCAAATTATCATTTAATCTTTAGCTTCTTGAGCTTTTGGTCCATTGCTATGAACACTTTTGTGTTCCCTTTTGGCTTCATGACAATCACACTGTAACACCCCAATATTTTATTTATTGAATATGGATCTAAGAAAATACTTTAGGACGAATGGAAAATTATAATTCACTATCTAGAGAGATTTTTAGCACTTAATACACATTTTGAAATAAAATTCCATTTAAGCTATTCTAATTATTAGAAAATTTTATAAAAGTGATGAACATAATATTAGGAGTTTTCTTATAATTATAAGTTAAATAGATTTATTTATTAAGATGGATTAGTGATGTTATAAATAAAAGAAAACAAGTGTAGTATTGTTTGTTGAAGCTAGCTAACCGTATGATCAATAATGGAGGGGAAGGATGGAGTTATTCATAAGTTCATGTGCAAATAAATTAACTAGGAGCCAAGCTAATCAATTAGGAAGCAACAAAAGACAAAGTATATGGCACTACAAGAAATGACCACGGTGAGAAGAAAAGAGAAAAAAAAAAAAACAAAATCATGTATTATTGGAACCAAAGGTGCTACGGTCAAGGAGGAAGAAAAAAAAAATCTGGACCAGCTTTGTATGATTAAATCTTACGTGGAATGGCCAAAGAAATGAAGGGGAAGTGGGCCAATTCAAGAGCAAGGAAAAAGCTAACAAGTGGGCAAAGCATGGTGCAGTTTTTTTTACATAAGGAATCTACATTTAATGCAAGGAAGTAAAAATCAAATTGACTTCCTCCTAAGCCAATAGCTATCCGTAGGAACAAAAGGAATATGCATTAAATGTCAAAGAACAAAAATCACAATGGACTTATCCCAAGCTCACCATCCGTGCAATTATAGAAGGGGAAAGCTTGATATTGGTAACTTGCTATAAAAGAAGTAGTGAAATGAAATTTTGGTCAAGCCATACAAAGGAAATAACCGTGCAGCTCTAGCCCCACCACCTTTGAACTTTGTTTTCAAGCTTTATTTAAATTTCCACACCAAATACTCCACCGTACACACACTTCTCTCACTTTAAGCCATCATTTTCACAAACATTCCTCAAAGAGAAGCAAGGCCACGTGAAGCTTGATCAAAAGAGCAGCTGTTCATTTTTTTGAAAACACTTGAGGTATAGGGAGGTTTTGATAAATGAAGTTTAAATATTAAACTATACTTAAGATCACTATTTAATTTAGTAAAGAATTAAGTTGATGAATGGAATAGAAATAGAAAATTAAGATGGGTAATTAGGAAATAAATAAATTTGATCTAACTCTTTATTTAATGTTTAATGGTTCAGATTTATGTATTGGAAATTTTCTTGATTAGATAATAGTATAGATGATTTTTTTATCTAGTAACATCTCTTGAATTTTATGTAGATAATTTGTTGCTTCTATTAATTGTGTATTATGCTAATTACATATTCTTCTAATTATTTATCTTAGACAATCTTTTGACTAATTATTTTGTATAAATGGAATGTTTTATAAGTCATAGATAAAATATATTTCATGTTCCTTAAGCTAATTTATTTTGAAATGAACCTCATATAAGTTCTAACTATTTCTTTTGTATTATCTCTTAAGGAATTATTTTGTTGTTACTTGTTAAATTTTTATTCCGCTTTATGGTTGTTATAACTATTCTAACTTAATCAAGAAGATATAATAATGTTAAAGTAGATAATTAGAAACTTATTTCTGTGAGGTGTGATGAAACTGTATGACACTTGATATAATTTGGATGAGTGTGGTTAACAGTATATATTTGGTATGTTAAAAACCATTATCTGTGATGATATGATGATAAAACTGTAACCTTATGATGTTATGATGAGTCTGGGATGAAGAACCCTGTGAAAATGACTCTGTGATGTTAAGGGGTGATGAAAATAAAATAATAAAGAGATAAAATGAACCAATTATGCATTTTCATGCGCATATACCCAGTGGGGTATGAGATGATGAGATGTTAAATCTCATGAAGAGGAGTGTCAGATAACTAAACTGAGTCCATATAACTAAGGGGTAGAAACAGTGAGGACCACACCACCATGATGATCACATGGATGGGAGTGATAATCCTACGCGCCACTGAGCTACCCTGACCGGATGGATAAGTTCGTTCCACTAAGGTGAGGGTGGGGTTATCTGACAGTGGCCACAATTATTTAGATGTTGCTGAGATCTCAGTCATGCATCATATAATAAAGATGAGCATGCATTTTCTATGTGTTGTGAATAGAAAAGAAATGATTTAACTTATGAGAAAAAAAAAATATAATAACCGTTATAATAAGTCTTCTGTATTTTATTTAGTTAGTACGTAAATTTAATATTGCTGTATATATTTTGCGTATATTTAAACTTTGTTTATCATGACTTACCCTATTTTGTGTCTTGTGGTTGACACCTGTGATGACCCCAATTATTTGGGCGAGCAGAGGGACAGTGATATGGATGTTATACAAGAAGATTTGGTGAAGACTATTGTGATGATTCTCTGTTTTCATGTTCTCTGCTGTGTTCTGTATTATGGACTGTATGGACTGTTTGGACTGTTTAAGCATCAAACTATAAATTGGTAATAATGGTTTGTATGGCAAGTGTGCGTGAATTACTTAAACTACGTTATTTAGATAACGCGTTAACTTTTATGTTTCGAAACAAAAAAAACCCTCGTAATTTTACAAAATAAATACGAAATAAAGCGAAGTAGAAGCGGTTGTTTCACACACTGCTAGATGTAGCTACCATCTTGGGTCTCCCTATTGTTAGTGATGAGATTCCTTCCCTATTTGACCAACACTTTGAAGACCTAAGGTGTTTTTTTGATTGATCCACCAATGGCTAGCCCTATTTCAACACAGGCCATCATGCCAAGGACCCCACTCTAGGAAAATCTCTTTAGATCAAGTCCACTACGGGTTTAGCTCACTTCTTCATAGAGGCCATTTTCGGCATACTAGATGATATGGGTACTTTATGGAATCCCCAACTGTTGACCATGCCATTTCTGATTGGCTGAAGATGGATCCTCTTGCCAATTTGGAGGCTAAAGCAGTACAATCAACAAACTGGGGTAGCATCCTATTGGCTAGGGATTTGCTTTATGGAGTCAAGTCTGCATCTAGGTATAACAATATATCTATTGAGCCTTACAACCTACAGTTCGTGGCTCGTCAATTTGGCCTTACTCAGTATCTCCATATGACCTTTTTGACCATGAATTCGCCTACTTCTTGCCTTTCGTTGTCTTCCAAAGAGGTAAAGAACATCACTAACTTGACTCACTAGATGCTTAGCCTTTCTAGGTTCCATTTGTTCTTGCTCGATCCCAAGAAAACCACTAGTTTCCTTAATTGGTGGCCTGTTGTAAAAGATGCCCTATTTTTGAAAGGTCTTCCTTTTTATCTTTCACAAGCAAATGACCATGTTCAACTAGATCCTATTGCCTAAACTCTAAGCCAACCCCAACCTTCTTCTCATCTGGCTTCTATTTCAGCTAAGAAGAAAAAAAGCTCATTGGCTACAATCACCATTAATCCTTCATTAGCTTCACAAACAGGTATTGCTTTATATCTTCATCTTTTGATTTCTCCTTTCCTAGTTATTTGGCTAACATTTTCTTTATAGCCAAACATCGAGTTGAGACGATTGATTTGGAAAATGTAGAAGGTGACACTTCTCCAGAGTCAGCTCCTCTGACTTTCAAAAGAACTACCATATCTGTTGCTGCTCAGAAATCCTTTGTTCCTGATCCTCTTTTGACTTAGGTATCAATATCTACTTATTTTCTCATGTTGTCTTGCTTCTTTATCACCAATATTTATTTCTAATTCAGAATTCTTTGTAGAAATCAACTATTGCTCTTAATCGGAGCCACAAAAGATTGAAGGTTGGATCTGTTTCTACACCTATTAATGTAAGTCTCTTAACTTGTCATAACGTTTTTCATTTTGTTTTACTATGGCCTCCATTGACATACTTTTACTTTTAAATTCATAAATCAAATTTTGTGGATGAACCTTCCAATGTGCCATTTGAGTCTTTTGACATGACTTCTATGCCAACAATTGTTCTTCGTTAATCGTCCGCTTTTACATGCCTCATCTTGCCAAATATCACTGAGGATGATTTAGTTGAATACTTCAGTCCCTTGTTTCCTCTACCCTAGTAGTATCAGATTAATCTCTTATTGATGACCATTTTTCTCATGCAAAACAATTCATGTCAGGAGATGTTCCTTCCTATTCGGTTATGTTGAAGTCGATTTGTCTATCTTTTGCCAAGTTGGCCAGAACACCCACAATATCTGATGCTACTCGCCAACTCCTCAACCACATCAACATGACCATTGGTGACTTGATCTTCATTCATTATATGCACCAACATCGTTATCATTTTGTTGTAGCTGATTTAGAGCAATTAAGACAGTTACAAATTCAAAAGTCTACTTATATTGCCAACTTTCAAGCTGCCGAAGTAGAGTGACAAATTAACTTGGTTGAACAAGAGGATTTTTGATTTGATAGTTGAGCTTAGGGGATCAATAAAGAACTAGCTGAATTAAATCCCAAGATCACTTTCCTTAATGATAAATTTAAGGGTAATTCAGACCAACACATTCAATTGTATGCCTTAGCAAGTTCCCTTGACCCAAACATCACTCATTTACTACATCAACATGAAGGATTGGAGAAAGATTTGAGCGTAGCTGAAATAGGCATTGTCAAAAATAGAAATATTTGGGACGACCTGCGGCAAAAATTTGACCAAGCCAAATAGGCCTTGTTTGCACCACCTTTTATTCCCTCCACTTTAGCTGCTTCATCTACTACCATTCCTTCAGTTGGAATTATTGATCGTATTGTAAAGATTGTTGCCGAAGTATCCAATGCTCATGTTGCCGCTATTTCTCAAACCACTTCTATTGCTGCCCCTAGAATTGATGTTGGGCCTACTGACCAAACTGAAAGGGATGAAGGCAATACAACACTTCTTCCGCAAAGCCAGATGATATGGTAACTGATTCAACTGCCAACCCTTGATTGCCCTTTTAAACTTATGCATTTTTTTTTTTAATAAGTCCACTTATGGATTAGCTAAGCAATCAACTTGTGGTTACTATTGAATTTTCTTTTACCTATCTCCTTCCCAAATGGAAGGATGAAATCGTTTTAAGTATTTAACATTTATACTTCTTTCTGGAATAGTATTTGTATTATAAGAATATTCTGGATCAATCGACTTAGAGTATCTCTAGACCCTTCCTATTGGGCTAATGATGGCTACTCTGATTCCTACACCTGCCAGCCATCAAAGCTCAAAATCCAAGGTTGAAGGTGAACATAATTGTTGGCCAATTCAATTATATCATCTATTGGGACGTATGGATTTTGGGTGATAAAATCGACTAACACTTGCCTTTTCATAGCCCATAATGATACATATGTCAAAGCATAAACATTTAACTTTATTTCCAATTTCATCAAATGTCCTTGTAGAACTCGCTGATTTAACAAATGTTTAACAATATCAAATTTGCAAAAAACTAACATTTCATTTGGCAACATATAATATTCTAGTTTTGTAGAAGCATAAAACAATGATAAACATAATTTTTTCAATAGAAGTGTATTTACATTCAACATTGTTTAATAATTTGTGAAGATATAAATTACTCTTTCAATTCAATCTTCTGCATCTTATGCTAAAACGCATCCAATAGACTCATCCACAACCAATGTTTATAACTTCAAAGACTTCCCTAGTATATGAGACACTAGAACTGGTAGTTCGGCTAACAATTGCTTGATTTGCTCAAATTCTTATTGTTACTATTCTCCCCAAAAAAATTTATCTTGATCCTTCACCTTTAACAAAGGAAAGAAAACCTTCATTTTGCCAGCTGAATTTGCTATGAATCTTTGTAAGAAATTAATCTTACCAATAAGACTCTATAGCTTTTTCTTGTTCTGAGGAGGGCTAGCCTCCAACACTTATTTTTCTGTGTTTTTATCAACTTCAATCCCTTTCTGATGTACTAAGAATCCTAAGCAATTTCCATTTGACACCCCAAATACACATTTAGCTGGATTCATCTTTAGCCCATGAAACCACATTTTTAGCAAAGCATGTTCTAAATCGGTCAGATATTGGTCCCTATCGGCTGATTTAACGACTACATCATCAATGTATACTTCCATACTATTGCCAATGGAATCATGGAAGTTAAAAGTTCATTGCTTTCTAGTATGCAGCACCAATATTCTTAAACCCAAATGACACTATTAACCATTCATATATCCCAAAAGCTCCAAGACATCTAAACATCATTTTTTGCACATCTTCAACGTCCATAGAGGTGAGGACACCATGCTTAGTTGCAACATCAACCAACATGTCGGCTATGGGCATAACATACTTGTCTTTAGGAGTTTCCAAATTGCGATCCCTAAAGTTAGTGCACACTCGTATTTGTCCATTTTTCTTTATCACTTTCACAATATTTGACAACCATTTTGTATATCTGGATGTTTTGATAAATCCAACCCCCAACATTCTTTCAATCTCTCCCTTGATTTGTGGCAAAAGTTGTGGATTACATCTCCTTGGGGTTTGTCGATGTGGCTTAACCTTTCTTTGATTGGTAATCTATGGTCTACTAACTCCCTTGATAGTCTTGGCATCTCATGATAGTCCCAAGGAAAACAATCTTTGTACTTTGTGATAAGCTCAATAAGTCAATTTTTATCCCTTTTGGCTAACAACCCATTTACTCTGGTCGTTCTTGGTTTATTCTTTGTCCCTAAGTTAGCCTCCTCTAGGGGATATTGTGCTTCAAAACTAGGAGACTTCCTTTCATTAAGCAACACTCCCTCTTTGTGTTCTACTTCCTCATGAGCATTTATCATTGCTAATTTGGCTACCCCATCCTCAGTGAAAAATGATGTTAGCGGATTCAACAAATCCTTTAAGACTTATTTCTGTTTTTCCATCTATAAACTCGATTGATGGTCGTGATAGGGCTTGCCAATTTATGACGAACCCCTTCTTAGTCAAATTGAAAGATTCCCAAGTCCCCTCTTCCTAAATACCAGGAACATGAATGAGAGCTAAATAGGGAGAATAAAACAGAGCTTCTTCCATTTTCACATAAGTTGAAAATGAACACTCATCAGCCTAAATGATCCTTACTTGGTCTTCTTCGAAGAACATTGGTTGTTGATGTAATGTAAAAGGTAAAAATTGGCTAAAATGAATCCAATCTTTCCCTAACAACACTAAATAAGTTGGGTTGGCATCCACAATGAAGAATGTTTAATACATGGTTTTAGGTCCAACCGTGATGTCGACTACCAAAACCCTTAATGCTGGAGTAGCTCCTCTAGTAAAATTTGTCATCTTCATATTTGTAGTAACTAACTCCCCCTGCCTTTTACCTAACTTCTTTAGCGTGGTCAATGACATGATATTCAAAACAGCTCCTCCATCTACAAATACTTTGGACAATGTTTTACCATTTATCTGAGCTTTAATGTACAAAAGCTTCAAGTGCTTTGTAATTTCAAGTGTAGGATGATCAAAAGTAATGGAAATTTTCTTATTAGCCTTTGCTTCTCCAATGGTGGCCCATTTAGTTTCCTCTGAACAAACATCTCCATCAAAGCTCTCATTTTGACTCAAACTAGCCTAGAACTCATTAGGTATCAAGCTTATAGCATTGATTTCAGCACCTAACAAGTTGTCATCATTCAGCTAGACCTCCAACAATGAGTCTTCTATTTTCTTTAGCTCTTATTTTGTTGACTCTTTTAGAACAACACTTTCTCCCCCTTATCTTCTGGAGCATGGTCAATTTTCTCACATGCATCTATCATTTCAACTAGAGTATGGTCTGCCGAATCAGTCAAAACAACTGATTTTTCTATTGTGACTGACATATGCTTGTTGAAAGCATGATTCAGTGCAAGAGCTATTTGATTCACTAAAGTCTCTTCTTGACCCCTAGCTTTCAGATATCAATAATGGCTAAGGTCTACTTCATTTTATTTACAATCTTGGTCCTTTGTAGTCTCCTCTTTTGAGTATAAGTTAATCCTCCAAGTTGCATATTTTCTTTGTTCTGAACCATTTTTTGATTCAAGCACCATTGTCCTATCTATGCTTTTGCAGATGGTTTAATCATCCTAGATGGACTCCTCCCCTCATTGTCAATAGTGATCTACAAGGTTTTCATCTTGTTCTCGACATTGAATTCATCCAACCTTCTTTTGCTTCATGGGATTAGGCAATCATCAATTTTTGGCGTATGAGCCACCTTCATGTTGCCATGGATTTGTTGCCTCAATTTCTCAAACTTCATGGGTAACTTACGACTAATAATTTGATATGTTGACCCATCAGAGGTGCCCTCTATTTGAGGTTCCAACCTATCAAACACACTTTGGCGAATCTAGCAAGGTAACTAAATACCTCTTGTGAATGGTGGCAACTGTAACCTCTCAAACACTGAAGTTTTTCTAACAAACCCTTTAGTTTCTTGTTTCCTTTTAGTCTTTCGCTACCACATTTGCTTCATCTTCTTTCTTTTGGTGGTAGGATGCTCATAGGACACCATATTAATATCCAGTTTTGAGAAGGGGTCTGTATCTACTGTCATTTTGGTTGTGTAACACCCTGAAATTTTACAAGTAGAAAGATATTTGTGTTGATTAATTATTTAATATAAATCTTGAAATCTGTAAAAGTGTTTTGCATGGGTGTTTGTGCGTAAAAGGTGAAAGTCAAATTTTGTGGCCGAGATAAGCTATCCGTACACGCATAGTAAAAATGAAGGTGGCTATGGTGGCTGTTCGGTCACGCAAGTGGGCAACTATGGTGGCTGTGATAGCTGGCTGAATCAAGTTGTTAGCAACTTGCTTCAATGCTTCTTCTATAAATAAGCCTGAAGCGGAAGAATGGTTCACTCTCACTTCTGGACGTGTTTTCTTCTTTTTCTCTCTCTAAAAAATCTTTGCACTAGAAATCTTTCTCTTCTCCCACCTTCTGTACCACTTAAATTCTCAAGAACCACCATAGCAACAACGGAAAATCCTCTCCGTTAAGAAGAATTCGTGAACGAAGCTTAACTTTTCATTCTTGGTCGCTGTGAGAGTGATTGTTCAAACAAAACACACATTAGATCTAAAGAAAAGAATCCCTGTTGAGGTAAGGGGAGTTTATTGTGTTAATAATGATTTTTGATATCATAGTTGGGTTAAAGTGTGTATCTGTTATTTAATATGCTGCATAAAATATATTGGCGATGTCTATAAATGGTGTGAGGAAGACGACTACCGGGTTGTGTTGTGACGTCAGCTGCTGGGAAGGATTGGCCGAGTTGTATGTGTCAAACCTTTATTTGTGATGTTGGCTGTTGGGAAGGGTTGATCGAGTTTTCTGTGTCAGACCTTTGTGTGATGTCGGCTGTCAGGAAGGGTTGGCTGAGTTGCATGCGTCAAACCTTTGTTTGTGATGTCAGCTGTCGGGAAGGGTTGGTTGAGTTGCCTGTGTCAAACCTTTGTTTGTGACGTCGGCTGCTGGGAAGGGTTGGCCGAGTTGCATGTGTCAAACCTTTATTCGTGACGTTAACTACCGAGATGGGAATGCCGAGTTGAACGGTTCACGTACCATGCATGTGTGCATGAAGGACGTAACTTAGTCCTCGTTGGTAAATGTCTATATACCGGGTTTCTTTACCCGGGGTTTTTCCCTTAAGAGCTGCTAGGGTTCACTTCCTTTTCTTTAGATGTACCGGGTTCCTTACCCGGGGTGGCCCATTAGAGCTACTGAGCTCAAGTTACTTGATGAGAAGAGAAAGAACCACCGAGTTCGTTACTCGGTAGATCTCGTACCTTCTCGAGAAAAGAGCTACCGGGTTCCTACTCAGCAGAGCTCGTACCCGTTTCCTTGTGAATACCGGGCTTCCTTACTCGGACAACCTTGTGCCCTTGTCCGACCTTGCTCAGGATTATTACATCAGTTGGTATGGCTAAGTGCCAATCCGGACACCTAATATTGCACATCTATTCACTTGTTTGTAGTGTTTGTGAATGACGATGAGATTGGCCATTGTATTGGCTTGAGTCATTAAATGCATTAATATCATGAGGGTGTATGGCATGATCCTAACTGGGATGAGTTAATCCCAGACAGGGCCATACATTGATAGTGCCCATGGTAATCTAAATACGTTTGGATATACATAAATACCAGCGGGGGTGTGTGACATTATCCTAGCCAGAACGAGTTGATCCTGGGGCTGGGTCATACATTGATGGAGTCGTGGAGATATTTTATGTATTGACGTGAGATGCCGGGACCGGGTGGTTAACCTTGCAAGGACCATGATCAGTGCATCGGTGTACCCGAGAATGGGTCAGTATATATGTATATGGGGGGCGTATAACGTTATCCTACCCGGGTCGAGTTGAGCACGGGTCTGGGTCATACGTTGATAAAGCCCATGTACATACTTCATGCATAATGGATATGGGATGGTAGCAGTAGCGTACAGAGGTACTAGAGGGGCATATCTGTTTGGAACTCCCTTGTGACTCAGGGCTAATCACCATGAGGGGGGAGCGAACTGTGCACGACAGAGTGACCTTGACGAGCTTCTGCATCATTTTCTTGAGAGAGGCTATTTCCATGAGGATAGTACCACATTGCATTGACTAAGAGATAAGTCTGGAACATGCATCATGACTAGTCATTTTAAGATGAATTGTGAAATGGTTTGGACGGGTTGCCCATGATTGAATGCGTGATAAAATATTTGAATATTGTTGTGATTTTGCAACGACCAAGTTGTCTTTTTATAACTGATGATATTTATTTTATTATTATTTTACATGATGGACTCACTTTTGCTTTGTTGTACCTTGTGGATTGATACCTGTGATGATCACGAACCATGTTCGTGTGAGCAGATGGACAGCAGTAGGAGATCGGGAAGATAACCTATGTTGGTTGGAGCCGCCAAGTAGCCGGGATGTAGATAGGCTAGATCCCGAGCAAGGGTTGTATTTTTTCTAGTTACACCCCTTATTTTCATAACTACACCCCGACATTTTGCTAGTTACACCTCATCATTTAAATCCTTGTTTCTTTTGAGAATTTTGTACAATTAAGACTTGGTTATTTATAATTACTACCAACTTATGATTATTAATATACAAGTATTATGATGTATTGCACCTTTGTATATTCGAGTTTTGATTTGTGATATTGATTATACTTACAAAAAATTTACTACTATTTTTATAAACAAACTTAAAAGAATTTTTAGATATAAATTACCATTAAAATAATAATTAAGAGTATGATACAGTAGCGACGAGGCGGGTCGTTACAAGTTGCACCCTTATTGACTAGTTTAAAATGACCTTATTTCAAAGTCTTGTATACAACTTGCCAAAATATGATGCAATTAGTCATAAAATGACTGTATGAATTATGCCACTTGCAGTATTTCTTTCCATTTAACTCTTCTAGAAATGGTAAGTTGTTCCCCACTTTCAACCGAATCTGCTGGTCCTTTATCAAATGATAAAAAATCTTATTCACTTTTGATATGTCAAAGTCATATTCAAATTTTTCGTCCCCAGAACCACCTTTATTCTTCCTTGGCTCTAAAGCTGGACAAAAATAAGGTTTCCTCCATAATATCTCAGCAACAATGATTTCAACTTCCTCTTCAAAGACCTCCCTATTTTCCTGATCATCATTAACTAATGAGATCAAATGGGATCCTCATCCTTTGTTAGCTCTTTTCAATTCTTTCTCATGTATGAATTGCTCTATCCAATTGGCCTTAGAAGGTAGTTGACTGAGGTCACCATATTCTTGAGCCACTAATTTTTCTTTCAGCTGGGGATGCATATTCCCAACTGCCATGGCTGCATATTCCACTTTTGGTAATTGCATTGAGCAACAACTTCCAACCTTTCTAAACCTTTCTATGAGGTCTATTTTCAATTTGTCAACCATTTGCCTCATGTTTATCAAATCGGCTATAGTCACTTTAGGTTGAGGCCTGTAAAATTTATCATGGAAACACCTTTCCATGTCTGCCTAGTTTTTTACTAATTTTGGTGGTAAATTTGAGTACTAGGTAATAGCTACCCCTTTCAGAGAAAAGGGAAAAAGCTGCAACTTGTGAAACTCATTTTGACTAGCTTCACCACTCTAAGCAGTAAATTAGTCTATATGCTCCATAGTTGATTTGTCATCTTCACTGGAAAATGTGGAGAAATATGGTGTCTTATACCTTTTTTGGCAAAGGCATTATACGGTCTACCCATTCTGGATATGGTTTCTTGTGCATTGGCCTCTCCATTGGTTTCAGCTGAATGCCAAAATACTTCCTCATGGTTTTGGCTAGCTGTTCTGGATCAATAAAAGGCGCCATGGTAGTCCTCAATGGTTGACAACCAATTTGACTTATGGTATTTGGCCTCGGCCAACATCATTGTTGACATATGAGGGCTCTCCATTGTTAAATCATCTATTTATGACCTGATTGACTCCCCCAATAGGAGATACAAATGAAGTAACATTCGACAAACCAATTGGGCAAACAACATTTAGAGGCCTTTTGGCTAACATATGTAGGAAGAACACAGTTAGTATAATAATTTACACCTGCTTGCCCCCCCAAGGGTAGTCACACAAAATACTAACATTGATGAACATATAACTTGTATTAGCTACCAAGAGTCTAGGGATAAAGTCCATTTGGTTGCCAATGTCGTATTCGGTGGAGTTGTTTTCCATGTAGGCATAAAAGCCATATTCGGCTAGACCAGTGGGATTGATTATAATAACCAAGGTTAAATAAATAAAAGAAAAAGAAAGAAAACTTTAAATTTACTATATTTCTGTCGCAAAAGCATTAGTGACGAAATTAGCGACGGATTTAGCGACGGCTGGAGACTCACGCTGATAGCGTGAGATTTCAGCAGAAAGCCATTTTTCCACTGGTATGTGGCACTGGTAGCGCCAGAGTGGCGCCAGTAGCGTGAGATTGGCGCCGGTAGCGCCATTTGCGGCGCTGGTAGCGTGGGAGGCACGTTAGAGGCCAATTTTCCACTGGAACATGGCGCTGATAGCGCCAGAATGGCGCCAGTAGCGTGGGAACACGTACTGGGGGCCTATAAAAGGCCATTTTCACATTTTGGCCAGCAAAAATTGCTTCTCTCTTATTCCTAAAGCCATTTCCGCCATTAGAGCTCTAAAAAGCTTCATATCTTCTCCATTCTTCATCTAAACACTTTCCACCCAACTAGAAAGTTGTTTAGAACTCCTCTATGAGCTAGATTCCAACTTTTATTCTCCTTAAGAACCATCTATCGGAGAGATCCCGTTCTCTAGGGAACTTTGAGAAAAATGAGTTTGGAAGGGAAAGGAGGCGATTCAAGGATGCCAAAGCTTGGAGAAGTGATCCTCCAGCCTTCCTCGACTGTTTTGAGGTAAGAAACTCAAGTTTTACCGATTAATTTGTGAAATTGTTCATGGGGTGAATAGTAACCCATTTGAGTTAGGACTAGAATTAGGCTTGGGTTCTTTAGGAAAGTATGATCAGGGGTGAATAACTGTTTTAGGGATAATCATTGATATTTGGCCTGGGTGAGTCTTTGGAAGACTCTAGTGCCTTGGTTAGGCCGAGTTAGATCCTGCTGAGGATCTGTGAGTCGCCTTTAAGGTGGCTAGTTCTGATAAAACTTTAAGATAGAAGACAAAGATGTCTAGATGAAAAGGAATTGCGTTTCTTTTCTTTTAAAGGGTTGAGAACCATTATTTGATACTTGTTTGTGTGCCTTTGCATAAGGCGGGACACCAAGGGTGTCAGTGGCAGAGACCACAGTCCAGAGATTGGACAGGAGAGCACTGCCTTGCCAGGTAAGCTCTTTGTTCTTGGGAGTATTTCCCATTGCTTGTGTTCCACCATACTCCGAGAGGGAGTGATGGTTGCATACATGATTTATATGCATTGAATTGGTTGTTACAGCTTTCCTCATGATGATATGTATGCATGTATCTGTGCCTTGTGTATGGTTGCCTTTCGGATAGATCTTCTGGCCAGTAGATAGATATGGACCTCCCTAGGAGTAGAGCGCAACTCCTAGTTTGGTTTGCTCCATAGGAGAGATTCCTTAAGACCAAGAGATAGGTGGTCCCGTGATGGTTGCAGCCTATTCTCGGAGGTACCATATACGTGCATCCTTGTGTAGGGGTAGCTCCCGTTGGATGACACAGGTGTGAGTTCCGGCCTCACAGTGGGGACTGAGATGGTCTCGGGGACTGAGATGGTCCATGATGGTATACTGGGTACTGAGATGGTCCCAGGGGACTGAGATGGTCCTGGATACTGATGATGTTACACATTAGAGCTTGTGTGTGCCTATGTGTTGTTGTGATGGTTTGTAATACCTTTGATGTATGTGATCATGGAAGTGAGCCAGGGTGAGAAGAAGCCTCCAAGAACCCTGAGCTTACTGAGATTGTTATCTCACCCCGTGTGTGGGGATTATATTTTGCAGGTTGTACATCTAGCAGAGATGCTGAGTCCCAGGGCGGGAGGCCCCAGTAGGGACATGCATGGTATAGCTGTTTGGAGCAGTGTTTTGAGAGCTTGGTTGAACATCGGTCACAACATTCACTTTTCCTTGCATGTGTTTAATGACATAAGGAAATTGTTCAAGAAATTCAACCCATTTAGCATGCCTTTTATTGAGCTTACCTTGCCCCTTCAAATATTTGAGTGATTCATGATCACTATGGATGACAAATTGTTTGGGCAAAAGGTAATGTTGCCAAGTATGAAGAGCCCTTATGAGCGCATACAATTCCTTATCATAAGTGGAGTAATTCAAAACAACACCATGCAATTTTTCACTAAAGTATGCAATAAGATGAAACCCTTGTAATAAAACAGCCCCAACACCCACATTTGATGCATCACATTCAAGCTCAAAAGATTTGGAAAAATCGGACAAGGCAAGTATAAGTGCATGAGTTAATTTTTCTTTTAGGGCATTAAAACTCCTCTGTTAGGCCTCCTCCCACTTGAAAGTCACATTATTTTTAACCACTTCATTTAAAGGCACAACTATGGTGCTAAAGTCTTTCACAAACTGCCTACAGAAACTAGCCAATCCATGGAAACTTCTCATTTCACTCACAGATTTTGGGGTAGGCCACTCTCTAATACCTTTTATCTTTTCTTTATCCTCTTGGACTCCTTTGGAACTTACCACAAAGCCTAGGAAAACTAAATGATCAATACAAAAGACACATTTTTCTATATTAGCATACAACTTTTCATTTCTAAGCACATGCATAATAACCCTAAGGTGTTCAATATGCTATTCTACTGTCATGTTATGGATCAATATGTCATCAAAGTACACAACCACAAAATTTTCCACAAACTCCCTTAAAACATGATTCACGAGTCTCATAAAAGTACTAGGAGCATTTGTAAGTCCAAAAGGCATCACCAACCATCCATACAAACCATACTTTGTTTTGAAAGCTATTTTCCACTCATCCCCTTCCCTTATGCGAATTTGATGGTACCCACTTTTTAAATTAACTTTAGAAAAAATAGCATGCACCATACAATTCATCAAGCAAATCTTCCAAATGGGGAATGAGGTGTCTATATTTAACAGTTATATTATTAACAACTCTACAATCAATACATATTCACCAAGTGCCATCCTTTTTAGGAACAAGGATTATCAGGACAACATAAGGACTCAAATTTTCTCTTACCCAACCTTTCTGCAACAACTCCTCAACTTGTTTTTGTAACTCTTGTGTCTCTTGAGGGTTGGACTCGATTGGTGGGTCTATTGGGCAGAGAGGCCCCCGACACAAAATCTATTTGGTGTTCAATCCCCCTTAAAGGAGGTAAACCAGGTGGGTCACTCTTTGGAAACACATCTCCAAATTCTTGCAAGAGAGAATCAACAACACTAGGAAGAGGGTTAGAGTTAGAATTCAAATACATGTCCTTATACACGCAAATGTACATTTCTTGTTTTGCCAAACAAGTCCTTTTGATATCACTCTCCCTAACAAATAAGTTTTCTATCCTTCTCTCAAGCACAAGAGTTTGGTTTTTATCATGCTCTTCATGTTTAGCTTTAGAAATATTTTTTTTCTTGTTTTCTTTTTATTTTCAGAGCAACTTGATCTTGATACATCTCTTTAGGAAAAAGTGGTACAAGTGTTATTTTTTGAGAATCATGAGAAAAAGAAACCTTGTTAGTAAAACCATCATGAATAACATGCTTATCAAATTTCCAAGGCCTTCCAAGCAAAATATGGTCTGCCTCCATAGGCACAACATCACACAGAACATCATCCTTGTACTCACCGATGCAAAAAATTACCATCACTTGTTGATTAACAACCAACTCACCCTTCTCACTTAGCCATTGGAGCTTGTATGGGAGCAGATGAGGTTTGGCACTAAGATTGAGTTTGCTCACCAAGCAAGTGCTTGCCACGTTGGTGCAACTTCCCCCATCTATGATCAAGGAGCACACTTTCCCTTGAATAACACATCTTGTGTGGAAGATGTTTTCTCTTTGGCTCTGGTCATCAACCACAATCTGGTTTTCCAAGAGTCTCCTTACCATTAACAAGTCACTTTCTGGACCATACACTTCACAATCATCTTCCTCCTTACTTGTAGGTGTTCTTTCGGGGCATGAGTCACTAGAAATGTGTCCATTGTCCCTTAACACCATGACACACTTATTGGGGCATTTTGAGGTGATGTGCCCATTGCCCAAGCACTTAAAGCACTTGATGTTCCTGACTTTTTGAGTGACAGAAGAAGAAGAAGCATTATTACTAGAACCCAAATGAATAGAGTTTTTAAATATTTTACCTTCCTTGGCCCATGGATCTTCTTTGGGTTGTCTATCTTTACAAGAGGAATGCTTGAAGCTTGAAGAAGGTTTTTGGTTAGAATAACTCCTTTTGAGTTGTTGCTCAACTTTGATCGATTGATGGACCAAGTCCCCAAGCTAAACATAATGTTGTAGCTCCACAACATCTTGTATCTCTCTATTGAGCCCATGTAAGAAGCGCTACATGGCAGCTTCCGGTTCTTCAACAACATTTGCTCGTACCATAGCAACCTCCATTTCCTTATGATACTCATCCACACCTAGACTCCCTTGAGTGAGTTTTTGGAGCTTATTGTGAAGCTCCCTATGGTATTGGGGGGAACATATCTTTTTCTCATCATTGCTTTCATCTCCCTCCAAGTATTCACTGGTTCATCGCCTATTCTCCTTCTCTTCTTTTGTAGTTGCTCCCACCAAATTAGAGCATAATCTGTAAATTCTATGGCTGCCAATTTCACCTTTTTGTCTTCTCTGTAGTTATTGTAGTAAAAAATTTGCTCTATTTTCATCTTCCACTCCTAATAAGTTTCGGGTTCATTCCTCCCTTGAAATTTAGGTATTTTAATTTTAACCCCATCAAGTCCTTCATCCCTCTCATTTCTCCTCCTAGGTCTTTCTTTTCTATTATTTTTCCTATGCCTCCTTTCATTCCTTTGCCTATCCTCACCCCTTCTAGGACTCTCTCTCTTCATCTCCATTATCACTCCTTTTAGTGGAGGTTCTAGACCTACGCCTTTCTCTTTTATCCATCCTCTCCTCCATCCTCTGATTGTGCTCTAACATTTGAGCAAATTGATTGGTCAACTCGTCTAGGCGAGCTTGCATTGCATCAGCTCTAGGGGTGGGAGGGGGACTAGAACCATTAACCATCATATAGTAGTATGTGGAAAATATGTACAAGACCTAACCACTCTACTCATGTGTTTCACTCAAGAAATGACAACTCGTGTTTTCACTCAGAAAATGGTTTTTGATTTAATGTAAATGCTCTCACCTTTTACCAATCAAATTTCTCTTTAGATTCTTAACAAGATCAGTTGCGTTTCAAAATCAAAAGTTTTTTATTTATAAAAGTTGTTGCGATCCTCACAAGAGTTGCTCATTGGATTTGCTGAACGAAAGGAAAATCACAAAGACAACAATCAAAAGGAATTTTAAAAGACAAACAATAAAAGGTAACAAAGAAAGACACACTCAATTAAGAATACCAAACAAAGACAATACGAAACTTGAAAAAAAAAAGAGAAAAAAAGAATAATGTTATAACACCACAAATAAACTTTCACAATTGTCAAATGAATTAGCACAAAAGGGTTCTTTTATGAAACAATATATATATATATATATATATATATATATATATATATATATAAGTAGCTTAAAAGAAGCACTTTTGGGCTTCTCTTGTCTATTTTTTATTTAAATTTGCTACCCCTTTTCTTTTTTCACACTAATGCAAATGATTTTTGATTGATGCCCAATTGTGAACAATATTGGTTTAGTTCAGAATAAGGTGTGAAGAATAACGTCGTTACAACAATAATATGAGCAGAATATAATGATGTTGTAAATTGTGCAAAAGATAAAGAATGAGAAATAAAAGAACAAAATAATAAAGAACGAGAAATAAAATAACGGAATGATAAAGAACGAAAACAAAAGATAGAAAAAAGGGCAGAAATTAGAGAACATAATATAAACAATGTAGCCGCTCTTGACATAATGGCAATGATCAAGATATCAAACTGTGTACAATGGATTATGGCACCGAAGCAACTAGTTATGCTTGGTGTAGGAAAGAAAAAGAACAGTACACACAAACACAACAAATTGGCCAATCCTAGGATCCGGGCTCAAGATACCACATGATATGAACCAATACGGGGGTTCATTATTTTTTTTGTATAGATCTTCCTCGAAAAGATTTCTTGTTATAACAAAGGAAAGATGCTCTTGAAACAAAAGGTGTAAGCTTTATGAATAATGTAGTGCAAGAGAAAGTATTGCACAAAGATGAAGTTAAAACAAGAAAAACATGTAACTTAGTAAGAACTTAGCATCATAGGCAAGGTGCATGCCAAGTGTTTGATGTAGTGAAACAAAGATAAAAATAATATGAAGAAGAGTGCAGCATAAAAATAATGAGCTTAACAAGAACAAAATGTTAAAAAAAATAAAATCTGAAAAAGATAAGAAATGGAAGAATACACCACACCTATGGAGAGTGATAAGTTCTGTGGAGATTCACCACAAAGGTTATACAAACCTTTGATAAGAACTAAGTTTTGGTCCATCATGAACCCAAGCACATAACTCTTTAGAGTGCAACATTTTTATTTAATTCAAACATGTCTACATAAGACAAATGAATGACTATTTATAGCGCACAAGTGGTGCCTTTCTCCTTTTTTTTTTCCAATGTGGGACTTCAGCCACATATTCCTTATTCAAAATTACACAAAAAAAGTCTAAACAAAAAGTAATTTTTTTCCATAACTTCGTGTTGAATTTCAAATCCAATTTTCATCATCATAAATGCATAATTAGGACTTTAGACTTGAAATACAACTTGTAGGAAATCTTTGGAGCTTTCAAACGCATCAAAGAAAGCCTAAAAGAGACATCTAGAACTCAAGTTATGTTCAAAATATTTGAGCAATCTTAGGTATTCACTCAATGGTCTATGGGCTCTTCAGTCATTTGAGTTAATTAAAGCAATTTGAGTTCTTCTTGTGCTTTCTTTGATCTTGCCCTTGTCATGGTGCCTCCTATTCCTTATAGTGCACTGCTGGGCTTTCGACTCATTGGGCTTTCTTGTTCCTCATTACAGAATATGCTAGATGGGGACTGAGAAATAGACTATAATTCTGAACCATTCAATTGCAGATGACTAATAGTAACAAGGATTAGGGAAAATTTTTGTTTCCTCCTAGGAGAAGTTACCCACATTTGGTATAGTGACCTTACAAATGTGGATCCACAAAAAAATGAAAGCAACAGAATAATGTTTTTGTTCTCGGGAACCCTCTATTTATTATTATTGTAAAGAACCTAGAAAGTGACCTTGCCTTTCCTCAAGGCTTTGAGTGGTTGCCAAGGACTATGCTCACAGTTGTGTTGATTAGTTTGAAACCTCTAATGGCTGCATTATTTGAGTTCACCTATTCATCTCTTTGGAAGCTTATTATCATTGGCCTTTGGATCAGCATGATGTTAAGAATGCCTTTCTTCATATGGTTATTCATAGAAAAAAGTTTATAAAAAGGGGACAAGAAAACATCTAGCTAACTATAATCACTCTATTTATTATTGAAAATCTAATAGGTTATATTTCATGGATTTCTATGTTGATGATATAGTGATAACTGGGAGTGGCGCCTCTGACATATCAGAACTCAAGCTTCCTTTCGAACCAACTTTTAGAGAAAGGACCTAGTCCCCGGACATATATCTTGAGAATTGAAGTAGAAGCATAAAGGGCTTAAGAATGCATGTGTTTAGTGTATGATAGTAATTTAGTCCTTACTCCTTAGTATTACTACTATCCAACATTACTTTTCCCTTGTGGTCATTTTAGTCTATATAAATTCATGACCTGCACCTACATTGAGTAAGGTTTTCCTAATTCTTTCTTACAAGAACCTTACAAAGCTGCTATGGTAAGGCAGTAGAGGAACCTTTTATGGTTTACCAAGTACCTACATGTTGTAAAGCTTAAAAGAGGTTTCTGGAGTAGTAAGCTTTGAAAATTGATACTCATGTTGAAAATTGTCAAACATAGTAGGAGTATAAAGCTGAGACACTTGTTACATGTTAGAATATGGATTCTTTAGTCTTCAAATTGTTCTTCACCATCATAGTCATACACACACTTATTAAACTCTTTAAAAAAATGAGAATCACCTTTCATTAAATTTTCCAAGTGCTTCATGACATTCTACATTAAGTGCCACGTACACAGGCCATGGTAAGTTCCTGGCATAACGCCAACAAGTGGTTTTGTCATTGCTTGGTCTTGATCAGTAAAAATTGGTTGGTGCATTTTTTGTTTATGTGCCTCTTGAAATGTCTCAAGGAGACATGTATGACTCGATTGTTTCATCATATAATAATGCATCCCCAAAGATCACCACTTGGCGATGGTGGTTAAATCTTGACAACATTGCTAGTGGTTTATGAGAACTGTTTGTGCCATATGTTGAATCAAGAGAAACCACCTCACCAAAATACCTGTAAATGACAAGCATCCTTGCATCTACCTAGAAAACATTGGTGATTTGATCTTCTGTATCTATTTGATAGGCATGGTAGAAAGTTGAATTTTCAACCAACTTTTTTTGAAAGTATTATAGTAAGAGCCTATTCGAATACAAAGCTAGAAATGCTTTTGAGAGTTTCTCTACTGAAAAAAGTTCTATATTTCCAGTAGAAAAGCTCTCAAAAATATTTGTGACTTGTATCCAAACAGACTCTAAATAACCAGCTTCCCCATGTACCAAACTCCTTTGTCTTTCTTCCGAAGATAATCCTTTTGATCAAGGCAGGCATATCGCAAGTTAGTTGTACCTCCTGGTTCTTTGCTCATCAAATCAAATGTCTTTCTTTGTTGTAGTCCAACATCTTCTGCTTGATCAATTTGATAACATTGAATTTTTGAAACATTTCGTTAAGATGGAAACATATAGATTGTTTCTTGTAGATTTAAAATGTGGTTGTGTTCTTCCCAAAAATCATGCACAATCAACTTTTCACCATACTCTTTAAGTCCTAATCGTGCAAGACAATTTGTTCTGGTCTCTAATCTTGGATTGGTTGTTTTGTAGTCTCGTTTGTTTGGTTTTCGGAAGCCTCTTTGCAACAAACAAACCTGCAAAAAGTAATTTAACCATATTTTTTCCTATATGTATATTGTTTCTCACTCCAAATCCAGCTCTTCCACCATATTCAACCCAAAACTTCTAAGCATTCTCAATGCTATTAAAAATCATTTCATTCTTTGGCTTCTGACCTTCTTGCATCTTCTATTAATTCTACATTTTCAAAAGAAAAATATATATTTATATATTAATTATTTATCAATGAAAGAAGATTATTTACAAAAACTATTACTATTACAAAGTGACAGTCCTACTTGCGAATTTAGCAAAAACTTTTGATCATTAGGCATTTGTTGTGTATAGTAACGATATAATTCAAAAATAAAAAGTAAAAGTCATGAAACCATAAAGAAAAATAAGAAAAGGTTACAGAAGCAAAAGACATATCGAGAAAGTGCTTCGTTGAAGGAAAATTCAGTTTTTAGGTGTTGTAAATAGGTTAGATGTCGTGAAACAGAGGTTTAATGAACGTTCATGTGTTGTGCATGTAAAACAGGGCATAGACTCAAGAAACAAAGTTGAGCCATAATTGTCATGATTCCACAATTTAACACAGGAAAAATTCATAATTAGACTAACTTTTTTGTTTTTATTTTTAATCTTCATCTAATTTAATCTTTCCTTTTTTTTTTTTATCTTATCATGATCAATTTATTACATTCTTCCAAAGGCTGACATTCAATGCACATATTATATTTTAGAGTTTTATTGTCAGCCATCGAGATTCATCCAGTGGTCTAAATTGAAGCTGGAGAGAGGCAGAAGACATATATTAGGGAGAGGATCCAAATCCGTAACTAGGAAGAAAATTAGTTTCTTTCTTCATCTGGTAAGTCTATTAGTTTCCTTATTGTGTTTCTAGGAAGAAATCATGTCTCATCTATGTGCTTGTGACTCTATAAACAAGAAGCTTTTCAACAAACAATTCATGCTCAAGTACTTAACCAACAAACAAATTTCACCCAATTATCGACTATGCGCATTTAACAGTATTCTCAAAATAAACCAAAATTATCAAAGAAATGTAACATCATTGCATGTTTCTAGCGCTGAAGTAAAATCAATTAAGGCTTAAATATGTTTTTCATACCTGTAATATATTCTTTATTCAGTTTATTACGAAAAAAATATTTTTATTTTTTATTTTACTACCTTATATTTCCAAACTTTTATTTTTGATACCTACCATTAGTTTTGATTCGTTAAATGATGATCTGACATACATACTAATAGAGTATCATATCATCAGTTAAGTGATGATATGACAAGCTACTATTAACAGAGTGTCACGTCATCATTTAATGGACTTAGACTAACGGTAAGTATCAAAAGTAAAATTTAAAAAATATCAAATAGTAAAATAAAATAAAATTAATTTTTAGGTAGTAAATTGAAAAAAAGGAGTATATTGCATGTATCAAAAATATATTTAAGCCAATAATCAATATTCATCACACTTCAAGCATATAAAATATAAAATTGGGACATGAATTATCAATAAGCTAATAAATAAGTATCGTGTGAGCTAACCAAAATTTACAAGCAATTGCTAAAGATATTTACTTTTTGCACTTCCCAATTTTACTTGTGGGGACTAAATTACCCTTAATGAATTTCGGCATTCACTTCCCCAAATGTCTCAACCCTAAATACCTAACACCTTCCTTGACCTTCAGAAGCCCTTTCACCCCCACGAGACTCCCTTCCTATGACCCACTATGCCACTACTTTTGTCTCCCATGCAATGCCACTGCTTTCCTCAATCACAGATGAAGGTAATATGGTTGTGATTAGTTGTGGTCTATTGTGGTGTGGGTGTTGGGTATTCTATAACACATTTTGGGATTTTCAAGTCTATTATGGAATACCCATTCCACAATACACTCGTAAATCCGAAAATGTGCTACAAAATACCTATTCCATAATTCAATTCAAACTTTTGATTTTTTGGCTTCTGGAGTAGGTATTCTGTAACACATTTCAGATTTACAAGTGTATTATGGAGTGAGTATTTCCTATATTCCATAATTGATTTGTAAACCCTAAAATGTGTTCTGGAATACCCATTTCGTAATACAGGAATTTTGGTTTTTTTGCCTTTTGGAATAGGTATTCCAGAACACATTCCAGATTTACAATTGTATTACAGAATGAGTATTCTATAATAGACTTGTAAATCCCGAGACATGTTCCAGAATACCCATTCCAGAAAAGTGTTTTGAATTTTTTTTCTTCAGGAATAGGTGTTCTAGAATACCTATTCTTAAATGTGTTTTGGAAAACCCATTTTGGATTGTAACTATATTACTATTAATCGTAAAAATTGTAAATGATTTTCGAAAATAGTTTTTGTTTCTAAGATGCTAATTTTCACTAGTGACTCTATTAACAAATAAATGTTTAAAAGTGAGACATAGAATCCATCTTTTGATTGTAAGTCCTTTTCGTTGAACAGACAACTATAGTTTTCAACTTAAGAGAGTTTACTAACTATTAACGAAAATAGTTAATATAATTTTAATAGTAATATCCATTTTAATAGTTTTTATTGAAGTAATCTCAATAGTAGTTTCGATAATAATTTTGATAATAAAAATTTTGAAACTAATTTTGATAATAACTTTGTTTTGATAGTAATAAGAAGTTGAGATTTGAATAGTAAATGTATCAAGAAGAAATGAAGATTGTATAAAAGTAGAGTTTAGAAAAGAAATGAAGATTGGAAGAAGATTAAGGGTTTAAAGAAAAGTGTAGAAAAATAAACCAAACAAAAAGAAATTTCATTACAAGTGGGATGAATACATACACTACAACCTTCAAACTGATAGTCATTCTGTGTAAGTGGCGTTGGAGGATTTGAGTGATAGTGATTTAATCCAATGGAAAATGGCTATCATGGGTCTTATTTATAGATTTCTAATATTAACAGTCGAATTATATGATTTTGACATGTGTACAACAATTTACTAACTTCATACATCTAACGGTGCCACTTGTTTTGTCTGGTTCTTTGAAAATATTGCTACTACTACTCCTTTTGGATTCAAATTCGAATTTATTTCTTATGACTTCTAAATGCATGTGCAAAATTAACCGTCGAAACTAGCTTTTTTAGAAAAAAAGGATTTTGGAGATAACAGTAAAATTTTCAACTTTATCCTTTACGAAAAAATCTCAACGAAACTAGTTTTCGTCAAAATTAGTAATTTAGACAATTTTATTTTTTTGATAAGATCATTTCCTTCTAACCATTTTTATTGAAAGAATCTTTCTGAAAGTAATTCTTACTAAAATTTCCTATTATTCATTTTTGATAAACTTCTATCGAAAATATATTTTGATAAACTTCTACCAGAAATATATGTCGACACATTAAGGGTAGTTTTTCCACATAATGACAATGGGAAGTGCAGGAATCAGGTGGTGAAGTACAAAAAGTAAATGCCATTGATAAATCAACTAGAAGTCAGAATTAAATTCATCAAAGTTTAATGTCGACAAAAAGTTTGGTTGAGTGACATGGATTTCAAGGCCATGGGCCAGGTAGTGTCCATCTCGATTATAGTAATTACTTAACGAGCCTCATTTTTTGCTTGGCACACGTCCGAAAATTCAAATATGTCCTTTCTACCTTTCTTATTCATCTTTCACACCACCTCTTCCCTGAACCTTCACTAACCACCATCACTCTTGCACCCACATGACCAAACACAACACCATCGTCACTAGATCCATGTGTTGGGTGCTTAAAACTTCATTTTGCCACCTCTGTGAAGCCCACCCTAGCCATCATCATCGGCATACACCAACCAAATGCAAATGCATTATTGATTACTCAATCCATATGCATTTGTACTACGGATTGAACAATTTGTAATGCATTTTTGTATTGCAGATTGAGCAGTCCATAATACAAAAAATACATTACAGATTGAGCAATTTGTAATACATTTGTACTATAGATTGAACAATCTTTAATGTATTTTTTTTTTATTACGGACTGAGAAGTCTGTAACACAAAAAAATACATTATGAGTTGAGCAATTCGTAATGCATTTGTACTATGGATTGAAATCCATAATGTATTTTTTTGTATTAAAGATTGAGTAGTCTATTATACAAACAAAATACATTATCTTTAAGAAATTTGCGGTTTGAATAATCAATAATGGGATCAGGGGTACCAAAACTCAGTGTCACACTTACCCTTTCTTCCTTAACCTTCACCTTCTTGACCAAAACTCAGTGTCACACTTATGTACACTTGACTCACTTGCTTTCTTGCCCCTCATCACACTCACATTCACACACTTCACTCAAAGACTGTCTCTGGTGGCAGCGCGCATGGAGGAAAAAAGGGGTGCGCACATCTGGGTGTGAGTGAGATGTGTTTGGGTGGTGATGGGGTGGCGACGCACACAGAGGAAAAAATGGGGTGAGTGGTGGTGGTCGCACAGTAGTGGTTGGAGAGAGAAAGAAGAAGGATAAAAAGGGAATCTTAGAAACTTTGGAGGTGCACCATGTAAAAAATAGGGTGCATTAAATAATTGTCCTTGATTATCCTATAAATATTACCAATAGAGAGAATATGGCATACTTATATGAAGTGCTAAATATATCATATCATTGATAGTCCTAGGTCCTAACAAGTCATTAACACCTAATCTTATAGCATTAGAAATGTCTTTATTCTCTTATTATTATGCATAAAAAAGAAATAGAATTCCAAATCCACCAGAGATTTTATCTCGATATAACAACTAAAAGCTACCACCACTTTATAAAGGGAAGCAAAACATTGTGTACCTAAAAAGGAAAATGTGCTCTCATGCATTTTTCTAACCAACAGTATGCGAACTAGCATATTTGGTGACAGGTACATGAAATTGACAACTAGCATTTCTCCAACCAAAAATTTTATTTTGAATTCACCCTTTAGGGGACATGGCTTCATTATTAGCTTGGAGGAAGTGTGGCTAGAAGGTAATATCCAAGTTACATTAGTCAATGTATACTCTCCTTGTGACTTGGAGGGTAAGAGAAGATTATGGGTGGAGTTGAAAGTTCGGATATTGAACCCAAGTGACTAGTTGTATTCACAATTAGTTAAGCTTATTAAACTAAAAAGAGGATTTAAATATTTTTTGTGGTTTTGGTTTTCATAATTAAGCAATTAAACAAAAATAAAGAGAGGTTTAAATGATCATAAGAATGACTAGGGGTTATAACTCACTAGTACCAACTTTTCCCAAATCCTAGTCTTAATGAAATTCTTTCTCTAGTTAATTACCGATTCCCAAAATCAACTAAATTTTATGATCAGGGTCAGAAGATGCTATTTTCCTTAAATCAATACCCCAATGATCATGGATCTATCAATTTAAGCTAAAGGATAAGATCAATTCTAGGGATGATTAATTAAAGATTAACTAATCTATTGAAGATTACCCAAACAGTTTGATCATGCAAATTGGTGCAAAACATTTTCTACCTAGATCTACCAATTACATGCAGATGATCACTACTATGCAATCGATTGAATATTAGAATGACCGATTCCAAATAAACATTAAAGGAAGAGAATTAATCAGCATAAAAAAATGAGGAATTCCATTAACAACGATGAGAGAAATACATTTGGGCAATTACATCATAACCCCCGGACTAGGGGACTAACCACTCATGAATAGAGAAAACTACCAATCTTATAAAGAGTAAACATAGAAACACCAATAGGTAGGAACGATGATCACGATCTGTCCTAATGGTGTTGTCCATGCTCTTCAACTCTCAAAAGTCCTCAAGGTTCTCTCAAATTTGTAAAGACAAGAATAAAACTAAATATTAAAATCCTTCCAAAAGAGAGAGGTCTCATTCGTCATTTATAATATTCTATGGAGGGTCTCATTCTATCCTTCCTCAATGAAAGAATATTATCAGTTAATATTTAAATGTGTCAGGGGATCCTTACAATCTTTAAGTGACAAGTAATGCAAGCAGATCACGGACATACAAAATTACTACACGCGTATAAAATTAACGCCATCGTAGAAAATTACCGCACACATACAAAATTACTGCACCCATACAAAATTATTGCGGTTGTAGGAAATTATCATGACCGTGGTCTTCTGATTAACTCCAAAAATTCATGTATTTAGCTCTTTTTCACATGAAACCTCTTAGGCACACGTCTTTCACAAACTTACACTAATCCATGAGTTTTTCCAAATAAAATATATCAAAATACATGAATATGACATGAAAACTCACACTAAAATACAGTTAAATTCCACGTTTATTTGTACATGGTACCAACAACTAGCATTTCTCCAACCGAAGTTTTTATTTTGAATTCATCCTTTAGGGGACATGACTTCATTATTGACTTGGAGGGAGTGTGGCTAGAAGGTAATCTCTAAGTTACATTAGTTAATGTATACTCTCCTTGTGACTTGGAGGGTAAGAAAAGATTATGGGTGGAGTTGAAGCGATGAGAGCATCATCTAGCTATTCTAGATGATGTGTCATGGGTGATTTTAATAGTATAAGAGCTAGTAGAAGACAAGGAGCTAATGGGGAGTCTCAAGGGGGAGAGAAGTGGTGGAATTTAATCAATTCATTGAAGACATGTAACTAATGGATATTCCTTTGGTGGGTAGGAGTTTTACTTGTTATAGACCAAATGGCAAAGCAAAGAGTAAAATTGATTGATTCATGGTATCAAGAGAGTGGTTGTTACATTAGCAAGGTAGCTCTCAATGTGTTGAATGGGAACATTTCAAACCATTGCCCCATCCTTTTAAATAATAGTGTTGTTGATTGGGGGCCTAAACCTTTTAGGATCCTCAATTGTTGGTTTCAAGAGAGAAATTTTTACCAAGTGGTCAAGGAGGCTTGCGAGGGCTGCAAAGTGGAAGGATGGGGTGAGTTTGTTGTAAAAGAAAAATTAAAGTGTGTTAAAGGGTGCTCAAAAAATGGAATTTAGAGGTGTTTGGGCATTTTCAAAAAAGGAAACAACAACTTGAAAAAGAATTCAATGAGTTGGATATTATTTAGGAGAATGGGGGATTAAGGGAAGACAACATCAAGAGAAGGTTACAAATTCAAGAAGACTTTTGGAGGTTTGCCAAGTATAATGAGTCATTGTTACACCAAAAGTCAAGGGATAGATGGATAAAAGAAAGGGATTGCAACACAATTTTTCCACTCAACTATTAATTGGAGGAGGAAAAATGCATTGATAAGTGTACATAAGGATGAGATTTGGGTTGAGGATCCTTTGGTGATAAAAATGAGGTGAAGGAATATTTTGAAATAGATTCAAGGAAGAGAGTTGGAATAGACCTAAGCTTGATGGTGTGGGGTTCCAACAAATATCTATAGAAGCTAATATCATGCTTACTTCAAAATTCAAAGAAAAAAAAGGTGAAAAATACAATTTGGGATTGTGGTAATACTAAAAGCCTTGGTTCACATGGATTCAATTTCCTTTTTCTCAAGGAAATTTGGGAGTTGATGAAGGGAGACTTATTTAAGTATTTGAAGGAATTCTATCCACATGGGGTGTTAGCTAGAGGTACAAATTCTTGTTTTATTGTTTTGATTGCTAAATGTGAAAATCCTCAAAGTTTGGGAGAATCTAGACCTATTTCCATAGAAGGACGTCTGCATAAATTTTTGGTAAAGGTGTTAGCCAGTAGAATGAGAAGGGCTTTGGGTGATGCCATTGATAATAGACAATGTGTTGCCTTTGGTGGGAGACAATTATTGCATAGTGTATTGGTGGTCAACGAGGTGGTGGATGAAGCTAGGAGAAAAAAGAAGTGTCTCTTGTTCAAGGTAGACTTTGAAATGGTGTATTATTAGGTTTCTTGGAGATTCCTTTTTTATATGTTGCATAGATTGAGATTTGATAATACATGGATAAAGTGGATGTATGGTTGCCTTAACTCTAGTTGGGCTTTGGTGCTAGTCAATGGGGGTTTGAAGCTTGAATTTAAGTGCTAAAAGGGTCTTAGACAGTGGGATCCACTAGCTCTATTTCTTTTTCTAGTGGTTGCGGAGGGGTTAAGTGGCTTGATGAGATGAGCAAAGCAAAGGAATTTTTTTTGGGATATAAGGTGGGAGCCAAAGAGTGAGGTAGGTTTGCTACAATATGCTGACGACACCATTTTTGTTGGGGAAGTTAACACCAAAAATGTCTTCACTATCAAGGTCGTGTTAAGGATATTGTTGAAAGTGAATTTTTTCCAAGAGTAGATTTGGGACTATGGGGTGGCAAGTGATGTAGTGGAAAGATATGGAGATTTGTTGAATTGTAGATTGCGTACTATTCCTTTTGTCTACCTTGGCATTCCTATTGGGACAAATCCTAGAAAGGAACATATGTTGGAACCAATTACCAAATATTCAACAAAAGGTTGGCTCTTTGGAAGCATAAATATATGCTTGATAAATTTGGTATTATATTCCTTAACTCTTTTTTTTCTTTCTTTCTTTAAGATACCTAAAGTGGTGCTAAAAAAGCTTGTGGGGGATATAAAGATGTTTTGTTGGGAGGTGGAGTGAGGAAAATAAGAGAATGGCTTGCGTGAAGTGAGAGAATATTTACTATAGTAAGGAGAGGGGACGTTTAGGATTGAAAAATATTTATCGTTTAATTTGGTGCTTTAATTTTAGGAAAATGGAGGTGGAATTTGTTCTACAATGAGGATGGTTTGTGAGGTCAAGTTCTTAACTCCAAATATAAGGGTTGGAGAGGTCTCACGAGGGAAGGGGAGCTTAGAGGGGAGTCATTTTGGTGGAGAGATCTTAAGAGAATGTGTGGGAGCAACAATGGGGAGAGATGGTTTGATATGGGGTTGAATGAAAGGTTGGGAATAGTGAATGTGTGAGCTTTTGGCATGATGATTGGTTGGAGGGACAAAACTTAGCATCTAGGTTCCCTAGGCTTTTTTTTTACTATCAAAACAAAAGGAGGAAACCATAGGTAATATGGTTGTTTGGAGGGATGATACTTGGTGTTGGAATGTGAGACCTTGCTTTGAGTGGGAAAGGGACTTAATTTAGCAACTATAATCACTTTTGGATGGCATATAGGTACACAAGAATTTGGATGATTACTGGTGGTAGAAGGAATGCTCTTCAGATGTTTTGTCATCCAACTCAACATACAACTTCATCAAATATGGTGAAGGGATTCAACATAGAAGTGATATTTTCTCCCATTTATGGCGCATCAAGATTTTGCCTGAGGCATATTTGCTTATTTGAAAGATCTTGCAAAATTTCCTGCCAACTAGAGACAACCTTAGTAGGAGAAATATCATTAATCAAAATGATTCTTTTTTTCCCATTTTGCAATTCTAAAGTGGAATCCGTCCAACACCTTTTTCCATCATGTGAAGTGGTCACTCTCCTCTAGAAACAAGTTTACTCTTGGAAGTCCCTTACCTTTGCTACTGTTTTACCAAATTCTATGGTGGCTCATTTTTTGAAATATTCTGGTATTATTATCGCTAAAATTTGTGTTGATTAGTGGGATATCATTTGATGCGTCAGTGCTTTTTGGAGTTTGGAAACAGAGGAATGCTTGCATCTTTAATAATAAAACGCTCATTATAAGCAAATTGTTGGATGGTATTACTTTGTGGCTTGGTCGTGGCTTACCAATGGTCAAAAAGGTTTTAGATTCTCTTTTGTTCAGTGGGCTAGCAACCCATCGGTTTGTCTGGCTGGTTGAGATCAGTGGTCTTCTGATTTGAGTGATCAAGTTAAGCAAGAGTGATTACATGATTCAATGTTTTTAAAATCAAACCTGTCACTGAAATTGTGAAAGCACTGACTCAAGGTTCAGTGGTTCAATCATGGTTGAACCAGTTTCAATAAACTAATATTGTTTTAAAAAAAATATAATACACTAGATTATATTAAACCAAAAAACCATGATATGCATAAATTTTAAAAATTAAAAAACAAACTTAACTTAAAAGTATCATAATAAGTCATAACTCAAGTCATAATTAACATATAACAAAACTACAAGTCAATTCCAATAGATCATAATATTTAAGTTCAACATTACCAAATCAAATCTATTGGCAACTACAACTCTAAAAAAAGCAACTAAAAGTAAAAGTAATTGATATAATTTTCAATCATAATAATCATTGAGATTGATTCCATCACACTCAGACATGGTTGGAATAGCATTAGCATCTGTATTGGGAGCACTAAAGCACCCGAAGATGTTCCTTTTGCCGGAGAAGGTGAGAGACTAAGAAGCAAATTAAGCAACCTAGAAACACATACAAAAGCAACTACACTAGTCACATTGATCAACTTAAAACGAAAACCGAAAAATGAGAGAGAACATCAAGAAATCGAAGAAGATAATCAGTGAAGAAATGAACTTGAAGCAAGGAATGAAAGGAGAGATTCTAAACTCGATTTTGTCCCCTACTTCGCTATGGAGAAAACCAGTTCCTTGGAAAAGGTGCACGAGGTCGTCAAAGAAGGTGCCTCCGTGACAAGAAGAAGCATGAGACTCGTGAGACATTAAGAGTGTTAGAGCTAACTTTTTTGAGAGATTGAGAGTTTCTATCTTTCCTCTTTCTAAATGGGCCAAACAGTTTGAAAGAGAAAAAAAAAGGTAAAATGATGTTGTTTTGACTCCTTAAAGAACACTTTTTCTTTAAAAGGAACTGGTCAGCCGCTCAAACTGTCGATTTTCCCTATTTTTCACCAGTTCCACCAGTTTCACCAGATCGAACAGGTGACCGATTCAACCAACCGGTCCAATCCGATTTTAAAAACCTTGATGTAATTCTTGTGATCGTGTTTATATGTATTGGTTAATATGTCTCGGCTGCTGTTTAGGCTGAGTTACAGGATACCAAATATCTCAACATATGCAGTGTATAATTTAATGAAGGGATTTTTTTTGTTCTTTTTTTAATTAAAGACTCATGTGCCTTTAGTGTTGGGTTATGACACACATATATATAACTGGACACTTGCTAGATCGGGTCTCCAACTATTGTAATGTTTAGGTACCTTTGGTACCAGTTCTCATCCGGCTGATTTTTACAAATAATATAAATTAAATAATTAATTTGAGATTTGGGGTGGATTTGAAACAAATTGGAGATTTGGTGCACTCAAACACGCCTGGTTTAGGCATCTTTAAACACGCCTAAACCAGGCGTGTTTGAGTCACCAATCTCCTATAAAAAGCCCCTAAAAGTTACTATTTACCATTCCTTCATATTTCACCTTCTCACTAAATGTTTCTCTGCCTTCTCTCTAGAGCTTGGGAGTGGATATTTTTTGAAGCGAAGCCCTGCCAACAAGTAAGTTGATTTAACAATTTTGCATATGATTTAATCTAGTGTTTAGTTTGTGTTGATTAGGGGTTAGGGTTTATGGGATTTAGGTTAATGGTTTAGCGTGTGTGTTGTAAGGTGTTAGTGTTTAGTGGGTTAGGGTTTGGGGGTTCAGGTTAATGGTTTAGTGTTTAGTTTTTGTTGGTTAGGGGTTAGGGGTTAGGGTTTATGAGATTTAGGTTAATGGTTTAGCGTGTGTGTTGTAGGGTGTTAGTGTTTAGTGGGTTAGGGTTTGGGGGGTTTAGGTTAATGGTTTAGTGTTTAGTTTGTGTTGATTAGGGGTTAAGGGTTAGGGTTTATAGGGTTTAGGTTAATGGTTTAACGGGTGTGTTGTAGGGTGTTAGTGTTTAGTGGGTTAGGGTTTGGGGAGTTTAGGTTAATGGTTTAGTGTTTAGTTTGTGTTGATTAAGGGTTAAGGGTTAGGATTTATGTTTCATAATTTAGGGTTTGGGGTGATTGTGTGGTTCAGGCGTTTGTTTTAGGGTTTATGTTTTTCAACTTATTTTGTTGTTGCTTAAAATTTGAAGTAATTGTTTTTGTTGAGGGCAGGAAATGAGTTCAGGTGATGAGGAGTGTGTTCGTGTAGTCTTATTTTTCAATGGAAGGAAAATTGAAGGGCGAACAGGTCTTGCCTTTGAAGGGGAGAAAAGGATGACACGTATCAAGCGAAAAGCAACATTGGGTGATTTGCATGAGAAGATACATCCAAAATTAGGTCTACATGACAAGCCATGTATCACTTTGCTGACGACAAGATTATGGCAGCATGAACAATACATGGGGTTTCCAATACAGGATGATGAAGAATTGGAAATGGTGATTGAAGAATTTTTGAATCAGGCAAGGAAGAATTTTTTAGAGTTGTATGTGGATTATACCGTAGCAGAGGATGTTGTTTTACCCACGAGGTCAGCCGCTTTTAATTCTGCACATATTGCATCATCATATGGTGCTGTAGGTGTAAACATGTCTGAGGAAGATTCACATGACCCAACTTGGGTTATGGATGACGATGAAGATAATGACGATGATGAAAATCTCGCAATGGAAGATCGTCTTCTTCAGGAGAATGCCAGTGCGTCCGACAATGATGAAGATTCTGGTATGCATGCGACTGCATTCCAACAACACACTGACGTGGGGTCGTCTAGAATGCGTCATCATCTGAACATTGGATCAACGCAATCAGAACAACCTGTGGAAGGTGTGTTACATGACCTAAATGAATGATGAAGTGGTATGATATTTGTATATCTGTATATTATAGTATTTTAGTTTGCATGGTATGTTTATTCAACTGTTTTTGTATTTACAGGTGGTGCGGTTATTCCTTTTTGGGACGAAATTCCACATTACACATATATCGATTGGAATCACCCAAGCGAAAAAGAATCTTTTACCGGTTCAGCTTCAGGTTCGGGTTCAGTGCAAGGTCCCTGGCAATTAGGAGACGATTTGTTTGTTCAACAGGAATTTCCATCTAAAAAGGAGGCACAAATTGCAATTAAGCGGAACCTGATGAGGGAGCATCAAGAAGCATTTGTGGTTGAGAGCAAGCCTGACAGGTTTGCCATGAAGTGTGTTGCTCACAACGATGGTTGCCCTTGGAGGGTTAGGGTGTTTAAACCAATGTACGATGAGAAGTGGGTTGTTACAAGATGGGGTGGAAAACACAATTGCCTGAATGACCACATAACACAGGATCACAGACAACTTGATGTTGATATTATTGCTTCACTTGTAGTAGGTATGAACTCAATATTTTGGCTTGATATGAGAAATATAATAGTGTTAAGGTTTGTTGTTAATGTGAATGTTACAATTTCATTTTCATGAATGGTTAAGGAGGAACCGGCCGTGTCAATTGCATTGGTTCAGGAGAGGATCACCAATAGCTATGGATTTAAAGTTTCATATTATAAGGCATGGTATGCGAAGCAGAGAGCAGTGGCAACGATTTATGGGGATTGGGAAGAATCTTATGCATTTTTGCCGAGGTGGTGCAACTACATGCTTCGTTTTTCACCAGGTTCTTTTTTTGATATTCAAACCAATGCTTATTATGTGGCATATCGACTGGTACGAGGTAA
>CM023959.1:20007582-20054380 GCA_013407115.1 Glycine latifolia | reverse complement strand
TTTTGGGCCTGTTTTGCTTGTTGCACCTCCTAGGTTTGCTTTATGATTCATTTTTGCTTGCTCTAAGTGTACGGAAGCTTCGGAAGTCCACAGAATCTATCAAAATACAAAGCATGATTGGATTAATCTTCCGAAATATAAAAACTACATTCATACAAGTAATAAATATAATTTAACTAGGTTTAGGGCAAGTTTATAAGCAAAAGTTATTGAAATCAAAAGATAAGTGCCTGTATTTGAAACATGAATTTAACTGAATTATGGCACTTATCACCAAGCTATATAGGCTCTTTTGGGTTTCCCTTTTTTCTTTCCTTTCTTTTCTCCTAATTGCTTCTTTAAGAAGATTGGACATTCAGATTTGATGTGGCCTTGCTTTCCACACTCAAAGTAGTTGAAGTTGTTGGTGGTGTTGTTGTCATTTCATTTGTTGAACTTTGTGAACTTTCTGTTCTTGTTTTTCTGCATGAACTTGCCAAATATTTTGACAATTAGGTTCATATTTTCCTCACCTTCATCTTTACTTGAATCATCATTTTTCTCAACTTTTGAGGATGTAGCTTTCAAGGCAATGCTTTTCTATTTCTTGTCTGCATCTTCTTCATTAGTTAGTTGATACATTTCTAATTCATACTCAAGTAACTTACCAAGTGCAGCCATAAACATCTTATGTATGGCTGGACCCATTAGCCATTAAATTTACCAAATCTACCTTGCAATGAAACCCAATCTTCAAGCAAACATCAAGAACACAAAAGCTGTCCAGCATTTCATGTGAATCCTTGGCTAGTTGGAAGCTTTTAATTGCAGCAATGGAAGATTGAAGAAAGGTTAGGGATGAAGGTGGAAGACACCATGGAGAAGCTCTCCAATAAGTCTAGGAAGAATCACCACAATATCATTGAGAAGCCATTGATAAGACTCAAGAAGTTCTTGCTCAAGAACAAGAGAGAAACTCCTACACAAATTTCAGATTTGTATTAATGAACCAAAGTTCCTTTACATTCAGTTTTGGGCACCTTATAAAGGCCACAAAATTACAGGCTAATGCAAGGGAAATGCAAATTGAAATGAAGCTTGTAGTGCACACTAAATGAGCTTAAGGCAAGCTTAATGAAGCTTGTGGTGTAAGCTTCTCCTAAGTGACCCTTGGTTGTCCCAAACTCCATTGACTGTCCCATTTTTGTGAAAGGTGCAGTATTTTTAGCTTCTAAGTGCAGCCAACTAATTTACTAAGTTGCTACACCAATTACACACAAGTGCACCTATAACTCTTTACACAATTGCACTAAAAAGCATTTTTATTGTTTCTACTTTTGCTTCTAACAAGTGCTAAATTTAATTGGAATTAAATTAAACTTGAGACATTAAAATCCAGCCCTTGTTATCCTTGAGTTGGTGTACTTCCTCTGGCTTGTTCAAGTTAGCCTTGATGTGGTCTTGAAGTGCTTGGGTTCTAGCTCTTGTCATGGGTCCTTCAAAGCTCACCAAAGGAAGTACTTCAAGCTCTCCTTCTAGACCTTTGGTTTCGAATGGACCTCCATCAACATCTTTGACAAACCTTTAGATTCTTTGATTGCTGTCACTTTTGGTTTCCAAGGTCTTGTTAAGCATTT
Organism: Glycine latifolia; assembly: GCA_013407115.1. Lineage (NCBI taxonomy): Eukaryota > Viridiplantae > Streptophyta > Magnoliopsida > Fabales > Fabaceae > Glycine > Glycine latifolia. The sequence continues at coordinate 20,052,764 of CM023959.1, read as the reverse complement.
CAAAATCTTGATGTTGAGTTCCTCTACATCAAATGTTTTGCCAAGACCAAGTAGATGGTTGACGATGTGCGTGAATCTGGTTTGGAGTTGAGAGATGTTTTCTGCTATATTCATCTTGAACATTTCGTACTCATGGATCAATGCATATTTTCCTGATCTTCTAACTTTGTCAATTCCTTCATGAGTGATCTCCAGCATTTCCTACATCTCTTTTGCACTCTTGCACCTAACTGTTATGAAAAACTAATCAGAAGACAAGGCAGAGGTTATCATATTTTTTGCTTTAAAATCATACGTACTATCCTATTTTCTATATCAGTCATTTCATCCCATTCTTTGGGAACCTTTTCATTATCAACATTTTTGGTAGGTATCAAATGACCTTTTTCTATTGCATTCCATGCACCGAGATCATTTGATTGAATGAAAATCTACATTCTATTTTTCCAAAAATTGAAGTGTTCTCCCTCAAACATTGGAGGACGAGTGAGGGAGGTAACTTCCTTGAAGGTAATTTGTGTGGTATTCATTTTCTTTAAAAGAAAGTAGCGATCTTGAGTAACACACAAGAATCTGCTCTTGATTTCAATTGAAAACAGTATGGACAACACACATGAATCAAGAGGGTGTGAATTGGTTGTTCTTGGCCAATTAAAATTTATTCAACAATTAGAGTTCAAAGGGATCATATCACAAAACAATCATTGAACACTTTCAATCAATCAAACTCCAAACTTTAAAGAATGCAATAACAATAAAAACATTTATGTTGATTATGAAAAGTTATACCAACGAATGACAATTAATAACCACAAGAAAAGATAAAGAAGAAGTAATCAACACCAAGATTTATACTAGTTCACTTCTCAACCTAGAAAAGCTATATTCAGTTCTAAGCAACAAGTTAGACTTCAACTATTTGCAATCTATTTCTTACAAGCTTAAACAATCACTCTCAATCAGACCTAGTTTAAGAACAAGAAATCTAACTACCTTAGATTCTCTGTGATTAAGACATAGAGAAAACCCTTCTTTACTCTTCCCTTTAGAAACACCTATTCCAGACAAGCTTTAAGAAATACTATTGCTCTAGTTACACAAACCAGAAATTCTAAAAAGAATTACAACCAAAGAAGTATGGAAAGAAACAACTTGATGATTCACTATAGATGAATGCAAATGATTACCAAACTTGAACAAGGTTGAAAGACAATCTCAGAACATTCTCTCCAAGTTCTTCTTTAGAAAGTTACCCATAAAAGAAATCCTCTCAAGAAATCTTGAAGCTTGAGGATTTGAAGGTCAAACACAGAGTAACTCATAGTATCTTTTCTCTCTTCAGAAAGCTTATGAAATTCGTTGTGTTTTTGGTTAAAACAAGCAACATTTATTTATAGAAAACTGTTTCACTTTCAGTAATTGATTAAATCACTTATGTAATCGATTAACTCACCTATGTAAACGATTGAATCACTTATGTAATCGATTAAAATGTTCTTGAGCTTTCTGGAAAAGATTTATGAACAATGTAATCGATTAAATCCCAGTGTAATCGATTATCACAGGTAGCCTTATTCAAAATCACTGCCAAGTAATCAATTACCACCATGTTGTAATCGATTTTCACAAGACGTCCATTCTGTGATTATGAACTATGTAATCAATTACCACAATCTCATAATCGATTAACATGTTCTTAATTCTCAAGTAATAGATTACCACTAACTAGTAATCGATTAAACCAGTGAGAAAATATTTTTCCAAAACTTGAAATATTGAACACTTGGTTTTTTATGCATTCATGAAATCCTTGTGTTTCATAAAAGCTTTTTATGAAACTTATGCTTTTGTGAAAACATGAATGCAAAAACATGAATGAGTTTTATGCAATGGATCATAGGATGTATCTACTTAGACATACACATTTTACAAATGACATTCAATTGAATTGACATGTAAAAGTCTAAATATTTCATAGTCTAAGAACCTCAGCTTCTTGATCCTTTCTAGCTCCCCTTGAGTCTAACACTTATGTATTGTCCAAATATGAAAAATACACATGGTCACTTATGTGAGACCTTCTGTACACGTGTCAACTCTGCTACAGGAGCCCAAACACACTCCCCTTAGCAGCCAGGTTGTTACAACTGAACAAGTTATCTCTAAGCTTATTTATTCAAATATTGTTGATAATGCTACAACCATATTTCAAATAATAGGTACCTGATTATCTACAAACTACAAATTTTCTACTAGGTACGAATTATCTACAACCTGTAATTATTTATTAGCCTTATCGATAGGTTAGTTATTTACAAAGGCCCAAGGCCCACACTCTATACTATTAATACAGGTTCCATCTAACCTTACAATACATTCATTCATTCACACAATCCAACTCACACGAGTTATACATCAGTCATACATGGCCTATTCACTCTTATCCTCTCTTTATGTGCTTTACTGTCATATAATTGTGTACTTATTTGAGCGTTGTAGTCATCTCCTTTGTTTTGCGGGTCTCCCTTCTTAAACAAGGTTGACTCACCATTCGACATGCAGAGTCTGAAACCCACTTGGACTACGTCCACCCTTACATGTGGCACTTCTAGATTTTGGTTAGAACAATTCCAAATTTTTTATGCTCAATCCACCCCTTGCCTTTGATTTGCATACCCTCTCTTTACTAACTAATTCATGGGATTTTGAGACAGTCATTTGTCTTAGATCCCAAAAGTTCCTTTGTATCCCAACTAATTTCTTCAATACACTTTTTGGTGCTTTGCAGAAAAAGAAGTACAAAGAAAGGCTACATGGAACATAATTAATCAGTAGTAGCCTCAGACCTAAAGATCATTTCATGATGCTATTTATTTCTTAGTGTGATCTATTACTGGTTGTCAAGTGCTTTGTCTTCTTCGGTTGGATCCTATTGGCAATCTTAGCAACTTGAAGGGCAAGCAACTCACCAATTCTGTAACCAAGAAAAATAGATATGGTGCCTTCATAAAACCTCTCTACACATGTAAATGCCTAGTAAATTACTTATTGAAATTTTAAATATTATAATATTTTTTATTATACGTTTCATTTATTTTTAATATTTTATAAAAGATATTGATAAATAAAATACATATTTAATATTTTTATTTATTTAATAAATAAAAGACTAATACAAATACATTTACAAAGGTCGTTGTCATTTCCATTCCTATGACCAAGTTTCCTGCCTCAACTTTCCAATTTTTTGCAATTACTGCATCTTTTTCTGCAACCACTTGAAACACTTCAGGATAACTTTTCTTAATTAATGATGTGGTGCCTAACCATTTGTCATATGCAAAAAAAACGGACTTGCTCCGCACTTCTAACTTAATGTGCTACACATTCAGTGATTCTCGAAGAATAATGACCATCGCCATGATCTAGTGCATAAAGATCTCTCCACCAGCTTGAAGAAGAATGTTTCGGCCTATTGAAGAAACCACTACTCAAAAACAAGAACATTAATTGTTCTTAAGCAATTATGAGCGATCATGAAGAAAAGAAACATGTGTGCTTGTTTAGGTAAGGAATTCATGGTTTGCACTGCTATTATGAGTAGCAAAATTTTAAACTGCAATTACGTACAGTCATGATCGCAATTTTCATGCAATTTTTTTTTATTAGAATGCAAGTATACAATCTTTTTTCAAGTCGGTTAAGATTATAATGAGTGACAAAGTTCTTTTTAAGAATATTTCATCCATTTGTATGCTTAGGATTTGAAGTCAATACCATCCAAAAGGTTGGATCAATCCAGTGCTAGTTTATTCACATGATTAGCGGTGTTTTCTCACAATATTCAAAATTGTAGAAAATATGGTTGATAATTGCCAAAAATACTTATTTGAAAGATGTGAATTTAAATAATTATCTCATCTGTTCTTTTATTTAGGACTTTGTTTATGTCTTTTTTATGTTAATTTGTGAATTTGTAATTTTTCTATTTTGTTTGTCATTTTGATAGATTATCTATGCTTATAGATGAATTATTTTGTAGGAACTTATGGATTGAAAGACCTTAAAACAAGAAATGAGAAAGCTTAAAGTGGAAAATTAAGCTGCAGAGAAGGATTTCACGTAAGCCCATACAAATTTGTCTTAGGCAAAAACAAAATAAAGAGCAAATAATCACTATTTATTGCGGAATTTCCAACAAAAATAGCAGGAAATCAGTTTCTTGCGTATTCCATTCCACAGGTAAAACCTTGGTACTAGTAGATAATTGGTTTATGCCAATTATAAAGTTGCAAAAACTTTCCTGCAAAATAAAATTGCAAAAAATTCATGCAACATCAAATCGCAAAAAAATAACAGGTAATCACTACTACAAGCAGCTCAATCTACTACGGTTCTGGGCGCATTACAACGACGGTCATACGACTGTCGTAGATATAGGTGTCGTTGAAAAGATGTATTTTAACTACGGTCAGGAGACCATCTTTGATTAACGTCATTTCAACTACGGTTATGTAAGAAACCGTGTTTGAATACTGCTATTTTCACTACGGTTCTGTAATCGGAACCGTCTTTGATTAAGCGCTTTTCAAAAAAAAAAGAATTCATCTATATCCACTACGGTTCTGTAATAGGAACCGTCTTTGATTAAGCGTTTTTCAACAACAAAAAAAAATCGCCTATTCTACTACGGTTTGCTAAAATACCCGACTTTGATTAAATAATCTACAATGGTGGGCATCCAAAACCGTAGTAGAAATACAATAATCAAAGACGGGCTAGGTACCAACCGCCTTTGTAATGTGTTGTTTTTTTTCATATTTTTAGTATATATTTGAAATTATATATATATATATATATATTAATATTATAATTAAATTAAAATCAATAAACTAATTATGATTAGATTCAACAAATTATTGGGTTAAAAATTAAATTAAAATCACATATGGTAAATTTATTGCAAGAAAAAACTCCAAAAGTAATTTCATAAATAATTTTGACAAAGTTAATGAAGTTGCTCATCATTCAAAATAAAAACTCTGGTCTCTGGTTTCCTTAACTTGTACAAAGTTCAACTAAGAATTCGTAAGCATACAGGGCCATTTAGAATGAGGCTGTAACTACACTACTATACAAGCAAACATTCCAAAAGAACATGTTAAATCCTAGAATAATTGTCAATCTCTCTGCTATGGCTGGAAGCTATAGCCACTGAACATGTTTCAGTCAACGGTGTTGATCTAGCCCTTCAATTTGCTAAGACATAGCATAGGGTAATTAATTTTCTAACAGAAAACTTGGAAGAAAAACAGAGAATTAAAAACAAAGTACCTCTCAGGATAATCAACAATTATCTTGAATAATTTGGCTATTCTTAAATCTTGTAGTGTTTCATATACAAAATATTCCAGCCGCAACTTCCATCTTAGAAGCCCTTTAGAGGGAGTATCAATTCCAGGACAACAAGAAGATGGCTGTGGTGCCAAAGGTGATTTCAGACCTGATGTAGTACTCTCATAAGTAACGACATCACCAAGATAGACAAGAAGCGCATGATGAAAAACCAGGTATGAAACTTTGGCATATTAAAATGAGAGTTTACTCATTAATCATCAGAAACATATAAGTTATAACATAAAAGTAACGCTTCTAACAATACTTTCAGGTTCAAAAATCAGTCAGAAAGAAGACAAGCATGGCTAAAAAAGAACATTTAATCCCTGCTTCCTATGATACTCTTAAACCAACAAATCAAATCAAAAGATGTCACACAAAAGAATATTAAATTTTCGAGATATTAATAAATATCTCATACATTGCATGGGTATTTTTAAATTGAAATGAAAATTTAAATTATAAAACACAAACAATTTAAATAAATACAAGTAATTTAGATTTAGAGGAAAATATGTAAATTAAAAACAATTGATATTTGATAGGAGAAATAAAATTTTAATAAAACAATAAAGGTAATTAAAATATGAGGTATTTTTTTAATGCAAAATGAAATTATAAACAATTAAAGATAAAAACATCAAAATAAATATTAAATAATAGTGAAAAAAAAACTATCATAAGAAAAAGAATTACAATAAGGTATTCTCTCTTTTTTTGACAAATACAATAAGATATCCTCTTGTTTATAAATGGTGACCCAGATTTTTTTTTAAAGAGGTGACCCAGGTTTATAAATTACAGATGCAAGGAAGTTGTAATCCTTTCACTATCTTACCAGTCATTAAGCATTAAAATACGATTGCAGACAATTCTGCAGAATGTTATGGATAATCAGAAGTATACTAATTCCTCCCAAAACAATACATCACTTAATAAATTAAAATTTAGCAAAATGAAAGGGTGTCGTTGAAGGGTGTTTTTGTAGTAGTTAATGTTTTGTAGTGGTTTATTTTGCAAGAAATTTCTTACGAATTTTAAAGTCACAAGAAATTTCCTACGAATTTTCATATCCGCCTGAAATTATCTGTAAATTTTCTTACAAAATAAAATCCAAAAGTAATTTACTATGATTTAATATATATATATATAATTATTTTAAAATGATCTTTTAATTTAAAAAAATATCTAAATTTATTACATTTATTCTTAAAATATAGAAGTTTATTTAATTTTAAAATATTTAAAAAATTAAAAATTAATCTTTATAATTGAAAAAACAAGTAATATTTAAAATATTTAAAAGAAAAACATCTCTAATGCAAGAGTTCAATTTGAGTTATTAATTTTTTTAATATTCTGTATGTGTTACGGAATATCATCTCATATCCTAAAATTAATGAAAAACTATAGGAATAGTAAATATTGCTTCATGTTATTTTCCTTGAATTAAATGCCAACAATAACAATTTATACTGCATCATGATCGAAAAAGTAATTTGTAAGTATAAAATAAGTAAGTCAAGTTAAAAATGCAGAAATTGTTTTCTCATTTGTAGTATATATATCCTAATCGAGTTATTTTATTTTATTATACTACTATTGTTTTAACTGCATGTACTGCTACGTACTAATTAATAATTAATACAAGTTATTGCAACTTCCTTTCATTTTTTAAGCAATGCAATTCATAATTATAAATGTTTATCTTATTCTTAGTTTAAACAAGAAACTTTAGTTATAAATGTTCATCACTTTATGAAAATACAATATGAGAACACTGGAAATATTATTATTTTATCCAACTAGCTTACAATCATCAACAACAGATATATCATTTATTATTTTTATTTCATAAAATGGAAAACGACTTTCCAGAAGTAGGGAACTCCATAAAACTGTTCTGAGGTTACCCATATGTGTTTTACTTAAGCAAATAGGTCAAGTATCACCAGCTTTCCAACAGGAACAGAATGTAAAAGGGCCTGGAAACAAGAAAAATAAGAATCATATGAATGGTAATTAAGGATGATTCAAGCTATTATCTTACACAGGCACTGATGGAAAAAAAAAAGGAAAAGGAAAGTGTTGTGCCCCTCCCCTCCCCTCAACCCTTAAATCTTTGTTCCCAACCAGCAAGCCAACCATATAATTGTAAATTTGAGAGTTAAAAAAATCTCATGGTCTCCTAGAAAAACTCAAACCATTCAATGGTAACAGTTTACATATTTCAACATACCATTTAAAATACATAAATGTATTCAGAACATAATTTAATACCATATTTATAATTAATACTACATATTCTAACTCCATAAAGCAAATGTAAGTATTAAAGTAAAAATGTAACTATAAACTTGACTAACTATTCTTAATGAGAACTTCATTTTTTTCCATTTATCCAAACCTTTTGTTCTAATAATATTGATGAGATATTGGTAACTTAAGAAAGAAAAAATTTAAAAAGAAAAAAATGTTGAGAAAGAATTAAGGAGAGTTCTACTTGTGGCAGTTATATCAATGCAAGAATCTGAGAATCATGAACTTCCCTGTTCTGATAGCATCATCATAAATAACTTCAAGGGTGGGATTTAAGCATGAAACTTTTTATTGATATGCATTATTATCTAAGGACAGTACATAGAGCTAAGTTAGGTAACTTAACTAAAGCCATTGCATGCCAGGAGGGACACAGTACCATATGTCGAGTTAAAAGAATAAGTGTTCCATAAATTTTCCTTCTACCAAAATACAGCAATTTGTGCAAATATTTTAGCAATGAAAAGTTAAAATATATATTTTAAATTTACATTATTACATTTCGTAGGTTGGTTAAGAGTGCACAGGTGCTAAACATGCAAGTTAACTGATTTTCTTTTTTCTTCACAAAAGGACCTTTGCAGGGCTTTTTCATTTATACTTATCAGCTTCCCAATATTCTTAAAGAAATATCCTATAGCTGAGTTTTCAAAACAGTGTCAGTTAAATTCTTAAACCAATGTGGTTGTTTTAGAAAATAGACTAATTACATTCAGGTTAAATTCAACACGTACATAGATGTAGTCACCAATTTCCCAACCGTGTTATTTTTGCTGATGGAAATATACGTTTCAGTGCAGCAGGGACATTACCAGAAAAGGCTGGCAGGACTGAAAAACAATTATTTAGTATTTAGAAGTTTTATATATGTGTATTTCAGAGTTTGAGAAAGGGAGAAGAAAGGTTGAATATTATTGATTAGGAATGAATAGAATGAATTATTACAATTACAACAAATTATGTTTCTCTATAGAGAAAACAAAATAACAGACTTACAATTCTAACAGTTCTAACAAACTCTAACTGAACCACTAATAGTTCTAACTAACTCAACCATTAACAGTTCTAATAGAATTAACAAACTCTAAGTGCACCACAAAGTGAAACTTACTTAATACACTACTACCTCCCTCAAATCAATAGGGTTGAGAATCAGAAATGGACTCAACTACATTGAGTTTGGACATAAGAAAAAGAAATCGAGTTGGTGATAGAGGCTTAGTGAGGGCATTAGCCCATTGATCTATAGCAGGAATATGATACACTTTGAGCTCTTTGCTAATGCTTTCTCCCTGACAAAGATGTCAATTTCCATGTGCTTAGTTTGGGAATGAATAACTGGATTATGAGTAATAGCTACTGCACTTTGGTTGTCACAGTAAATCTCTGGGGTCTGAAAAGGAACGAATAACTTTTTAAAAGGGTTTGAATCCATGTGACTTCAGTTGTGGCTTGAGCCAAGCTCCTGTATTCAACTTTAATGGAAGATCTAGCCACAATTTGTTGTTTCTTAGGACACCATGAGACCTAATTAGGACCAAAATAAATCACTGCACCAGAGGTAGACCTTCGATCATTTGGATTCGGGGCCCAATCATCATCACACAGGGCTTTGATAGTAAAAGGCTGAGAGGAAGAAGCAACCTTGAAGTGCAGGCCATGATGAATAGAGGCTTTGAGGTACGTTAGAATGTGTTTAACAATTGTTCAGTGAAACTCCATAGAATTAGCCATGAACTAACATACCTTGTTCACAGAATAGCTTAACTCAGGCCTTGTAATGGTTGTGTATTGAAGAGCACCAACAACAAACCTATAGAGAGATGGATCACTGAATAAATCCAAGCTAGCTTTGGTTAACTTGCAATTGGCAGTCATAAGGGAAGAAATAGGCTGAGCTTCTACAATTTTGGTTTTCTGAAGCAAATCTCTTATATATTTGCTTTGAGTCAGTAGAATAGCCCCATCAACCACTGATTTGATTTCTATACCAAAAAAAGAGTCAAGTTTTCCCAATTGTTTAAGAGAAAAATTGGAATGCATCTTGGTGGTAAGTTGCTGAATTATAACATTGGAGGTACCAGTAATAATAATACTATCTATATAAACAAGAATGTAGATAATGTGACCTTTGTCTTTATAAACAAACAACAAAGGATCACACTTGTTGGCCACAAACCCAAGCTGTAAAAGAGTCCTTTGAGCCTATCAAACCACTGTCTTGGGGCCTGTTTAAGGCCATACAAAGCTTTTTGTAGCTTGCAAACCAAGGTTTTATCTAAACTTTCAAAGCCTTATGGCTGCTGCATGTAGATAGTCTCTTTAAGATGACCATTTAAAAAGGCATTATTAACATCTAGCTGGAACAAATGCCATTTATTAGTGAGAGCAAGAGTGATAATTAGCCTGATTGTAACAGGTTTTATAACTGAAGAGAAAGTTTCATTAAAGTCACAGCTAGCAACCTGATGACATCCTTTAGCTACTAAACTAGCCTTGCATCTGTTAATTGTCCCATCGACATTCTCCTTAATTCTGAAGATCCACTTACAACCCACAACTTGTCTGTCTTTGGGAAGAGGAACAAGATCCCAAGTTTTATTGTTAAGAAGAGCCTCATACTCTTATTTCATAGCACCAAACCATTGAGGGTCAACAAGAGCCTATATAACAGTCTTGGGTTCATAATATGCCAAAAATAGGGAAGGATGCAACCTAGGTTGATGAATTCCAGATTTGGATCTAGTTTTCATAGGATGGACATTTTCTGAGGGAAAAACATGATTAGAATAAGGAGAACTGATAGTATGAGACTGAAAAGAAGAGGTACTGGACAATTCACTTTGATTTCTTTTTAAGTTAGAAACAATGTTGAAGTGTTCATTAGTGACAGAATTTGGTTCAGTACTTAAAAAAAGTGGAATTAATTTCAGCATGTTGAGAAGAAGTGGGTTCATTAGAAGAATATGAAACAAGAGGGATATGAGCAGTTGGTAAAATTCACTCTTAGAAGAAGTGACAGAGTTGGATATAGATGGAAAAAGATCATTGTAATCATATTTAAGCTCATTGAAGATAACATCATTGGAAACGTATAATTTGCCATTAAGAGAGAGACACTTGTAGCCTTTGTGAGACGTGGAATAACCAAGGAACAAACACTCATGTGACCTGAAATCAAGTTTGTGTTTGTGATAGGGTCTAAGAAAAGGATGGCTAGAACATCCAAAGTTCCTCAAAAAATTGTAATTAGGTGACTTGTTGAGCAAAATAGTATAAGGAACTTGAAATTTAAGAGAGGCAATGGGAAGTATGTTTATCAAATAAACAACAGTCTGGAAGGCAAAATCCCAAAATTTTAAAGGGAGAGAATCTTGTTTGAGAAGAGTAAGGCCTAACTCAACGATATGCCTATGTTTTCTTTCCACAACACCATTTTGATGATGTGTGTGAGGGCAGATAAGCTTGTGAATGATCCCATAGGTTTGAAGAAAAGAGGTCAGAGGTCTAAATTCGCCTCCCAAATATGTTTGAACACTCTTAATTTTGGTATCAAATTGGTGTTCAGCCATGGTTTTAAATTGGTGAAAGACAGAAAATGTTTCTGATTTATTTTTAAGAAAATAGATCCAAGTTAACTTAAAATAGGCATCAACAAAGTTGATATAATAAGAGAAACCATTTGAGGATGAAGTATGAGATGGTCCCCACAAATCACTGTATATAATTTCAAGAGGAGTAGAATATACATTTTTAGATAAAGAAGATGGGTCTATGTGATTTACCAACACAACAAGCAACATAGAATTTGAACATAGTTTTATTGACTATAGGTATATTACATTAATTAAGCACAAGCCTTAGTACATTAGCATTAGGATGGCCCAATCTAAGGTGCCATATAGTTTGAGAGCTAGTGCTAGGTGCTATTTTAACATCAAAAATTGGATTTACAATGGAATCAGAAGTTTGTGTATCATAACAACTAGGAACAGAAGTAACTGCAGAATCAACACTAGAATTTGAAAGTAAGCAGGTGGTTGAAGCAAAGTCTTTAAGAGCAAGATGTGGAAATATGTAGAGGCCATCAGGACCCAATGAACCTTGAAGCAGAACTTTATTGGTTCCCTGTGATTTCACAATACAATGATTATGATAAAACTCAAAGAAAACATTGTTATCCTTAGAAAATTTGTGGACACTGATTAAGTTTTTAGTAATGGTAGATACATGTAATAATTGTTTCAAGGATAGAGAGACTATAGGATTAATAGGAGAAATAAACTTAGTGGTTCCAGAAGACTTAATAGAAAGGCCTTGGCCATTACCAATGTATTTTTGGTCTGGCCTCTCAAATGGACCAAGATGCTCGATGTTTTGAGACTCTCCAGTTACGTGGAATGATGCACTAAAATCAGGTATCTAGGTAGTAGAGTTAGGATCTTGATTTTCAGAATTAACCAACATTGCACTACGTTAAGAGTCTTTGAGAGAATTAGTTTCCTGATTCTGTTATGAGCCAAAGATGTTTGATGAATTGCTTTGAAACACTAGTTCCATCAGAGTGAGAGACGCATTTGGCTGAAAATCAGAATCATAGCGAAAATGACACACTGCTGCCATGCGACCAAATTTGAAGCAAAATTGGCACTGAAAATTTGCATAACGACCGTGTCCTGTACCGCTACTACAATGACCTCCACCATTGCCATAGTCAAAATCATTTCCTCCACGATTATAGCCACCACCACGATTGAAGCCACCACAATTTCCAAAAGAATTGGATTGATGTTGTGAATTGAAATTATTTGAGGATGAATTATAAGAATTCAAAGATGAATTGTAACCTTGAGTGACATTAATCGAAGGTAAATCAGCAATGCATTTCTGAAACATTTTCATGCGTGCCTCATGTGTGAGCAGCAATTCCTCTACTTCTCCAATCGGAAAAGGTTCAAACTTACTTTCAATCACTGAGATCACTAGACCGTACTCCTCTTGTAGGCTTTTAAGAATCGCGTCAAGGTGTTCATGTGGAAGAATAGGATCTCCCACGATCCAAGCGCATAGACTATGCATTTTATGCGCAAAAGAAACTCACACATTGTTTTCTGTTGAAGCATTGTAGTTTTGAGTTCTATTCAAAGTATCCTAGCTTGCACATGTATTTTCTTTTGAAAATATTCATGGATCTGCTCCCAAAGCTTATATGAATGAACGCATCCAGTTATGTGAGATAGGATTGAAACTGAAAGAGTCGATTGGAGCCACGACAAGAGGATATGCTCTTGTTGTTCCCAATTGGAGTATGCTAGATTTTCATTTCCAGCTTTGCAATCTGCCTCTGTGTGAAAGCGCATCGGGATTTGAGGACTTGCCACAAAACGCTGAAGTTTATGAGTGTTGATGACATGTTCTACCTGTTACCTCCAAAGCAAGAATTTAGAATCATCTAATTTCTAAGAAATCGGATGAAAAGAAGGATAGGCTTCAAGCTCTTGATACCATTTTAGAGTTTGAGAAATGGAGAAGAAAGGTTGAATATTATTGATTCAGAATGAATTATTACAATTACAACAGATTATGTTTCTTTATTTATTGAGAAAACTGAATAACAGAATTAATACTCTAACAGTTTTAACAAACTCTAATTGCACCACAAAGTGAAACTTACTTAATACACTAATAGTGTACACGAAAATGTTTTGGGAAGCCTTTTACACTCACAGTCTCATTATACCCTTATAGCTCTTATATTCCTTTGCTTTCTTAGCACACATGCTCAAACACCCCCTCTATTTATTAGTCTTGTGCTAGAAAATGGCTTGCAATGTAATTTAAGATTTTCTCCCTAATGACACCACCCAATTTGATCAAATTTCTTCTCTCTCTTGGTTACTTATGTCCTAATAACATATCTCATGCAATACTAACCTCTTGGTATTAAGAGGATTTACCCACATTATCATATTGAAGCAATCTCAACATCTAAAGACAAGGACAAGATAAACAAACCTCAATAGCAAAGAATAAATGTGCAACACCTCTCTGACCAGTCAATACCAACCAAAGGCATGAACTGACCAAAACCATCTGACCTGTAAGACATTAAACAAGAGAAAGAAATTACAATTTCATACTAGTGGCGGATCTTTCTAAAATAACAACACAAAAGAAGCATAAGACATGTACTCTATTAAGGAAAAGAAAAATCAGATTCAAGCATCTATAAGATCTAGTGGCTATTTAATAGTCTCAATGCACTTGAGCTTTATAACACTAACCAGATTGAAATCAAACTAATTTAAGTTAGTTTTCTCATCCAATGATAAGTAAAATACTAAATAAAGCAAAGCATAATAAGCTACTTTACATGGATTATAGCTAGAGTGATGTTCCAATATTTCATAGCCACTACTAAATATTTTTATTCACATTTAGGAAATAAAAAGGTGAGAGAGAGAGAGTCAAGAGCAAGCCTGAGTAGCTGCTTTAACCATAGGTTGCTTCAATCTAAAGGGTAACTAACTCATATGAGAAATCAATGGAGATGATATCCACCTGCAATTAGTTTCAACATTGGAGTTCAAAACCACTTTTAGAAATGAAGAGTGTACATTCACCTAATTGCTTAAGCTCTCAACTTTGGCTTCTTTGCACAGTTCAATTAGATCATTGTTTGCCAAGTGTTCCAATGTTTCCTTAAGTAAAATGTCACAAGTAATTTCTTTTCTATTATTTTCTCAAAACACATTATTGTTTGAAATCCACAGAAATTAAGTTAAGAGTTCAATTAGTGCCAAGAAGACATGAACTATGTGTAGACGACAACCAGAAAAGCAACAATCTTTGTCTAGAGACCAGGCAAAAATTACCACTGGAATTAGTGATGACAGGTATGTTATAAAAAAAAATACCGATTTAGCTCATTACTCCAGGATTTATAAGTCAATATAACTCACTAGCCCATAAATTATTTCAATCAAATTATGAGATTAGTATAGAAAAAGAGCAAGACTATGAAACTAAAAAGTACTCTCTACCTTGCCATTATACTCTTACTTCAACAATACTTCTAGAGCACTATAAGCTTGGAGTTCCCACAATTGACTTAGGTTGTGAATGAAGCATCGAGACTGCCAATAACCAAATCTATTAGATATGTAGGATATCAATTTTTTTCCACCAATAATTTTATTCCCTTCTACCCTGTCCAGCAACCACCAATGTCCCAAATTATAAATCATAGTCAACGATTTTAATTGAAACAAATCCATAAATTCAATTTTCGTTTTAAATTAACTTGAAAGGGGATACAAAACCCATATATTTTCTTGATAGATTAGATTTATTTTCACTTATTAGCTGAAAGTTGCATACTTCCTTTGAGCCCAAAGGACTTGAAAGATCTTCCTTAGCCAATGAATGCTATAATTGAGTATGTAAAACTAATATTATCAATATATTATTTAATTAAATTACAAGATTACAAGAAGAGGCTATAGAATTATCTATGCATTAAGTCTCTTAAAAAAGTTACCTATCCAATGAATGCTGACTGAGGTATATAAGGTGGAAGCAATATCATTTATTGGATTAGGGCTGCACACCACGTATACCATCCAATCCAAGGATGGGATTGGCATGTTTATAATATGCAATTAAAGAAATAATTAATTTTTTTTATATTTCAATGTGAGTTTCAAGTCAACACAAATTGCATGAAAATAATATAGATAAAAGGAAGAAAATTTAGCCAAACATAGAACAATGTTGTTAATCCATGGCAACTCTTATTTTTAAAGCATATAAGCAAAATCTATTCATTTTTTAACTTATAATTCATTCAAGCATACATTCAACACTTTTTCTATTTGTTGTTTTAACATTATTTAAAATTGACAATTACTTTCACCCAACATCAATAAATTGATCACAAGGAAAGAAAGACAACATGAGTAGGAACTTGATCAAGTAAATCAAATAAGTGTCATCCAAATTTTGGAAAGAGACAATCCATGGAAATAGGTTACTTACAAGTATTGATGGTAAAAGGTGACAAGTAAAATTGTTAAAAAATTGTCAAATAATTATATGTTGTTCCTTGTTACAATTGAGCTTGACACCCTTTTCCATAACCTTCATGGCAATATATTGACCAATTCCACATAGCTCCACCAGATAGACACTATAAGCCGGTAAACAGGTTTTCAGCTATACTAAGAATTAGTTCAACTATACCTCTATAAAATATGTCAAAATTTCATTGAAGAAACATTAGACTTACTGGTTTAAAAGAACTCATTACACCAAGACGAGAAGCCAAAAAGATTTGGGGCTTGGACTGAACCACTTTTGAATGATTCATGATTTATCCATAAATCTTCTGGTTTCTAAAGGTTACTAAAAAGATCATGACAACATTGAATGCAAAAGCTTTTTTGAGGATGATGATATTCAGGACACGTTACCAAATTAGTATCTGGAAGTTATCTCAATGCATCAACAACATTTTCAGCAGTTTCTTTTGCCTGAGGATGGATGTCAAATAATCAGAATGAATGTTAAATGTGAAATGCAGACCATCATAAAACAAAGCACTAATATATAACTAATGCTTCGATTGGGGGGAAATTCATCAGACTTTGACAGAGGTCGACGAAATTTTTTTAATAAGGTAAGCTCTTTTAATTATGGATCGATCTTATAGAAATAAACTTCTATCTCTTTTAATAATTTTTTTATGACAGATGAATTTAAAATTGAAAGTTAATGTGCAAACCACTATATGTATAAAAAACTCTGCAAAGGCATTTAAAATTTTTATGAAAATAGATGTCTTATTTCTATGACACTTGGACTTGATTAATGAGTAAACCACTATTCTGAAGATCAAGTAATTTCAAATTTTTAGAAGAAGCATGACAACTACATGGCTTCAAGACATGATAAACGCTCCTTACATCAAACCCTCTAGCAAACTGAACAAGAATTCCAATGGAATATAAAGGATGAGTTGAACAAGTACTCATCAAAGCTATAAGAATCAACAAACAATGCAATATATGTAACAATATTACTAATTCTGAAGAAAAACCAAAGTGGCATCCGATGCAAAACTCCATACAAAGTAAAAAACCAAAAAAAAAGTATGGAAAAATTTGGTCAATATGAACCTTAAAGCATCACTCATTTCAAAACTCAAAACTTATAGGGCAGAAGCTAAGTCTCCAGTGTGTATAAGGCAATGGCTGAAACTCAAAGTTTGAACAAAAGGCTATTCATTTATAATTATAAAATAAAACTGATACCTGGGTTTTTCCAACCCCCACGTAACTATAGTTGTCTAATCATACCAGTTACTGACTACTATTTATTTTGCCAACTGATTCAAACCCAACTGAGGTATTTAACACATACTTGATAGCAAGGAGTGAAACTAAATTGAAGTGGAAATAGATTTAGTGCGGAAGTTAATAGGTTTGGCAAATTAAAATTAGATGAAGTCTTCAAACTAAAGCAAAGAAGAAATAAGACATTTCATCAAACACATTGCAAGCAACCTAAATTTTTCTATGAAATAAAACACTATTATATTATTTGAGCACTATCAATTGAGAAACATTACCACATTGAAGATTTGTTTCAAGAATCGGTGTCTCTACTCCTCACCTTCCTTCCAAGCTGTCAAAAAAGAAATATCAGTTATAATTCATAGTAACCAAAGAGGCTTCAAAACAACTTAGAATATAGGCGCAAAATGCAAAAATGTGAGCACAACGTACACAAATTGTCTAAAATGAAGTAACCTGAGTTCTCTTGTTCCCATTCTTGAAGCTTCACGATACACTCAACAAGAGAACAACCATTCATAGAAGTAGAGTAACGAAAAAATATGAACTAAAATCCAATAAATGAAGAAATACATTGTAATCGATTAATTCGAGCTGTAATCAATTACTCCAGTGCGTTTTGTAAACTGGAACAATTTTCGAACATACGGTAATTGATTACTACCTTATGTAATCGATTATTCCAATGAAATTTTAATTTTGAACAAGCTTTGAACAACAGGTAATCGATTATTTCGTTAATGTAATCGATTACTCCAGTGAAATTATATTTCTAGATTCTATTAAAGCTTCAAGTAATCGATTAATTTGTCAAGGTAATTGATTACTCTAGTGTAATTATATTTTTGGATTCTATAAAAGCTTTAAGTAATCAATTAATTCGTTATGGTAATCAATAACTCCAGTGAAGATTTACTTCTAAAAAGCGTTTAAGCATCAAATAATTGATTATTTCACATAGCAATCGATTATAACAGTCAATTATGTAGATTGAACAGTGTAATCCAGCAACATTTGCATATTCAATCATATTTGATACATGGTCAATTTTTCAATTAATTATCATGTAATTAGGCAAATTTACAGCATGCTAGCATATGTTAGATTCCTCAAGGATACCTAGCATGTTTCTAAGTGCATGGAATCTATCTCATGCTAAAGGTTTAGTGAATATATCAACCAATTGGTTATGTGTATCAACAAACTCAATTGAACAATTACCCTTTTGGATGTGATCCCTAAGGAAATGATGCCTTATCTCAATGTGCTTGGTCCTTTAGTGCATTATCGGATTCTTGGATATGTTGATGGCACTTGTGTTGTCACATAGCAAGGGTATTTCCTTTAACTCTACACCAATATCTTGTAGTTGTTGCTTCAACATAGGCTTTGAGCACAACAGCTTCCGGTAGAGATGTACTCAACTTCAGCATTTGATAGAGCAACACAAGATTGCTTCTTGTAGTACCATGAGATTAGTGAGCTGCCTAATAAGTGGCAAGTTCCACTAGTGCTTTTTTTGTCCAATTTGCACCCCACAAAGTCAAAATCTGAGTATCCAATTAAGTTGAGTAATGCACCTTTAGGATACCAAAGACGAACTCTTGGTGTTGACTTAAGATATTTGATGATCCTCTTGACTGTAGTGAGGTGTGATTCTTTGGGATTTGCTTGATATCTTGCACACAAGCACACAATTAACATGATATTTGGTCTACTTGCAGTCAAATACAACAAGGATCCAATCATTCCTCTATATTTTGATTCATCAACCTTATTCCCTTTTTCATCTAAATCAAGGTAGGTTGATGTTGCCATTGGAGTTGTAGCATCCTTGCTTTTCTCCATTTCAAACTTCTTGATTACTTCAAGGCAGTATTTGGTTTGACTTAGAAATGCTCCATTCTTCATTTGCTTCACTTGAAGTCCAAGGAAGAATGTTAGCTCTCCCATCGTTGACATTTCAAACTCACTCTGCATTGAGATAGAGAATTCCTTGCACAAAGATTGATTAGTTGAACCAAATATTATATCATCAACATAAATTTGAACAACAAGATATCATTGCCATTTTTCTTGATGAACAAGGATTTGTCCACTTGTCCTCTTCTGAAAGATTGGCTAAGCAAGAAGTTGCTCAATCTCTCAAACCAAGACATTGGAGCTTGTTTTAGACCATAAAGAGCTTTTCTTAGTTTAAAGACATGGTTTGGATATTTGAAATCAACAAAACCAGGATGTTGATTCACATAGATTTCCTCCTCAATATATCCATTTGGAAAAACACTCTTTACATCCATTTGAAGCAGTTTAAAATCCATTAAACATGCATATGCAAGCAACAACCTAATGGCCTCTAACCTTGCTACTGGAGCATAGGTTTCATCATAGTCTATGCCTTCTTCTTGGTTGTAACCTTTAGCAACTAATCTAGCTTTATTCCTAACTATGATAACACTTTCATCAAGTTTGTTTCTAAAAACCCACTTGGTGCCAATAGGTTTGTGAGAATAGGGTATAGGAACTAGTTCCCAAACTTCATTTCTCTTGAATTGATTCAATTCATCATGCATGGCCATCATCCAATGTTCATCAAGCAAAGCTTGGTCAATGCTCTTTGGTTCAATTTGTGAAACAAAAGTCATATTACAACAGAGATTTCTCAATGAAGATCTAGTAGATACTCCCTTAGTGACTTCACCAATTATATTATCAAGGGAAAGATCTCTTGTTGTTCTCCAATCCTTTGGCTTTTGGATAGGTGTTGATTGTTCCATTTTAGCAATTGGTTCTTCCTTATCTTCTTCTTTTGATCCATTGAATTGTATAAACTCCTCTATTGGACCTGCATCAATATCACACTTCTTTTCCTCTTTGGAGGAGTTAGATTCATCACAAATAATATGAATTGATTCTTCCATGCATAAAGTTCTTTTATTGAAAACTCTATATGCTTTACTTTGTAACGAATAACCAAGAAATATTGCTTCATCCGCCTTAGAATCAAATTTTCCAAGGGAATCTTTACCATATTTTAAAACAAAACACTTGCAGCCAAATGCTCTTAAGTGAGATATGTTTGGTTTTCTAACTCTGTATAGTTCATAAGGAGTTTTCTTTAAAATAGGCCTTATGAGTAATCTATTCAAAGTGTAGCAAACTGTACTCACTGCAACAACCCAAAAATGTTTAGGCAAATTTGTCTTATTAAGAAGAGTTCTTGCTCTTTCTTCAAGGGATCTATTTTTCCTCTCCACAACACCATTTTGCTGGGGTGTTCTTGGAGCTGAAAAATTGTGGTTGATTTCATTTTCTTCACAAAAAATACACATTTTGGAATTCACCACCATGATCACTTCTTATTGAGATAATTTTGCATGCTTTTTCATTTTGAATAAGCTTGGCTAATTTTCTAAATGCCATGAAAGCATCACTCTTGGACCTATAATCAAAGTCCATAAGAATCTTGAGTAATCATTAACAATAACAAGCCCATAGAAAATTTTTCCCAAATTCATAGTTATATGATATGCTTCTAGCATATATTAGTTTTTAGGGTTAAATAGATATATAAATTGTTAATAAATAGTTAAAATAGTATTAAAAAGAGTTATGTTTTGAATTAATAGAATTTGATAATGTTTTTGTGAATATTTTGTTTTCAGGAACCCAAAGCAAGGAGAAAAGCTGCAAAAGACCCAACATTGGTCATTCGAACATCCCGCGCGATCCGCGTGGGATCCACGCGATCAGCGCCGCAACTTAAATTGCCCAATGGATTCGAATCATCCACGTGATTAGCGTGGGAGTGGCGCGATCAGCGCCATAAACTCGCTGAGACCTGAACTTTGGTGATTTTGGGCACCTATAAAAGGGAAAAGCAGGGTTTTTTGGAGGAGGGATTTTTAGGAAGAACAAAGCTTCCAAAAGGGGACTAAGCAAGAGAATCAAGGGAGAAAACTTCTAAGGCAAGATTGGGCTCAATTGGAAGATTGGGAACATCATCCTTGGTTGTAATCTTTCTAATTCTTTGTAAATTTTCTGAGGATGCTGTCAATAATGGTGAAACCCAGGGTTAACCTGATTATGAGTGGCAAAACCTTTGTATTGTGGTTGAAAGCAAGAACCTATGTGAACTCCTCTATGTTTTGATTGGTTTCTAATGAGAATTATGATAATTACTTTGTTCTAATCTGCACTTCATTCTATTCTTCTTAACTTGAACTGGCCATTCTATTAAGTTGCTTAGGGCTTTAATTTACAATAGGGATGTTAGGGTTTTAGTTCCAGAATTGCTTAGAACAACAATTGTTCATTACCTAGGGATAGGAATGCGTGGTTGCAGCACCATTATGTGGTTCAGCCCATAATGCCTTGATGTATGTCTTAATGCTTGGTTTAAGAGGAATTCACTAAGGGATTAGGTCTTCTCATTTTACCAAAGGGCTAAATTACCTAAGGAATTAGGAATTAGTTTAATTGTATGGAAATACATCGGCTGAGTAATTAGAAATAATTCAAGTTAACAAATCCAATCAAATATAGGTGGTAGGGATCATAGGGGATTGTGATTAACCACAATTGTTCCAAAAATACTGCACTTGAACCATTTAAACTTTGCTTTGTTTTCAGTAATTCTGCATTTATTTTTCCTTGCATAATCACAACACAACACAAAATCAATTTCTCAGAAGGTTATTGTTCTTATTCCAATTTCTAAGCATTGAATTACGATAAATTGTCATCAATCCCTGCAGAGATGATACTTTAATTACACACTTTATTACTTGATAACGATCGGTACACTTGCCGTAGTTCATATATATATACACACACACAATTAAATCGACATCATTATAGAAGGACTAAATAAATCCATATGAAACAATTCAAGTGGTCTTGAGGTGGAAACAACATTTTTATTTTGATAAGAGATCCTAGTTTGTTTCCCCTTTTGACAAACATCACATAGTTTGTCCTTCTCAAACTTAAGCTTAGGCAAGTCAATGACTAAGCCCTTTCTTATAAGCTTGTTCATATGATGCATGTTTATGTGATTAGCTTTCCTATGCCATAGCCATGTTTCATTAACTTTACTTACTAGGCAACTAGTGTTGTGAATGAATGCATGTTCAATAGAGAGCATATAGATGTTACCCTTTCTTTTACCAACATGGATAACCTCACTGGTTTGACCATCACATATCAAACAACAATTGTCATTGAAGGAAACCTTGAGTCCTTTATCACATAGTTGGCTTATGCTTAGGAGATCGTGCTTCAAATCTTCCACATAAAGAGCATTTCTTATCTTTGTTTTAAAGTTATCTCCCATATTTCCTTCTCCAATGATCTTTCCTTTGTTGTTATCACCGTAAGTGACATAGTCTCAATCTTTAAGAGTTAAGTTTGTGAGCATGTGTCTAGAGCATCCATTATCAAGATACCACAATGTTGATTTTGCTCTTAGATGTAACGCCCGACCACTTGCAGGATCAATGACTATCCCCACATACCAACACAAGACTTTTCAGCGTGCTTTGTCCTCTCTCACACACTTCCTGAGAAACTTCTAAGGAGGTCACCCATCCCAAAATTGCTCCAAGTCAAGCACGCTTAACTGTGGAGTTCTTAAGTTATGGGTTACCGAAAAGTAGATGCACCTTGTTGGTATAGGTAATACCTATTATTTCCTTTAAATTTATCCTCAATTGTACAGTCCAATACCTGCACAGCCTCTGGATCCCTCTCGTTCGGGTGTGTATTCGATTCATTCATGTTCTTCTCCAGTTGGAAGCCTGCCAGGAGCCGCTCCTTGTCTGTGCCTCATTGCACCGGCGATCACTCCTCGCCCTCGTTAGCGCCCGGGATGTTACATGCCCACCAGCTTTCGCCTAGTTTGTCCTCGAACCACACCGTACTGGTAGAGAGGCCCTGCTCTGATACCACTTAATGTAACGACCCGCCACGTCGCTATTGTATCTCTAACTCTTAACCACAACATTAATGTAATTTTTTTTTAATAAAGGAACACCCCTTTTATAGGTCAATGAAAACTGTGGTAATTTTTTTTTTTTTTTTGCAATCACATGACGATTATAAACATAAACAAGGCACATATGAAACATTCCAATTGCATACATACATCTGCATATACAAAATGTAACACCCTCATATTTCAATACATATGTGTGAATTTTCTCATAAGATTATTAATATGAATTTATGACGAAAATGCCCCTGAACATTTTTGAAAATTACAAAAATACCCTTCAGCCCTGAAAAAGTCAGATAGTCTCAGGAATTCTATAAGAACCTGATAAAAGTACAGTATGCTCCTAGACAATGAATTATTAACATAGTTGGTGAAAAGAAACCATAAACTAGAATTTTTAGGAATTCTAGAAGATATTTTGAAAAGAGCTCAATCCAGACTAACTCAAGCATCAGAAAAACACAGGAAAAGGATAGATACAATCCATAGAATTTTCTCTTAATTATAGGAGGAATAGACTTCTTTAATAAGCATGTTTAATAATTTTACTAATTAAAGGCAAAATGGACCAATAAGAATTAAGATAAAGTCACTTGATAAGAAAAGCTTAAATAACATCCCAAATATGCTACTAAGACTTAAGTTAGTCTCTAAATAATTTTAGAATTTTTATTCCTAAGAAGGCATTTGGAATTAGGCTTTCATAAATGATAGAAACAATTTAAAGATACATAATAAGTAAGAACAAAGCACAAAATCTCCTTAAATTAAGCTATTACACGTATTGGAGAAGAAAAATTGGTTAAGCTTGCTTTCCAAATCAAGCCTTGGCCGTGTGATACCAAGAGGAATGGAGGAGGTTTTAGAAATTCAAGAATGGACACATGGATGGTTAAAAAGCTTGGAACTTTGCCATTGGTCCATTTGAAAAGTTAAGTCATCATACCTTTAAGATATTTCATGGCTAAGTACAAAAACTTACTAAAAGCTAGTCATTCTACGTAGGGAAAAGGAAATAAAAAGAATTGCACCACAAAGCTTGAAATCCAACGTGCAAAATGGAGAAGAAAGGAGAATGAAATGGAATTTTCAAGAACTAGACACATGTAGGGTAAAAAATGAATAGCCAATGGGATTAAAGCAAATGGAAAGTAAGCCATAATGACACTAGGGATATTTTTAGCAAAGGCATCTTAGAATATGTTCAACAACTTTATATAAAATGATGGTGGGGACCGTGGAACTAAGTTTGGCCAAAAGAGTGAACGTGCAAAACCACTCCTTGTATCCTACATCCTTTTCACCATTGTCCTTTTCAAAAGACTAAAAGCAAAACAAAAGCCCACCAACTTACAATCTCACGTGAAGAACTAAGGAAGAAGGCTGTCCAAAATTCTAAAAGAAAGCAAGGTATGGGGAAGCTTTATGATAAATATGGTTTGAATATTAATTATGCTAAGATTCTCATTTGTTTTCATAAAGAATTAAGCCTTGCCTATTAGGTGTTTGATGAAATGCTTCAAAGAGATAAAATTTTGTTAAATGAATGATTATTGAAAAGAAGTAATTTGAGTTTAGATTAATGAATAATTGTTTGAATGAATAACTTGAATCTAGCTTAATGGATGAATGTTTAAGTGACTTGAGTATTTATGTACTATGATTATATTTAAAATGAGTGATTTGAATGGTAATTATATAAAGGAATATTTCACCAAAGCTTATGTGTTTGTTTATTGTTCTATAAATCCTTGAGCATGTCTACTAAATTATATGCTAAAATTATGTTGAAAGCATGTCTAATATGATGAACTTTATGAGAATTGATATTGAAAATTCAAAGTATAATCATATGAGAATTTGAGATATAAATTTACATAGAAGAGTAAATATGAGATTTAAGAGTAAATATGAGATAAAAGAGAATCATTCATGCATGTTTCATATGTATGTGCCTAGCGGGGGCTAGTCTGTGTTACCTCAAAAGGAGGTATGTCAGATAGCTAGAATTGAGACGAGCGTTTAGACAAAAGGTGTCTAAGCTGAGGGCTAGTGGCAGTGGGGAGATCACCTACCCATGATGATCACATGTAGTGTGGGTGTGAGTCCTTTTGCAACACTGACCTACCCTGACTGATCGATCCAATTCCGAGAGAGAGTAAGCTATCTTGACTATGGCCATAATAAGAGAACTTGAGAAAATCATGCATCATATAAACAAAGAATCATGCATCATCCATGTATCTTGTTTTATGAATGATATTATGATTATTTGTTTATTTTATGAATAATATTATGACTATTTATCTTATAAATAATATTATGGCTATTGATATCTGCTTTTATTTGAACTATGTTTATCATAAACTTACCCTATTTTTGTGTCTGTGGTTGACACCTGCGATGACCTCAATTTATTTGAGCGAGCAGAGGAACAGTAAAACATGAACAGTGGATGGTTATGAAGATGATGTGATGAAGATATTTGGATGGCTTGTATTTTGATGCATAAGTTGTACTAGACTTTGGATTAATCTGTTAGCTTGTATTATGATGGACTGTATTGTGGACTGTAACATATTAAATTGCATGTTGGACTGTATACTTCTACAACGTTTTATGTTAGATAACTCGTTATAATATTACTTTTCGAGAAAAAAATTATTTTAGGAAAAAGAAAAACAAAATATTCCGTAAAAATTATAAATAATAAGTTGAGTAAAAAAATAAGTCGTTACACGAAACGTGTTTTAAGTACAATTATCCCTGTTTAAAACGCTGAAGTGTTTTACAAAAGAAGTAAGGAATTAAACATCAGGGGTACGACTAGCAAAACAGGTATGTGACTATCAAAACCATGGGTGTAACCAGCAAAGCATAACCCCTGCCCGGGATCCGTCACATCGACATCACGACAACTCGACAGCTCCAACTAAACAGTTGTCATCTTCCCGGATCACCTACTATCGTCCATCTGCTCACACGAACCGAGTTCGTGATCATCACAGGTACCAGACCACATGGCACAACAAAGCAAGGGTGAGTTCATCATATAAAATAACAAACAAGAGATACTATCAGTCAAAGAAAAACAACCTAAGCGTCATAGCACCACCACAAGTCCAGATATATCAACACGCAACCAACATAAACAAACATCCAAGAACATTCCACAAGTCGACTTAAAAAATGTCTAGCATGATGCATGCTCTTGCCTCGACTCTCAACATGCAATGTGGTACCATCCCTGAAATAGGCCAAATCCATGGTCCAAATGATAGTTGTAGTCGACGTCGGGGTTACTCTGTCGTGCACAGGACTCACCCCCCCATGGTGATAAGCCAAATGGGTGTCATAAGGATTTCCCTACAGACGTGGCCCCCAGTACTTCTTATACTATTACAGTCAATCATCCTATTTTCGTCATGCAAATGAAGTATGTCTCTCATGGGCACCATCAACGTATGGCCCGGCACAAGGACTTCTCGCCCTAGCTAGGATCTCCATACCCTCCCATGTTACATACATACTACCCCAAACGAGGGCCGCCCAACACGGGCTCACAAACAAGTATGTCTCTCATGGGCACCATCAACGTATGGCCCGGCACAAGAACTTCTCGCCCTGGCTAGGATCTCCATACCCTTCCATGTTACATACATACTACCCCAAACGAGGGCTGCCCCAACACGGGCTCACTGATGCACTAACCGTGGCCCTTGCAAGGTTCACCATTCAGTCCCGGCATCTCATGTGTATATACATTGCCTCTCACTATGGCTCTATCAAGGTACAAAACATCTCAAGCCATCATCACAAGCACACACACACACACACACACACATATATATATATACAACTCGGCCAACCCATCTCGGCAGTCGACATCACAAGCACATATATATACAAGCTCGGCTAAACCCATCTCGGCAACCGGCATCACAAACACATATATATACAACTCGGCTAAACGCATCTCGGCAGCCGATATCACAAGCACATATATATACAACTCGACCAACTCATCTCGGCAACCGACATCAAAAGTACGCATATATACAACCCGACCAACCCATCTCGGCAGCCGATATCATAAGCACATATATATACAATTCGGCCAACCCATCTCGGCAGCCGACATCACAAGCACATATATATACAACTCGGCCAACCCATCTCGGCAGCCGACATCACAAGCACATATATATACAACTCGGCCAACCCATCTCGGCAGCCGATATCACAAGCACATATATATACAACTCGACCAACTCATCTCGGTAGCCGACATCACAAGCACGCATATATACAACCCGGCCAACCCATCTCGACAGCCGACATCACAAGCACATATATATACAATTCGGCCAACCCATCTCGGCAGCCGACATCACAAGCACATATATATACAAGCTCGGCTAAACCCATCTAGGCAACCGGCATCATAAGCACATATATATACAACTTGGCTAAACGCATCTCAGCAACTGATATCACAAGCACATATATATATAACTTGGCTAAACCCTACCCGGTACTTAGCACCTTCACGAACACTTCTGCAAAGTGTCTTGGGAACTTTTCAGCATCAAAATGTCAGCTCCACACACATGCAAGGGGAGTTCTTACAACATCAACTCCCCCTTTCCAGAACCCCATGCCAGAACATCATTAACATCAACACAAAAACCAACCACGAACACAGGGCGTAACCCATTCCATTCTATAAAACAAACATAGCTTACTGGAAAACAACACACACATGGGACATGCAACCATCGTCCTAGTCGGACTCTCTGGTCCCCAACCATGCTTCCTAAAACTGTTATTAGACATGATAAGCTCCCCTTACCTGACCAGGGGTTCATTCACGAGCTTGACGATGGTCTGTTCTAAGCTTTCGTTCTGGCCACAAGGTTCTTACGTTGGAATTTCGTAGCAGTGACGGTGACTCTCGTAGGTTGAAGGTAACACAAAAAGGTTGAGGGAGAGGGATTTCTGGGCGTGAGTTTTAGAGAGAGGACGGAGAAAAGCAAGAGGAAAGCGCAAATAAGAGAGAGATGAATACGCTTCCACTGCATACTTCTGCTCTTAAGTACTCAGCTGACAAGACATGTCCACCATGCTGTACGGGCAACAACCACAACCAATCAAAGTTGGCTTAACGCATCCATCATCAAACACGTGTACCAAGGTAGAACAGTAACAAACAACACTTATAAAAAAAATCAAGTGATCAAGCAACATAATTACACACCTAAACGTTCAAATTAGCGACTTATAACCCGAGGTGTTACATTAGATTAGACACACCTGGAAAAATCAAATTAAGTAGCAAAGAAAGGTACCTAATGTGGGTTGGGTCCATAGGGGTTAGTTGGTTTCCTTTTTCTCTTAGGTACCCAAATGCATTCACCATTAGGCACATAGTATCTTCTAGCATAGCACCTATGGGATGTATGACCTTTCTTCATGCAATAATTGCAAGTTACAGCTTTTGATGCTCTTTCAAAATGAGTCAATTGATGATACTTAGTTTTTGAAAAAACTCTTTGATTCTTCTGTTTTGGTAGTACAAACTTTGTTTTTCCAAAAGGTTTTGTTCCATGTTTGAAACCAAAACCAAAAGTATCTCCAACATACTTTTATACACTTAGCATTTGATTTAAACTACATTTTCCTCTATAGAATCTTTTCAAAAGATCAACCAAGTAAGAATTTTCTGAAAGTAATAACATGTATTTTTCACCTTGACTCTTTTTGTAATCATCAAATTCCTTTTGCTTGCATTTATCAACATTAGAAGAAGTGGCACATACACATCCATTAGCTTTGTAACTTGTGATAATTGCATTTTATCACACTTATTTGTTACACTTGATTAATGAATTTAGAAGTTATTTAGGATGCAATTAGTGATTGTTGCGCCTAATGGGATTTTGGGCTTTTAAATACACTTAATTCATTTTTGTGCTAATTTTCCAGACTTAGATTGTTTTCGTATTTCAATCATAACTTTTGTTGTAGATGTCCAATTGATCTGATTCTTGTTTTCATTTTGTAGATATCTCAAATATCTACAACTGCTATTAGAGGCTTGAAGGCTAAATTCAATCAAGAAGATGTTCGAAATTGGAGCCAAAGTCAGACATAGAAATCTAGAACTATGTTTAGTTAATTAGCCACAACTTTGTAATTAGGAGTCCAAATGACATGGGACCAAGGCCATTAGTTGTGTAATTAGTAGGGCTATCTTTCTGGGCCAGTTTAAGACCCATTGACCTAGTTTGGGTGCCACTAAAGTAAGCAGCAGCCCCAAACATGAAAATAGTTTTGTATTTTGGGATTTTGAAGATCAAAAGATTGACTTTTACTTTTCTCTCTTTTGTTCTTCCTGTTCTTTCATTTTCTGCAATTTCTCTTCTGTGTTTTCTGTTCATCTCAGCCATGGTAGGCTGAATTTCTCTTAATCAATCCAGCTTGTAAGGTTTCCTAAACTCATCCCAAGGTTTCTGTTTGTTTCTGTTCGATGATTTTCGTTCTCTTGCCTTTGTGTTCTTGAATCTTTGTGTGTTGTTTGTGTGTTGGGTTTAAGTGCATGTGTATGTTGAAGTTTGATTGTTTAATATCATTTTCATCATCTCTCTCTAAGCAAGGGTTAGGGGACAAATTTGTTCCCTAGGTTGAATCACCCAATGAACTAAAATCAAACCGGGTTAAGTGTATAATTTGTGTTTGTATGAGTTGTGCATGCCACGTGTTTGATCAAATTCTAGATGATTGTCTAGTATAGGGTTTGTAAACAGATGTAGGGATTCCGGTTCGTTTAGGATCAACCACAAAATTGCTAATTAATTTGTAACTGATGAAGGATGAGATTAGGAATCAGAAGTCTGGATTGATTGTTTTTTTTTTAATTGTTAGCTGTTATAATTTAATTGTGTTTTTATTGCTTAAACCAACCCCCCCCCCCCAATTTTGTTAGTGAGTGATTTCTTGGAAAACAACAAGAATCTTTGGGAAATGACCCAGGTTACACTATGCTTCAAGTAGTAATTTGGTAGCCTTCGACGGGGTTGTCAAATTTTGGCACCGTTGCCAGGGATTCTTCATTGTTTTTCATTTCATTTACTTGCTTTTACATTTGTGTAGTTGTTCTTCATTGTTGCTTTTAGATTTCATTGTTATTGTTTTTCTGTTTACTATTTCTGTTTTATTTTTGTTTTTATGTTTCCCCTTTGTTTCCCCTTCTTATGTTCATGTTTTTGCTATTTGGGCTTAAATAGTGGTAGTGGTAGTAATAGCTCTTCAAATTTTGAAACCATGGATAATAGGACCTTGAAAGAATTGATTGCACTTGATTTTAATTATGAACCTTTATGCATCCAATATCCTGATGTTAATTATCCAACAGTACATCCAATTGACCGCCAGAGACTAGACAATAGACTCAATGAATTGACCTCATTAATAAGGCAATTAACAGTGACACAAACAATGCAGTCTTCTATTCCACAATACCAGCAGAAACAGTTTCAACAGCAACAACCAGAATGATATTGTGTGTAAATAGTTGCATTAGTGAGGCAACAACCAGCAACAATGCATGTGTAAATAGCTTTAATTTTGTTGATTCTGTTGGTTTTGAAAATTATATTGATTCCATTGAGCATAATGATATTGTGTGTGTGCAAGAGTTTTCAGAAAGTGCAGGTCCACCAAGCTTCATCATGTTTGATTTTAAAGCTGACCAAGAGGTTCCTACCACTCTTAAGGAACTTGTTCATGCTACTGAAGGAACAATAATCAATGTGAAGAAAGAAGAGTGGCTCCAGATCAATAATGTGCAAGAAATCAAGTTCCACCAAGAGGATTCAGGCATCATTTTTAAGGAACACAGGAAGTTGGCTTCATTATATTGTTCCCATGTGAGAAAGGGGGAACTACTCTAGATCAAAATCATTGATTGGCTGGATACAAGGCAACTAGTCCTATACTTCAAGATTAGAATCAAATTATTTTGATGCAAGGAACAACAAGTCAGGCTGAAGGACTTTAAATCAAGCGCTAATGGGAGGCAACCCAAAAATAATTTTTTTTTTTACCTTCAAATTCTCTTTTACTTTATATATGTTTTTTCTTTATTTCTTTAACTAATTTTGTCCCCTTTAGTACAGAAAATCAGTACCTGTGGTCCTCAGTGGAGCTATGTGATGAGTGGACTAGGTGGACCTTCACAGTGAACAAACACCCACTTAAGCATTTTTGTGATGGACCCCAGAAGCAGCCTATGGAGGTTGAGATTCTGCACACTGATGCACTTAGCCTCGATGAGGAGGATCTGGAGTCTTCTTTCTCTTTTCTCTATTTGCCTTTTACCTTCACTTTTAATTTCCATTTTGTCTATTACTAGTTGAATTTCGTGAATAATATAGTCTGAACCCTCCTTCTGATAATTGTTGAGTTGTATATAGTATTGAACTTGGATATTTTGTTTTTGGTGGATCATTCTGATTGGACTGAATTTCTTGACTCTCAGATTAATCTGACTTGATAGTTGATTTGACAATGCTGATTGCATGTTGGTATTGACCTATGTGAGATTTTGGGCCTGTGTGAATGGAAATTATGTTCTGCCATTCTTTCTTTCTAGTGTGCTCCTACTCATGACTTTGCTTTCTAGAACTTGCTTTTATTCTTTTTGAGGCTACATTTTTCACTTGCACACATAAATGTGATAGAGGCTTTCTTTCTTTAGTTTTCATCTCACTTTGGTCAAATAGCCAACCCTTGCATTGTATTTCCATTTGTTAGCCCTTTGTGCCTTCCTTTGTCATCCTTGTCTTATGCACATTACAAGCCTAAGTGTAACTATTTTAATCCACATTGTGGAAATTTATTGAGCATTGGTTTCACTTTCGTGTTGTGTTTAAGTGTGGGGGTTGCCCGGGACATGCAATAGTTTAAGTGTGGGGGGAGGTATTTGGTGCCATTTATTATTTGTCATTTGGCATTGGTTTTGCCAATTGTGTTTGTTGTATTGTTGAAAAAACTGCTGAAAAAAAAAATAGGATACAAAAGAAAAAGAAATGAAGAAAAAAATCTAAAGAAAAAAAATGCCAATAAAAAAATGCCAATTTGAGAAAAAATTGGTGTAATAATGAGTTTTGGGGAAAGGAAAAAGTAGTTTTGAAAATGTGTATTGTTTATAAAAGCTCATTTTATCATTTAGTTGGTTTTGAGAAAACCTATGTGTTTCTTGACTAATGCTCTTTTAAATTTCTTGGGTGCTTAGCCTATTTTCCCAAAATTTGTTCATTCCTTTACCGTAGCCTCATTACAACCTTAAATAATAAGTCCTCTTGATTTTTGCATGCATTTTTTTGAGTAGTGGAGAAGTAGAATTTGAGTAAGCTTATGGTAGGGCAATTTTCTTGAGTGGAATTGGAGTGATACACTTTATTACCCTATACACTTGAGAGATTGATTGAGAGCATACCTTGTGAGGCCATCTTGCATGATTAGCATCATAAATTGAGATTATCATGTTTTATAATTTGAGATGAAGAGATTTCGTTCATGATTGGTTGATCCTTTGAAGTTTTGTGATCCTTGTTCAAATTTTACATTCTTGTCAATTTTTAGAAAGGAGACGTTTATCTTTACTTATTCATTTCTTAATTTTGTTTTGAGAGTTAATTTTGCCCAGGAGTGCAAAAGGATAAGAGTAGGGGGATTTGATAATTGCATTTTATCACACTTATTTCTTGCACTTGATTAATGAATTTAGAAGTTATTTAGGATGCAATTAGTGGTTGTAGCAAGGTTGTAGGCTTGATGTTTTAGCTTTTTACATGCCCAATCATTTGAAGGCATTTGTAATTTGTCTAAGTGGTTCAAGTGCATTGCCTTGTAATCTTTCATTAGCATGTTCATTCTTATGATCATGCATACATGGTTTTTGATCTCAAAGAAATCAAATGGTTTTATAAGAAGTTAAGTTCTCAATGGCTAAGTTAAAAAAAAAAGCAAAACTTACTGTTTTAATCGATTACACAATCATTTTAACCAATTAAAGACATTCATACAATTCTGGAAAAGCCTTGAAGAACAGTTTAATCGATTACAGGCTTCTTGTAATCGATTACATAGTGTTTTATGAAAAACCATGCATCACTGGAATAATCGATTATCTCATTATGTAATCAATTATCTTAATTCTTTTATCTTGATGTTGTTATTGTTTAATCGATTACAGTACGGTTTAATAAATTATTTTGTTCATGAAACCATTTCCAGAAAGCTGAAGAACATATTATCGATTATTTACTTGTTTTAATCGATTACATATGGCAAAATCCATTACACCAGCGGATTAATCGATTATTGTCAGTTAAATCTGTTTTATATAAAGCTTTGTGAGTCTATTTTCTATAAATAGATATTGAAGGAATTGTTCTACACAGATGAGTGATTTACCCAAAAGACAAAAAAAGCTTTCTAAGAGTTTCAGAGACTGATTTCCATGTGAAAAACATTTCTTGTAAGAATCAAGAATTTTGATTTTTAGTGAAGATGTGTTAAAGAAAAGAATGTTTTCAAGATAGTGATTCTGAGCTATTGTTTTTTACAACCTTGAGAGTGTGGTAATCTCAATTCATTTCATTCAGTCATACATGAAAGATCACAGGTTGTGTTTATCTTGAACCTATCTTTTTAGATATTCTAACATTTTCTGTTGTATTGTGATATATCAATTTGTTTCTTTTCAAGCATACTAGAGTAGGGTTCTCTAGGTTTGACGTTCTGAGTAGAGTTCTCAGGATCTTGGTGATTTGTATTCTAATAGGGTTTTAGAATTTAGTATCTTTGTCTAATGTTGATAAAGAGAGTCACTTGTAAATTGCTTGTAAACGATTCTTTGATATAGTAATTACTCTAACCTAGTGTGGGTTGAAAGCAACTGGATGTAGCCTCCAAGGTTGAGAGGTGAACCAGTATAATTGCATTGTCTCTTGTTTAAAATTATGTATGTTTCATTGTATGTCTTTGTGAAATCAAATATTATTATCAAAGAAACAAATTTTGTCATTGCATTCATATCAAAGGTTGATCTTGATTGAAGAAAGATTTCTGGACTTTACAAAATGGTGAACTAGTGATACGATCTATTTGCAGTATATTCATTGTATTTTCATCCTATACATTTATTTTTTGTCAAATCTTGTTCAAACCAGCATGATCAATGATGCATGAGTTCTAGGTTTTGAAACAAGATCAATGTAACTAAGAATATTTTTTCTCAGACTATGAGGGCTTTTGAAAGTGATTAATAATTCGTAAAATCAAGTTCTTTCTAAAACAAAGACCTAACAACTTTTATAGAAAACAGATTTAACTGCATGTAATTGATTAAATGGTCCATGTAATCGATTATTTTAACTAATGTAATCGATTAATGTCCAAAATAATCGATTAAAGTGTTATGTGTTCTTTCTGGAAAAGATATATGAGTAATGTAATTGATTAAACTGTTATGTAATTGATTAAAGTAGTCAGACTAGTTTCAGACATAAGGTGATGTAATCGATTACGTTTGGATGGTAATCGATTAAAGCAGTCAGACACGTTTTGAGCTTTTGTATTGTGTAATCGATTACCATTTGCCTGTAATCGATTAATATGTTCTTCATCACTTAAGTAATAGATTACCAATGCTGGTAATCGATTAAATCACTGCAAGATTAGTTTTTTCAAAACTTAACCATGAGAAATTTGTTTCGTTATGCAAACATGAAAACCTTTATGCTTTTATCAAATTATGTATGCATGTTAATGATCATGTTTATGCAATGCAAGGATCATAAGATAAGCCCCTTAAACAACTTAACAAATTACAAATTCCTTCAATTGAATGACATGTAAAAAGCTAAAATCTCTTTAAGGCACTTGGCTTCATCCTTGTCTTGATCCTCTTCCAGCCCCCCTTGTATCCAACATTTTTGTGTTAGTCATCAAGGGATTTGGTGAACTCTTCTTAGGATGATCCCTACATCTGGATGTCATGTGTCCAGTTTTTCGACAAAAATAACATACAATTGTATCTTCGTTATGAACATATACCTTCCCCTCATATCCATTTCCAAATTTGTTAGTAGAACTTCTACAGTATCCCAACAACTTGTTAAGATTATATGTTCCATTGACAAACTTGGATGATGTAGTCTTTTAGATTTTATTTCCTCATGAAGTTTTACAACATCTTGAGGTTGACCTTTAAGTTTTTGATACTTCAGAAGCTCATTGTTCAGAAAACTCATAGATTTGTTGTGTTCTTCACATTCCACCCAAACATTATATTTACTTATTTTGAGTTCATGATAATCTTTATGTTGTTGTGCACACTTTCTCCAAAGACCATATCTTTCTTCCTTTTGATGATTGTGGAGTTCATTAAGCTCTTTCCAATCCTTTTGAATATCTTTTAGTTTATTTTCCAACTCCCGAAAGTTCTTAAGAAGGGTGGTTTTTTTGCTAGCATTTGTCTCTATCTCAATGCATAACTTGGATTCTTTTTCTTTAAGAGTTATGCAAGCTTTACATGCTTGAGCGAACTCATCCGGTGAACAATCTACTTGATCCTAAAGTTTTTTCTCAAGTTTTAAATGATATTTGGATAGATTTTTGAAATCCCTTTTGCAAGTTTTTAGAAGCTTTTGAGAGAATCGATGAGTTAGACAAAATTTCTTGATAAGATGTGGAGCTTTTCTGGATGATGATTCTTTCTTGTTCTTTTGACTACTGAGAGCTAGAGACTTTTCTCTTCTAAGACCTTCGAACCTTATGGGTACCAACAAGTTCCTCAAGATTCTTTAACACTTTTAGCGCTATTACTTGTGGTCTCCACTTCCTAGATAGACTTCTCAAAATTTTGTCAATGTGGTTATAATTATCATAAGTTCTACCTAAGGATCTTAGTTTGTTAAGAATGGTTTGAAAATGTCTGAACATACATTGTATGTCTTCATTTTCTTCAAAGGAGAAGAGTTCATACTTACGGTTGAGGAGACTGAGTTCGTTCCTCTTTACCTGTGATGTTCCCTCGTATGTTACAGCCAGAGTGTCCCACATTTATTTGGCACTTATGAAATTGTGTACCTTGGTTTAGTCCTCTTCTGAAAGAGTGCACAACATCATGTTCTTGGCCTTGGAGTTTAGTCAAAATTTGAGCTTTTGCTGCTCCATCCACTAGCTTCTAGGGATCTCATTCAGTTGGTCATCATATGGTATGTAATCTCCATTTTCCACCACATTCCATAGATCTATATGAATGGGTTATCATGCACTCTTTCCAATAGTTGTACTTTATCCCTCTAAATAGAGGTGGTTTATTGGTGGCAAATCCTTCTCCATATCTTTGATATATAGGATCTTTTCATTAGTATTGTTAGATACTTAACCCTTAAGGCCAAGCTTTGATAGCAACTAAAAATGTAAGAAACATAAAGGGGTGTAAATTGTGTGTGTATAAAGGATAAATACTTTTTGCGATAACAAGAATAATATCTTAATATTGTGTTAAATACTGGTCATCCATTAAGGATAAAAAGAATATGTAGTAAAGAACAAAATGGTCGTCCAGTGATAGATAAAAGGTTCTTAAAACAATTTTTCAAATAAGCACTTGGTGTAAAGTGATGTTAGAAAATATAATAGGAATACTCAATAAAATATTATGAGAAAAGAAGTAAAACAATTGGTTTATATTGGTTCGCTTAACCTGAGCTACATCTAGTTCTCCTTTACTCACTAGCAAAAGGTTCCTGTGATAACCCTGAGTTATGGCATGGTTGGTGTCATACCTCCCCGTGCGATAGCGCGGGGATTCGCATCAGAAAACCCTGTTAAGGGTGTGGCGTGGATGGCACCAGGTCTGGCGCTGATGGCGCCAAAGTTTTCCAGCCCACGCGGATAGCGCCATGGGTGGCGCGGACCGCGCGGCAAGTGGCCTGGAAAACCAATTCTCACTGGAATTCCACGCGGTCAGCGCCAGGTGTGGCGCGGATGGCGCCACAGGTTCTGGAAGCTGACGCTGATGGCGCGGAGATGGCGCTGATAGCGCCAGAAGCACCGCCATTGTGGCGCGGGTAGCGTGGGAGACGGCGCGGATCGCGCGGGAGCTCGGGCAGGTTGAGTATATAAAGGGCAGAACGCGAAAATGGAGAGGGAAAAAGGGTTTTCTTCTTCCCTGGACCTCCAGCCTCCATTAATGGACGTTCCAAGCTCCCTAGTGCCTTATATACTAGCCTAAACACTTCCCTGTGACCTAGAAACGTGTTTTAACCGATTGAAAGCTAAAATCCTTCATCAATTCCTTAGATTTAAGCAAAATCCCATTTCTCAGAGAAACCTCAGAAACCTGAGTGTTGGCAAGAACCAGAGGCATAGAAGGGACGACAGAGCTTAGGAAAGCTGTTCTCTAGCCTTTTGGGTTGCCACTGAGGTAAGAAACATGAGTTTATTCGGTTGTTTTTGATATTGAGAAATCCTTGGATTTTGTGAATTATGTTGCTCTGGGGCTAGAATTAGCCCAGAGTTCTGTTGGGAAACTTGTTTAGAATTGCTTAATGATGAAGGAATAGCTTTCAGTTTTTGATTCTGATGACTTTGAATTTTGGCTCTGTGTTATCTGTGTGACCTGTGTAATGGTCACTTGTGATTATCTGTTGAGATGCCAGAGCCTTAGTTAAGCTTATGTGAAGCCTGAGAAAAAGCCTTGTGTGGGCAGATATTGATTAAACCCTAGGATAAGGGATTTCTGAAATGTTATGTATTGTGAGTTGTATGCCTGAGGGCTTATTTTGATATGAAATTACTTATGCCTTGATTAGGCATTGATTCTGAGACTGTTGGCGGTGGAAGCCACAGACCTGGGAAGGAATTACGAGCTGAGACCTCACCAGGTAAGTTCAGTGTTTCTTGGGGATGAATTCCCGCTTTGGTTGCACACCACACTCCTGGGGAGTGTTGGTCATGATTCATGATGCATGCATTGGCTATGGCATTACTTGTATTGAGATTGTATGCATTTGCATTTGATGTTTGTGCTGTGCTTGAGACATCTGTTGGCCAATAGAAGAATACCGACGTTGAGGAGCTCCGTCGGGTATTCTGGACGTTGAGGAGCTCCGTCCCTGGCATCGAGGAGCTCTGCCAGAACTGTTGGCCAACAGATACATACCGGCGTTGAGGAGCTCCGCCGTGTATTATGGGCGTTGAGGAGCTCCGCCCGTGGCATTGAGGAGCTCTGCCACACTATGACAGGCACTGACGTTGAGGAGCTCCGTCAGTGGGCGTCGAGGAGCTCCGCCAGGCATCGAGGAGCTCTGCCTCCTGTCATAGATTTGTTTGTGATGATGTTTATGTTATGTTGAGGCCAGTGAGCCATATATGACCTATATACCTGTTTATGTGTTGTGAATCTGTGGGCCGGGGTGGGAATGATTTCCCAAGGACCCTGAGCTTACTGAGATATGTTATCTCACCCCGTGTGGGGGTTTATATGATTTCAGGTGATATTTCTGGAAGAGAAGAGCAGTCTCAGGGCAGGAGGCCCAGTTGAGACTAGGCTAGGAGTTGGATGGCTCTTTTGTTTTATTTTGATGTAGAGTTCTGTACTCCCTCATGGAGGGCTGTTATTCTTTTGTACCACCACGGTATGTGTGGTGTGGACTATGGACTTTGATATGTACATGTACAGAACCTGGTTATGTATATGATATGTGCTTTACCCTGAGTATAATTGTCTTATATCTGTTATCTGTCTGTATTATTAAGATGTCTGGTTGATATATGAATGGGGAAACTGGATCAGCATAGGATTGTATTGTGTTTTGTATAATTATGATTTCACAGGTTGATATTCCATACATAATGAATCAAGAAAAACGATTCTGCTCTTCCGCTGAATACTATTTTCTGATAATTGAGCGCTAAACTGATATTATTAATGTTAACGCACCGGAGGCCTACGGGGTGTTACAGTTCCACTAATCAAAACTGATTACAAAACAAGTATTCTTACCTGCCACTCTTGAATATACAACTATTCTTAACATCGCTTCTTGATGGAGGTCCATTGCAAGCTAAAGGTCTAGAAGATGAACAAGAAGCCCTTTCTTTCGTGAGCTTTAAAGGATCCATGACAAGAGCTAGAAATCAAGCCCTTCAAGACCACATCAAAGCTAAATTGGACAAGCATGAAGAAGCACACCAACTCAAGGACAACAAGGGTTGGATGTTGTACTCCACAGTTGAATTTAATTCCATAAATTCCAACACTTGTTAGAAGCATAAGTAGTGACAAATAAAAAGGCTTTTAGTGCAATTGTGTAAAGAGGTGTAGGTGCACTTGTGTGTAAATTGTGTAGCACCTTGTAAGTTTGCTGGCTGCACCTTAAGGCTTAAAATACTGCACCTTAGGCATAGTTTGGGTCAGCCAAGAGTCACTTAAGGAAGCTTGAACCTAAGCTTGCATGTAGACTCCATTAGTTGCATTACAAGCTTCATTTGAATTATCATTTCATGTACATTTGATTTGTAATTCCGTGGCCTGTATAAGCTGCCCCAAAAACTGAATAAAGAACTTTTGATGTCATTTTTAAAAATCTGAAATTTGTGTAGAGAGTTTCTCTCTTGTTCTTGTGCAAGAACCTCTTGTTTCTTATCAATGGCTTCCATATGCTATTGTGGCGATTCTTCCTAGACTTATTGGAGCTCTTCTCCATGGTGTCTTCCATCTTCATCTCTTCCCTTCTTCCATCTTTCATTGCTGCACATTAAATCTTCCTTTTCAGCCATGTTTCACGTGAAGTGCTGAAAGCTTGTGTTCTTGGAGAAATTGTGAAGAGTGGGTTTCATTGCAAGGTAGATTTGGGAATTCAATGGCTAATGGGTTCAGCTATACATCAAGTGGTATCTAGAGCCTAACCCTTGTGATATTATTCTTCAAGTCCAGTTCTAAGAACTCCTTCAAAGGTAGAAAAACTGCAACTTTCAAAAATCATAATATCCTATTCTTTTCCTAGCTTTCTTGAAGCTTTTGTGAAAATCTTGGTGGTGTGGGCTGTGTTGCGTGTTTCGCAACCTATCCTTGAGTTTTCCTTCAAGTTTTGTTTGATTTCTTTTCTTCTTGTTCTTCATGTTCTCTTTTGTTCTTGATAATTTTCTAGTTTGATTCTTGTAATCTAGTGTTAGTAGTTGTTTTTGTGTTGTATAACCACTTGTTTTGATTCTAATGTCATGCCTAAACTGAATTGAGTTGTTACAAGCAAACTTTTACAATTTTTATACATAGGTTTTGTGATTCATCAAGTTTCTTTAAGAATTCTTGAACTCGTACAAAAAGAAAAACAAAGATGTGGAGCCCAAATGTTTGTGAAATTGTGGCTGGAAAAATAATCAAAGTGCAGCCCAAAAAGTTTGTGAATTGTGGCTGGAAAAATAATAAAATTGCAGCCAAGAAGTTATTGAATTGGTGGCTGGAAATTACAAAGTAAAAACAGAATTTAGAAGCAAAGAAAAGTTGCAAAGGTTACAAGTGTAATGCCTGGATTCTTAAGCATGTAATTAAGCTTAGATTAAGCTCATGATTAAGGGTAATCAATATGCTTAAGAGTATTCAGAGAAAAGCTTGAGAAAAGAGTTGAGAAAACCCTGTCTGGGTTATGGCGCGGATAGCGCCAGGTTCACGCGATCAGCGCCGTGGCCCTGAAAGTTGACGCGAGTCACGCCACAAGTGGCCTAGAAAACCAGTTTCTGCTGGAATCTGGCGCGGTCAGCGCCAGATGTGGCGCGGTTGGCGCCATAGTTCTGGAGTTTCACGCGAATCGCGCGGGAGTGGCGCGAGTAGCGCGGGACCGACGGGCAGGCTTATATAATAGCTTATTTTGGACGAAAATGGAGGAGAAGAAAAGTGAGAAACATCCATTGATGAGTGTGGGAGTTCCGTATCTCCTTCATCGTTCATCTAAACACCTCTGGCCCAACTGAGAAAGTGATCAGAGCCCCGAGATAAGAGTAAACCCCCGATTGATTCGTGAGAATAGCTGAGAAACGAGGAGATTTGATTTCTCTGAGAGAACCTTGAGAGCTCGGAATTTAGAGGCAAAGGAGGCCTTGATTGAGCAAGCTACCTTAGGGAAAGTGATTCCCTGGTGTTTCTGAACATCACAGAGGTAAGAAATTCGAGCTCTAACTATTGGTTCTGTAGTTTGGATTTTGGGATTTTGGGGTTATCTTAAGGGGTGTTTTTGGAAGTGTTAGAGCCGTTGTTAGGCTCGGATTCTGTAGAGTATTATGCTCAGAGGACTGTTCTAAGGAAGTTAGAGCCTTGAATCATCATTACTGATGAAGTTTGATTTTGGCTCTGAGTATGTATGAGCAGAGATAAAAGGCTAGTAATATGACTAGTATGAACCTTAGAGCAGTTGACAAAGTTGCTCAGGAGACAGTATAGATGAGATTGACCGATTGAAACTGTGGATGATGAGAAGTTGGGGTTTAGGCTATTGTAAGCAGAGATATGCCTTATGTTAGCCTGACTAGAGTCTTAATAGAGGCTCTGAAGCCTTGTGTAGGCTAAGTAGGACCTTGTGAAGGGTCTGAGATCACTTGTACAGTGATTAGTATATGTTTATAAAGAGGATGATAATTCCTTTCGTTTGAACGTCCTAGAACTGTATTTGATGTATTATATGCTTGTTTTGTATAGGACGTGAGCTTGATAGCTCTGGTGGTGTTGACCACGAAGCCGGGAGAGCCGGTGATCTATTTAGAGCAGGTAAGCTCTTGGTTCTTAATTGTGTATCCTCTGCTGTGTTCCACCATATATCCGCGGGGATTATGGTTATGATATGTTGTGCTAGTAGAGGAATGTGTATAATGATGTGAATGAATGATAGATGTTGTCTGAACCCTATGAAAGGGTAGCTGATGTTTTATATTTGATCTGCTATGCTTGAAATGTGAACTGAACCCTATGATGGGGGATTGATATGCATGGCTATGATGTGAGTGAATTGTGGCATGACTGGTTGAATGTGAAACCTGTATATGTAAGTTGTGCTTGAATAGTATCCTATTGTAGTAGGATAGATGATTGAGACTGAGAAAGACCTGGTGAGAGATGAGCCTGTGATATGGAGGTAGCCTCCTATGTGGAGATGTTCCCATATACACAGATGTAGCCTTTCCCAGGCAATTGTATTGAGTTAGAGGATGAGATGGCCCTGTGATACATAGAGGTAGCCTCGTGATAAGAGATGTTCCTATGTACATAGAGGTAGCCTCACCAAAAGGAGATGTACCTGATATATATAGATGAGCCTCGTGTGAGAGATGTTCCTATATATTCAGAGGAAGCCTCCGCTAGGAATACATGCAAGAGATGTGCCTAGTATATAGAGGTAGCCTCCCTGTGAGGAGATGTTCCTATATACTTAGATGTAGCCTCTGCATGACAGTGATTGATGTGATGAATGGCGTTATGCCATGAGTATGCCGTGATTTTGGCTGATGGATGTGTAGCCTGATTGTGATCAGGTGTATTGTGTATTGATGTACACTAATGATGATGGTTGAATGTTTCACTGCTTGATTATATATATATGTATTGTCAGTGAACCAGGGGAAGGAAATACCTTCAAGGGCCCTGAGTTTACTGAGATTTTATATCTCACCCCGTTTGTGGGACTTATATTTCAGGTGATTCATCAGGAGGGGGGAGCAGATAGATCCCAAGGCAAGAAGCCTATGCAGGATTAGCTGCTGATGATACCTTAGGCTAGAGGACTTGAGCATGTTGCTCAGATATTTTTGTACTTAGCCTTTGGGTTTGTTTTGATGTACCCTGATGGAATATTTGTATAGTTTTGTACTGTACAGAGAACTCTGATGTATATTCACCATACTATAGTGTACAGTGTTATGATAGTGACCCTTGATGATGTCACTTTTTAGTTATGCTTCCAAACTGCTTAAACTCTGACTGATTATCTGTTTGTTTGTGATTATGCTTGGTAATGACCCTTATAACTAAGGAGGGGCGTTACAACAAGTTTAAAAATTCTTTTGAACCACAAAACTAAGTGAACTTGTATGACATGCAAACTTTGTGAAATTTGGCTTCTAACAATTGAATTTGATTGATATATCCTCCTTGTGCAGTTTGGTACAGCCATTATCCTTGAGTAGTCTCATTAAATTCCACTTTGAGTTTGTGTTTTTCCAAAATTTTGCTTTTGTTGCTTGTCTCTTAAAAACTTCAAGGTTTTGTCTTAGAGTTTCTTGTTCTTTGGACTCTTGAGTCTAGCCTAGAATTGTTTCCTATTTAACTATAGTAAAGAAGCTTGATTGGATTGAGAGTGTTTCTTAAGAACTATAGAGAAGCTAGATTGGAAAAATGCAAGAGAGAACATTAAAGAAAAAGCCTAGATAAAGAGTGTAAACATGAGTGTGAGTGACAAACACTTAGAGAGTGGTGAGAATTTCCTTATATACTTGTGTTTTTGCTAACCATTTGTTTTGAAGGATGGAATCAAGTGGAAAAAAAGCTTTGTCACCTAAGACCTCTAGGTTGATGAAGGCCATTTCAAAACAAATGGAAGATTTACAAACCAAAATGGATGCAAGATTTGAGGAGTTACAAAGGAGGACTCAAAGAATAAGCAATTCCATTGGGAGTGTAGATGGAGAGGTTTATGGTGATAGAAGGTTGAGTGAGTATGTATCCTCTCATGGAAAAAATTATGAAGATGAGGGGAATAAGAGGGGGGATTGGAGAGAAAATAATAGAAGAAACAATCATGGAAGGAAAAATAGAGATGAGGGAGATTGGAGGTTTAGGAGAGAAGAGAGAGAAGGGAGGAATGGAGGATTGAGTGGAGCGAAAATAAAAATTCCAAAGTTCCTTGGCACTTATTGTAATGACCCACCTCATCCCTACTATATCACTAACTCTTAATCACACCATTAACACGTTTAACTTGAAAATCACTTTAATTTGATTAGGAAAAATCGTAGTAAATTTTTCACGAGCACATAGTAATCATCATCATAAAGTAAATACGTAAATAAAATACATATGA
Source organism: Glycine latifolia (assembly GCA_013407115.1). Classification (NCBI taxonomy): domain Eukaryota; kingdom Viridiplantae; phylum Streptophyta; class Magnoliopsida; order Fabales; family Fabaceae; genus Glycine; species Glycine latifolia. Next base: position 20,008,554 of record CM023959.1, on the reverse strand, counting down.
GGCACCTCAAGTACATATATATGTACAAAACGTGGTTTAGTTTTTGGGTACAATCAACCATGTTTAAAATGTATAAGTATTTTACAAAGGAAACAAGAAATTAAACGTCAGGGGTGTGATTAGCAAAACATGGAGTGTGACTATCAAAACAAGGGGTGTAACGAGCAAAACATAACTCCTGCCCGAGATCTAGTCCATCGACATCCCGGCCACTCGACGGCTCCTACCAAAAAGATGGTCTTCTTCAAAATCATCTACTGCTGCCCGTCTGCTCACACGAATGTGGTTTGCGATCATCATAGGTACCAAACCACACGGTACAAAGAAGCAAATGTGAGTTTATTTATCATATAAAACAACAAGCAACAGACATCATCAGTTAAGGAAGACAATTCAAATATCATAATATCACATATCATCCTGACTTTTCATCACACAGTCAACATGGACAATCAATCCACAGGCATTCAACAGATCAACTTATAATGCCAAGCATGATGCATGCTCCTGCCATTCTCTCAGTGTGCAATGTGGTACCATCACGGAAATAGCCCATCCTTGTGGTCTCAATGATGCAGTAGCTTGTCAGGGTCACTCTGTAGTGCACAGGTCACTCCCCCCTCCCCGATAGTGATCAGCATCCGGGTGTTAAAAGGATAACCCAATAGACGTGGCTCCCCAGTACTCCCGTACCCTACAGCCCATCATCCTATTTCCGTCGTGCAAATGTAGTATGTCACATGGGCACCATCAATGTATGGCCCAGCCAGGAATGTACTCTTCCAAGCTAGGATAATGTCATACACCCCCCATGTACATACGCACCACCCCAAATGAGGGCCGCATCGATGCACTGACTGTGGTCCTTGCAAGGTTAACCACCTGGTCCCGGCATCTCACGTGTCTATACATAGTATATCACTACGGCACCATCAATGTATGACCCGACCAGGAATGTACTCTTCCAGGCTA
>CM023959.1:19991462-20007482 GCA_013407115.1 Glycine latifolia | reverse complement strand
TCACTCAATGCCTCAACTATCTGGCAGAGATTCACTCAATGCCTCAGCTCATGGCAGAGATTCACTCAATGCCTCAACTATCTGGCAGAGATTCACTCAATGCCAATCACAGATCACAACGCAGTTCATTTCATTTATACAGTATCATATCAGTATGCAACAACCAATGCATGCAGTATGAATTTGACCATCACTCCCCAGGAGTGTGGTGTGCAACCAAATGGGAATCAATCCCCAGGGACTCAGAACTTACCTGGTAAGGTATCAGTCAGTAATTCCTTCCCAGGTCTGTGGCTTCCACCGCCAACAGTCTCAGAATCAATGCCTAATCAAGGCATAAGTAATTTCATATCAAAATCCATGTCACAAATATTCAATTACAGAATGTATCAGATCTCAAATCCCCTATCCTAGGGTTTAATCAATATCTGCCCACACAAGGCTTTTTCTCAGACTCAACATAAGCATGACTAAGGCTCTGGTATCTCAACAGATAACCATAAGTGACCATTACACAGGTCACACAGATAACACAGAGCCAAAATTCAAAGTCATCAGAATTACAAACTGAAAGCTAATCCTTCATCATTACATTGCCCTGAGTAAGTTTCTCTACAGGACCCTGGGCTAATTCTAGCCCCATTTCACTGTGGGTCACATTACTCAGGAAATTCCAAATTCAGAATTACCCAAAGGAACTTGAGTTTCTTACCTCAGTGGCGACTCAAACAGACTGAAGGACAGCTTTCCCAAGCTCTGGTGTCCTTCCTAAGCCGCTGTTCTCAGCCAACTCAAGTCTTTGAGCTAAATCCTGGAGAAAGGATTTCTCACTCACAAGGGTTTTCAAAGAGAAAGGATGAAGGATTCAAGCTTTCTAGGTGATTCTCACAAGTTTGTAGGTCATTGGGAGGTGTTTGGATCATAAACTAAGGTCCTTGGAAGCTTGGAACTGCTCCAATGGAGGTTCAGGGCATTGGGAGGAAGAAGAAGAAGTTTTTTCTTCCAGAAAACGCGATCTGCCCTTAAATACTCTGCCTGCCCGAGCTCCCGCGCGATCCGCGCCACCTCCCGCGCTATCCGCGCCACAATGTCGGTGGACTTGGCGCTGTCAGCGCCATCCCCGCGCTATCAGCGTCAGCTTCCAGAACCTCTGGCGCCACCCGCGCCACACTGGCGCCGTCCGCGCCAGCCTCCCCTTGGCCAGTGGCGCCATCCGCGCCACACCTGGCGCTGACCGCGTGGAATTCCAGTGAAGAATGGTTTTCCAGGCCACTTGCCGCGCGGTCCGCGCCACCCATGGCGCTATCCGCGTGGGCTGGAAAACTTTGGCGCCATCAGCGCCAGACCTGGCGCCATCCGCGCCACACCCTTAACAGGGTTTTCTGATGCGAATCCCCGCGCTATCGCGCGGGGAGGTATGACACCAACCATGCCATAACTCAGGGTTATCACAAGTAGGACTTTGGTATCCAAAAGGTACATTTATCAGCTTGATTGGATATTCTGATTCTGACTTTGCAGGGTGCAAATTGGATAGAAAAAGTACCAATGGAACATGCCACTTGTTAGGAAGCTCTTTGATTTCTTGGCACTGCAAGAAGCAATCATGTGTTGCCTTATCCACTGCTGAAGCTGAATATATTTATGCTGGAAGCTGCTGTGCTCAAAGTCTTTGGTTGAAGCAACAACTTCAAGACTTTGGTGTTGATATACAGGAGATACCATTGTTGTGTAATAATACTAGTGCAATCAACATATCCAAGAATCCTATTATGCACTCAAGGACCAAAAACATTGAGATCAGACATCATATTATCAGAGATCATATCCAAAAAGATAACATCAAAATTGAGTTTGTTGAAACCAACTATCAATTAGCTGATATTTTCACTAAACCTTTGGATAGAGATAAATTCTACATACTTAGAAACATGCTAGGAATACTTGATGAATCTAGTGTGTGTTAGCTTGATATTTCTATGCTCATCTACATGAAATTGCATCATTTATTGGCCATTCATCTCAAGTTATACAAATTCAAAATTTCCTGCATAATTACTATTCATACTGAGAGTTTCACTGTAATAATCGATTAAGGCATAGATTAATCGATTAAATGAACTTGAAAAGCTGTTTTGAATGAAGTTTGTGCTTATGTAATCCATTACATTAGAAGTATAATCGATTATTCTTCATAAGAAAATATTTCCAGAAAATGAAGTTCACTGGAATAATCGATTACACCATCGAATTAATCGATTACATAAGGAGAAAAAAAATCTTTTTAAATATTTCATGTCATATATAACCCGGTGCCAGGTCATGCCGGACTCATAAATAACTAGCCGAGTTCCTAGGCTTAATGCCTTTACAAGTCAATCCGGGCTGGGTTCCTTACTCATTCTGGTTTCAGGGTTCTTATGAACAAGTTGAGCTCCACCATAAGCCGAGCTCCATAGTAAGCCGAGCTACACTATAATCTGAGCTCCACAGTAATCCGGGCTCCATAATAATTGATTACAAGTTATGTAATCGATTACACCTCATCTTCCTGAACTACACTCACTGACTTAATCGATTATGCCTTCGAATTAATCGATTATAACCTTTGCAGGAACTTATTTTGCTTACGAATTAATTGATTACATAAGCATATAATCGATTATTTATGGAGTTACTGCAAGATTTTCTTGGAAATTGTAACTGCCCAACTGCCACCAAATTCAAATATTGAATCTTCTGTGCTTTAAATTTAGTGGGTTAATTCATATTAATTGTTATGCATTTCAAATTTCAAATTTGGAGCTCAAAATCATCTATAAATACAGCCAATATTGAATGAAATATTCACACCATTCTCATCTGCAACCTTAAGCCTTACTGTGTTTTTTTCTTCTTCTTAGTCTTATAACTCTGTCCAGATAGCCTTTTCTCAAAAAGTCATTATGTCTACTCCTAAAAGAACCAAAACCTCTAAGAGAAAGAGTGTTGAAACCTCTAACCCTGTAGAAAATAGGTTAGATCATTGGTTTCCTAGTGAGCATGAGAAAATGACCTACATTCAGTTTAATGCCACCAAACTGATATGTCCACCCAAACACCTTGACCTTGCCTGGTTCACTAATGAAGGTTTTCAATTCCCTGCTATGCTTGAAAACCAGGGCTTGAAAAAGTTTGTTGAGATGAAGGGTACTTTCTAGCCTGAGTTAGTGAAGGTGTTTTACACCTGTTCCAAATTTTCCATGGATGGGACTATCCTGTCTCAAGTGAATGGAGTGGCCATGGAAATCACTCCTGAAGTTTGGCAAGAGGTGGTTGGCATTTCCTTTGAAGGTGAAAGGAAATTTGAAGAGGAGGCTGGAGGGTATAATAGAGTAGAGACCTATAAAGGGATGCTTCTTGACCCTCAAATGAGGCTGAAGCTAAGGCTTAGCATAGATCCTATGACTTATGAAAACAAACTTCTTCACTATATCATCACCTATATCTTGACTCCTAGGTACATTAATCATGCACAAGCCACAGATGATGATATTCAGATTGTGTATTGTTGCGATTTTAAAAGTGTACGGCAAGTGCACCGATCGTTTCCAAGTAATAAAGATTAGGTAAGTGAGTATCGTTCTCCACAGGGATTGGGGTGATTTCACAGCAATAGTAAATTAATGTGATTGAAAGGAAAAACAGTAAATTATGCAGAGAAATATTGTGGAATAGTTTGGTTGATTGGGTAATTAAAAGACAAGAATTAAAGAAATGTGTAGTAAATTGATTTAGGGAAGTTGCCAATGGACGTTTAATTGTGGTCAGGCGCAATCCCCTATGATCACTACTCCTTCACTTGACTGGTTATGTGACATTAACGTTCACAAATGATAAGTCTCTCTTTTAGTCGTAAATCCTAGATAACTAGCGATTTCACTCTTTAATTCGATCAAGAACCCTAAGCCCTTAGCGATTCTGTCAAACTAAGCATGTAGAGAACACATCATAAGAGGTTCCTATTGTTAATTGTTCAGAAAATAAGCCTTTCCTAAGTTAGCTAATCCCTAATTCCTTAGTGAATTAACCCTTTAACCTGAATCAAAAACCTAATTCCTTAGTGGATTCTATCAGATTAAGCATTCAAAAGAACCTATTATCAGCTCTGCAGCCACGCATCCCTATTCCTAGGTGATGAACAACTGTTACCCTAATTCAGTTCAGAAATTAGAACCCCAACGTTCCCATTGCGAATTCTAACCCTATGTTCTTAATTGAAGTGATCAAGTTCAAGTAAGAGTAAAAGAGAAATGCAGAATAGAGTAAAACAATTAAAACATATTATTCAATACCAGTCAAATTACAGAGAAGCTTTCATAGGTTCATGGCCTTCCCACAATACAAGAATTAGCCAGCCATAGGCCTCAAATACACCAAAGCTGTGATGGAATTCATGGTTGTGCAGTAACTCTGGCCTTGATGCTTGATTTCTAGGGTTGGGTGAGTGAAAGATGGAAGAAGATGAATGATGATGAGTGATTGTGGCTACTCCAGGATGATGCTGCTCCCTTAGGTATTCAGAGGCCTCATATTTATAATGATGTTTAAATTAAGGTAAGAAAACCAAAAGATAATCCAAATTTCGAAACCTATCTTTTAAAACAGGAAATAAAATCAATTCCACGCGATCAGCGCACGATGCCACGCTAATCGCGTGGATCTTTCGAAAGTGCGGCGCTACTGGCGTGAATCCTCACGCCAATAGCGTGAGGTCTTCGAGACTTCAGGCTTGATCCAGGCTTCTCACACGCTGATGGCGTGGTTGTCACGCTAATAGCGTGAACTGATCGAGTCAATTGGCTTGGATTCGTCTTCTTCACGCGGATCGCGTGGATTTCATGCTGATAGCGTGGATCATTCGAGAGCACAGCCTTCATTCCCTGCATCTGATGCTGATAGCGTGAGATCCCGCGCTGATAGCGTGGGACTTCAGACTTGGTTTTCTTCATTTGCTTGAGTTTCCTCCTTTTTGCCTGTAAAATGCTTAAATGGTATTGAAATTAATTCAAGGCAATTAAAATACTAAACTAACCTAATTCTATTCCATTTCTTATATATTTAATTAAAATTTATCCTAAAACTATACTAAAAACTAGATGTGTTTGCAACACATCATGTATGGTTTGAAAAATGGTATTCAAATGAACTGGATACTCATCATTGAGGAAATTATGCTCAAATCCAAAAGATTGATGAATTACCCATTTCCATATGCTATACTGATTTCCAGATTTATTGATTACTTCAAGGTAGATGTCACTAATCAGGTTGTTGACCACACAAATTCCAACAATAGCCTCATTAAGGAGAAACATCTTACCAAGCTTGGAATGGTTAAGACACCATATGGATGGCAGTTGAATAGGCAACAAATTCCTCCTACTGGTGCTGAAGAGGAAGGTGAAGAAGATGAAGAAGAGGCTAAAGGCTCTACTCAACAATCCTACAGTCCTTTTGAATCTCTCATGATTCAAAAGATGGATGCTTTATTGTCTCTTCATCATGAGCACAGAGCTGAGACAAATTCATCCTTGGAGGAGATGAAATCTAGATTGGAAAACATAGAAGCTAGGATTGTCCTTGATGACTTTGATGAATGAGTTTAGGTTGCTTATGTTTTTCTTTCTAATTGCTGCTTCATTATGCTCTTGCTATTGTCTGTCAATCATTGCTTTGTTTACTGTTTTTTCAGTATTGTTAAATTTCAGCTTGATTAATGTAATGCCTGTAGTTTGATTAATATAAGTATTTCTTTTTCTCTCCTTTTTTTTATTCTCTTTGTTCAAACTATAATCATTTTTTGTCTTTGATAAGCCAAATGGGGGGAGAAATAATTGTAATAATTGTAGGGGGAGAAATAATTGAAATAACTGTATGTTACATGTATTGCATGAATGCTTTAATTCTGTAAAATCTACCCAAGTCAAGGGGAGCATTTTTTAAATGACTTATGCTTATGCTTGTTCTTGCAAAGAGCTGACTTAGATTTCAAGAATCATTCATCCCTCTAAAGCAATTAAAAGATTAGACAAATGGACAATTGATTTGGCATGCTCAAAGCCAAAAAGGGGGAGATTGTTGACTTTAGGGGAAGCTGCAAGAAGATTAAAGCAAGGATGAAGGCTTGATGTTTTAGCTTTTTACATGCCCAATCATTTGAAGGCATTTGTAATTTGTCCAAGTGGTTCAAGTGTTTTGCCTTGTGATCTTTCATTTGCATTTGCATTCTCATTATCATGCATACATAGTTTTTGATTAAAATCTCAAAGCAATCCAATGATTTCATAAGAAGTTAAGTTCTCATGGCTAAGTCTTTGAAAAATGAAAACTTACTATTTTAATCGATTACACAAGCATTTTAACCGATTAATTACATTCATACTATTTCTGGAAAAGCTTTGAAGAACAGTTTAATCGATTACCAGTTTCTTGTAATCGATTACATAGTAACATATGAAAAAACATGCATCATTGGAATAATCGATTATCCTGTTATATAATCAATTATTTTAACTTGTTAGCCATGATGCCTTACTGGTATAATCGATTACCATTTTCAGTAATCGATTACACAGACCGGGTTCGTGTTTTTCATGTTTGAGCTTTACTGGTTTAATCGATTACCAATCTTATGTAATCGATTATTTCTTCATGCTTTAAATATACTAAGACTGCTTTAATCGATTAAGTATCAGTTTAATCGATTATCTTGTTCATGAAAACATTTTCAGGAAGCTCAAGAACACATTAATCGATTATGTTATATTTTAATCGATTACATATGGTTAAATAATCAATTACCTTGTCATTTTAATCGATTATTGGCAGTTAAATCAGTTTTATAACAGCTTTGCTTATCTTGTCTTTATAAATAGACTTAGGGTGAGTTGTTCTGAGTAACTTTGAGCATTTTGTGTGAATCACTAAAAGATTAGAAAGCTTTTTCCAAAGCCAAAATACTGATTTGTTCTAAGAGTGAAAAATCTCTCATGAGATCAATAGAGTAAAATTCTTGAGATGAGTTTTTAAAGAAAATAAAGGATTTCAAGAGTTCTTATTCTGAGCTTTGAATTGCATTCAACCTGACTAATTGGTAACATCATTCATTCATTCATTCATTTGAAGGATCACAGGTTTTATCTCTTGAATCTTTCTTTAGAATTTTTCTGTGTATTAAAAGTTCTATTGATATATCTTTGATTCTTTAAAGTGGTTTTCTAGAGTAGGGTTCTCTAGAGGTAAGAACAGAGTAGGGTTCTCTGGGTCTTGATTATTTGAAGTCTATAGGGTTTAGATTTATGTTTCTTTATCTAGTGTGGATAAAGGTGATCATTGTAAACTGCTTATAAAGATTCTTTGATATAGTGAAAACTTTAACCTAGTGTGGGTTGGAAGTAACTGGATGTAGCCTCCTTGGTTGAGAGGTGAACCAGTATAAATTGCCTTGTCTCTTGTCTTGAATTCTGTATATTTAATTACTTATCTTTGTGAAATCAAAATATTATCATCAAAGAAATTATTTATGTCATTATATGCATATCAAGGATTGATCTTGATTAACGAAAGATTTATGGATTTTCAAAAGGTGAACAAGTGATACGATCCAAGATTTTAATTCCGCAATTTGTTTTACAAAAATTTAAATATCATATTTGAACCAATTCACCCCCCTCTTGGTTTATTTGCAGTATATTCATTGTGTTTTCACATGTTTCATACTTCATTTGTAAGTGTGGAAATAGAATGAAGGCACGCGCGTACTTGTGGGTTTCAGTGGGCTGAAAACGCAGGTACTAAGGGGTCATCAGGTTTGGAATTCCCTAGTGATGCTGGCTGATCACCGGGTGGGGGAATGGCCAATGCACAACAGGGTGGCCCTGATAGGCGGTGAATCATTTTTCCTGTGACAGGCTATTTTCGGGATATAGTACCACATTGCATGCTGATAGATGAGTCAGGTGCATGCATCATTCTATACATGATTGTTTGAGTTGTGAAATGCATTGGATGATTGATTTATTAAGTTGTATTGGTATCATGGATTTTTATTAATAATTGTGGTGGGTATTGTTGTTTCCTTCCCAATTGCTGCTATCTAATGTTTGTTGGTTTTATATAATAAACTCACCCTTGCATTTGTTGTACCGTGTGGTTGGTACCTATGATGATCGTGAACTTTCGTTCGTGTGAGCAGATGAGCAGCAGTAGGTGACCTTGGAGGAGATATTCTTTTTGGTTGGAGCCGCCAAGCCGACGTGATGACGTTGGATTTCTTTTTGGAGAAAGAGTTATGTTTTGTTAATCAACTCTTTCTTAGTTAGTTCTTTGTCTTTTTGTTAAATATGTAATTTCAGGTGTATGTACATGTAAAACTAAAGAAAGCTCTAACATGTGGATGACATGTACTAATTTAATATATATATATATATATATATATATATATATATATATATATATATATATATATATATATGTGTAATTATGTAATTGTAATATGTGTATGATAATTGTATTATCGCGAAAAATTTACTATAATTTTCATAATCAAATTAATGAAGTTTTTATTAAAATTGAGATATGCACGATTAAGAGTTAGTGATATCGTAGCGACGAGGCGGTCATTACATAATATGTTATGTTTGTTGGTGTTCTTGTGTGAAGAATTGATGGTGTCCTTGTGGGAGAGTTGATGTTGTAAGAACTCCCTGTGTATGTGTGTGAAGTCGGTACTTTGATACTGAAAACTCCCAAAACACCTTTTAGTAGTGTTTGTTGAGGTGCCGGATACCAGGATGGGTATGTTGGGCTGAGCTCACTACGTAGTATATACATATGGGGAACGTGACTCCTAGTCCTTTGCTGGCGGATGTCAATATTCCGGGTTCCTTACCCGGGGTTGTTTCTTTAGAGCTGTTGAGCTTAAGTTTTTCTTTGTGAGCTACCAGGTTCTCTTACTCGGATGAGCTCGTTTCCTTCCCTCGTGAGCTACCAGGTTCTCTTACTCGGATGAGTTCGTCTCCTTTCCTTGTGAGCTACCGGGTTCTCTTACTTGGATTAGCTCGTTTCCTTTTCGTATGAGCTACCGGGTTCTCTTACTCAGACGAGCTCGTTTCCCTTATCTCAGAAAGTTATCGGGTTCATAGAAAAGCGATCCATTTAAATGGCCTTGGCGCGTGGGTCATGCATCAATGGTGTCAAATGTCAGATATTAGCTAATCACTATACACACTCACTTTCGGGTACAGGTTAACCACCAAAAACCTACTTTGTATCACTCGACATTAGAAACCTGGGCAACCTTGCGTAGGTCCATGGTATTAACACAATCAAAGGTCTTGCCGGTTGTATCAAGCAAGTGCTGCCTATTTTAATCGATTACAAACTCTTATGTAATCGAATGTGTAGTGTTGGGTTCGTCCTTGGTATTTTTATAAGTCTGACCATGTCCGCCCTTGCCCGATCATGTCCACCCTTGTCCAACCATGTCCGCCCTTGTCCAATCTTATCCAACCTCATCCGACCTTGTTCAGGTTCTTACCTCATCACCATAAAGTTATTATACCTAAGTGGCAACGCGAACACCCAATAATTAACACTGGCTTCCTAGTCTATGTTGTGTTACTATTAATGTGTATGTAATAAACACATATGATAATGTTGGAATAGTAAAGGTTGGTTTATGAGATGATGATTTGTGCATTGATACCATGGGGTGCATGAAGAGTTACCCTAGCCAGGAAGGATTTGTTCTTGGACTGGGTCATGCATTGATGGTGCCCATGGTTATCGAGTGCGGGTGTATATACATAGATATCCACGGGGGTGTATGAAGAGTTACCCCAGCCAGGAAGGATTTGTTCCTGGATCGGGTCATACATTGATGGTGTCGTGGTGAGATGATATGTATAGACAAGTGAGATGCCGGGATAGGGTGGTTAACCTTGCAAGGACTACGGTTAGTGCATCGATGAGTCCATGTTAGGACAGCCCGTGATTGAGGCAGTATGTACGTACATGGGGGGGTGTATGGTGGATTACCTAGCCAAGAAAGATTGTTCCTGACCGGGGCATACATTGATGGTGCCCATGTGACGTACTACATTTGCATGATGGAAATAGGATGATTGGCTGTAGGTACCGAGATACTGGGGGGCCACGTCTGTTTGGAACTCCTTCTGACACCCATGGCTGATCACCACTGGGGGGGAGCGGCCTGTGCACGACAGAGTGACCCTGACAAGCTACTGCATCATCTGACCACCGAGGTGGACTATTTCCGGGATGGTACCACATTGCATGCTAAGATATGAGTCAGGAGCATGCATCATGCTAGGCATTATAAGCTGACTTGTGGAATGCTTTTAGATGATTGTTCATGTGAGTTGTGTGATGAAATGCTTGGATATGGTGGTAATATTGTGATGTGTAGATTGCCTTCCTTAACTGATGTTATCTATTACTTGTTGTTTTACATGATAAACTCACATTTGTTTTGTTGTACCATGTGGTTTGGTACTTGTGATCATCACGAACCGTGTTCGTGTGAGCAGATGGGCAGCATTAGGTGACTTGGAGAGAGGTATCATTTTGGTTGGAGCTGCCGAGTTGCCAGGATGACGATGGATTAGATCCTGGATAATAGTTGTGTTTGATTGTCCTTCGTTGTTTGATCTCTTATTTCTTTGAAAAACTTATACATTCAGACCTGGATAATTGTAATTACAACTAAATTATGTTTTTCACATGTACTTGTATTACGAGGTATTATATACTCGTGTATTCATGTTTTGCTTCGTGGTAAGGATTATGTGCTCGTGGAGAAAAATGTTATTGTCATTTTCATAATCAAATTAAAGAGATCTCCAATTAAAACAAGATTTGTCGTGTTTAAAAGTTAGTGATACAGTAGTGACAAGGTGGGTCGTTACAAAGGATGGGGAGAAAGGTATTTAAAAACTTGCAAAAATGAGGGATAAAAAGAATAAATGCCTCAACCAAGTTAGATGTAAAAAGGATGAAAATCAAAAACTTTTGGTAAGGGATGAAGATGTGAGTGAAAGATGGCTAAACTACTTTAACAAACTTTTTTAAAGGGAATGGCGACAAGAGTGAGGTGGAATTGGAGGACTTTTTGATGATTTGAATAGAAGATTTATGCGCAGAATTAATACACATGAATTTAAGGAGGCTTTAACGAGGATGAAGAATAATAAAGCTTTGGGACCTGATGACGTCCCTATTGAAGTGTGGAAGAGCTTAAGAGATGTGGCAATAAAATGGTTGACCAATCTTTTTAATAAGATTCTCTAAACAAATAAGATGCCTGATGTGCCGAGGAAAAGTATGCTTGTGTCGATTTACAAAAACAAGGGAGATATCCAGAATTGTTCAAACTATAGAGGCATCAAGCTTATAAGCCATACTATGAAGTTGTGGGAGAGAGTTATTGAACATCGCCTAAGGAGGGAGACCAATGTTTCCGTAAATCAATTTGGATTTATGCCAGGAAGATGTGAAAACAAAAGGAATACCCACAATAACCAAGAGGGGGGGTGAATTGGTTAAAACTTGATCTTTTAAAATTTTCTTTTCTAAATCAGAGTTAGGATCTTAATCACTTTTTAAAAAAAGTTTTTATTCAATCAATTCACGCAGCTCAGAAAATTAATGGCTTAAAACATAACTTGTTGAGTAATGATAAGAGTACCAATAATCAATGAACAAGATAGGCAATGGAGATTAAAGAACAGAGAATCAACACAAGGATTTATACTAGTTCACTTCTCAAGAGAAGCAACATCCAATTTCTTCTAATCAACACTAGATTAGAGTTCCACTATTATAAATTTCAGTTCTTACAAGCTTTATTACATTTACTCTTTATCAACCCTAGATAAAGAAAGGAAATATAAAACACTATTAGACAGCTTATCAACAAGAACCAGAGAACACTACTTTGTTCTTCCCTAGAGAACACTACTCTAGTACAAGCCTCATGAACAAATTTACAACAGCACCCAATTACAAAAATTACAAAACAAATTTATACCCAAAAAGAATGGAGAGAAACAACCTGATGATCCAATGACAATGAATGCATATGAGTTACCAATCAGAGTTGAATGATCAAATGAAAATCAGAACATGCTCTCCTATTCTTCTTTGAAAGACTCTTGCCCAAGAAATCACTCAAAACTCAAGAAGATTAAGAAGTGGGACAAGAGGTTAGTAAACTTAGAAAAACTCTTTCAATCTTGGTGAAGGCTTGTGCGTAATCAGAAATTCAAATTACATCTATTAGAAAACAAGACAAGCTTCACTTCTATTTATAACAAAACTTTATAACTAACTATAATCAATTAAACGCTCTCAATAATCGATTAAAATGCCTTATGTAATCAATTAAATTGTCATTTTAATCGATTAAAATGTTCATAAGTTTTCTGGGTTTAAATCGCATATAATCGATTAATATGAACTGTAATCGATTAAACCAGTAGTACAACATTTTAGAAAAGTCTTGTGTAATCGATTACAAGAAATGGTAATCGATTAAAGCAGTGCAACAAGCTTTTCTAAGAACCTTATGTAATCGATTACAATAAATGGTAATCAATTAAAGCAGTGAAGCATAACTTTCTTTTAACACTATGTAATCGATTACAATCAATGGTAATCAATTAAATTGTTCTTCAAAGCTTTTCCAGATTTGAAAACGAAGCAAATAATCGATTAAATTGATATGTAATCGATTAAACCAGTGGCATTTGTATTTTTCCAAAAACATTGCTTCTTTGGTTCTTTTTTCAAAAGTTGCTTTGATTCTTTATGAAAACATTTAGGCACATGAATGATTAAATGCATGCAATGCAAGGATCAACAGATTGACTTCTCTAAACACTTTTTTGGATTTACATTCTTCCAAGGCACTCCAAGGCATGTGAAAAAGATCAAAACAATTCTTCAAGTCCTAAGCTTCAAGCTTCAAGCTTCAAGATGCTCCCCCTATTTCCAACAAGATGTACCATGGAAGCTATTTTCTTGATGAGACAACTAATGGAAAGGTATAGGGAAAAGAAGAAAGACTTAATATGGTGTTCATAGATACAGAGAAAGCATATGATAGAGTCCCAAGAGAAGTCTTATTGTGGACTCTTGAGAAGAAAAAGGTAGCATTAAAGTATGTTAATGCTATCAAGGATATGTATGATGGGGCTACCACATGTGTGAAAGCTTGTAATGTAACATCAAGGTATTTCCCTATCACGGTAGGTATCCACCAAGGTTCAGCTCTTAGTCCTTATCTCTTTGCCTTAATGATGGATGAACTAACGAAAGATATTCAAGAGGAAGTGTCATGATGTATGTTTTTTGCAGATGATATCGTGCTTATTGATGAGACCAAAGATGGTGTTAATAGGAAATTGGAATTGTGGAGAAACACTTTGGAGTCTAAAGGATTCATGATAAGCAAGAGCAAGACGGAGTATATGAAGTGTGAGTTTTCACGGGTAAGAGATGGTGATCAAGACACAGTGCATCTACTTGGTTAAGAGGTGCCCAAGAAAGATGTTTTTAGATACTTGGGATCAATGTTGCAAAAAGGTGGTGAGATTGATGAGGATGTAAATCATAGAATTAGAGTAGGGTGGAAGAAATGGTGGAGTGCATCAGGATTTTTGTGTGATCACAAAATTCCCTTTAAGCTAAAAGGAAAATTCTATAGAATAGTTGTAAGACCAACAATGCTATATGGAGTGAAATGCTGGTCAGCACAAAGGCAACATGAGCATAAAATAGGGGTAGCAGAAATGAGGATGTTAAGGTGGATGTGTGGATATACGAAGATGGATAAGATAAGAAATGAGGATATTTGACGAAAGGTATCAGTGGTACCGATACGTGAAAAGATGAGGGAACATAGATTGAGATGGTTTGGGCACGTTATGAGACGACCACTGGATGCTCCCGTAAAAATAAGAGTTTGTTACCAAGAGCTCGACACAAAGAGAGGTAGAGGTCGACCGAAACTTACCTGGGGAAAGGTAGTGAAACAAGACCTAATGGAGTGAGATATAGATTGGCGGACGGTATGTCTTAGGACGAAGTGGAGAAAAGCTATAAGCTTGGTGAAGGGCTAAACTCATTAGTAGTTCTATATTCCAGTCATTCCCTTGTTTTAGGTATTTTCCCCTTCTTTTCTCCTTTCTTCCTTTCACCCTTCTTTTATTTTAGCTTATTTTTTCTCTCTTTTGTCTTTTTTTCAATTTATCATTGGGTTCATCTACCACCGGCCCCAATTAACTTGGGTTAAAGGTGCTGTTGATGTTGACTGTGTACTACTTTTTACTAGTTTGTTATCTTTTATTAAGTTGGTATGAAATCCGGAATTAAAATTCGAAGCTTTGTAATTCTATAAATAACTATGTACTTATGAATGAAGGGAGAAAATAAGATAAAGGGTTTTCATTCTAAAAACTTAAAAAGAGAAATGTAAAACTTTTTTTGCAAAATGAAATATAAAGTAATAATTCCTCCTAATGTCACTAATATATAGTGACTTAGTATGAAGAAAAGAATGGGCCATGAACAACCCATCAATTCTAATTATTTATGTTATTTACACTAATAAAAGTCCAACTCGCAGCCCAAAATACAAGTGCAGTGGTTCTGACTTCAAAGCATAAAATGACCCTCCAAATGGTAGAAGTGCAGAGGGGTAGAAACAAAGAAATGAGATTTAAAGGAATTTACAAGGATGAAAATCAACCATAACAACTTTTATTGCATTTTCTTTTTCTTTTTCTTTTTCTTTTCTTTGCTTTTCTTTTTCCTTGTTTATGCATTTTTTCCCTCTCTTTGAACGTTTGCTTCGTAAACTATTTCTTTTCTTTTCTATTCTTTTCTCATCATCATTTGTTTTTCAAATCAAAACAAAAGCAAATAAAAATACCCCACACTTGTTTGAAACCCACTCCCAAAACAATTCCAAAGCCCCTTTCCTCCCTAAAGCTAGGATAACATGGTTATATAAGAAAGAAAAGGCTAAAGGCTCAAAAAGGGTGACAATGTATATCAACACAAGGATAGGTTTATTTGGCTAGTGGCTAAAAGAAAGAAGGCCTAAATCATCTCAATCAAAGCATGTGCAACAAGGAATGTCAAAAGAAGCAAGGCAAAGCATAGAGTAATCTGGCACAAGGGTGAATTCACACACGAAAGAACATATCCACAAAGGCTTAAAAACTCACAAGGCATAATTCTATCACACATGATTCATCTTAAATTCTATTTCTCAAACCTACTTATCACTTCAAAAATTGTAACAATGATTCATATCAAGCATGAAACCTCTCAATCCAACCAAATTTTTAACATTTCTCACAGTTTATGCAATCTAGAAATCCTGTGAAAAACGTGAAAAAGTGCCTAAATTCAATAAAAACAGCAACATAAATAGACAGAAAACAGAAACATATAGACTCAAAAACTAAAACAGACAGATAAACAGAAAACAGAATGTATAAACAGAAACGTAAGCAGAAAACAGAAAAACATACAATAACCAGAAAACAGATTTTGGAATCCTTCAACCCCCACTTGAAATGCACATTGTCCTCAATGTAAGCATGCAAAGAAATGAAAACAAAGAGACAACAAATAAAAGAAGGGAAAAGGAAACTCCCAAAATGTCATTCAAGATGTTTCATAACACAAAATAGGCAAGACCAAAGAGATGTCCGCCACAAGCTCCTCCTCCACTCGAGGGCTCTCATGAAATACTTTGAGTTGGTGACCATTGACCTTGAAGACTTTTCCGGTAACTTCATTTTTAATCTCAACTGCACCATGGGGAAAAACATTAGTAATAAAAAAAGGTCCATCCCATCTAGATCGAAGTTTACCGAAAATAAGCTTAAGGCGAGAATTAAACAAAAGCACTTTTTGGCCACTATGGAACTCCTTTCTAAGAATCCT
>CM023959.1:19929127-19982839 GCA_013407115.1 Glycine latifolia | reverse complement strand
TATATATATATATATATATATATATATATATATATATATATATATATATTAGCTTGGTTCTCTATGTCTTGTACGAGTATTAAATTTATATTCTTTTATATTGTTTAAATTTTTAATATATTTATTTAGTGTAAATTTTAATAAATGCGTACTAGTAGATATGTCAATAAATATTTAAATATATTTTATATACATAAGTGTGATGAATTGAAAGATTTTAAAATTATAATATATAATATTAAGTAAATATATAGAATTAATTAATGTTGATTTAAATTGTGTTTATTGGATATGCTTCATAATAATAAAATATACTTGTGTGAATTTATTTAAATATTACCTGTGCAAATTAAAAAAACACCAAAAATGACTATTAGTTATATTCACACAATATTTACTTTTAACGACAATTACTATAATTTAAAATACACATGTAATTTGACATTTTTTACATTTTTACTTTGATTAGAAAAAAACACCATATCAATTTAAAATGTTCTTGAACCTATTATATAAAATTTAAAAAATAGAATAAATATAAAATATATATTAATTGAATTATTTAGAATGAATGAATATGGAATACCACATTACATTACCTTATATAATAAAACTTTCTTTTATAAAATAATGTAATAATTATTAAAATTATCTAAGTATAACTCTGAGTTATATCATTCTATAACTTAAAACTCATTCAATAAATTTTTTTATAAATAATATAATAATTATTAAAATTACATCTATATAATTTAATTTTTGTTTATATATTAGATTTACAAATGTTTTCCATTTACACAGTTGTTAAAGTTTTTTTAAATATTTTTTTTAGAAGTCATGAATTCATTTATATATTTTTTTTAATATAGATCCTTCTGAATGTGAAATAAGGACACTTTCTGAGTGTTGTGCACGTTGCATAGTTCTAGGCCATTTTCACAGAATTATGGGAGCGTGGTGATCTCTGGCATTGGGCTTTGGTATTCATGGTTATCAGTAGATTTTGGAATTGGGGATATATTGTGGACGTATAATGCATATATGTCTTTTGTTAAATGTTTAAGTATTAATTGTTAATCTTGAATTCTGTAATTTTTTTAATATATAGACGAGTTTGTTATGAAACATCACCACATTATTAATATTTTTATTAAATAAGGATGTAATATTTTTATTTAAATTTATATCTTTTGTATTTTTTAATTTATAAAATAAATAATAATCCTTAACACTAGTAAAAAAATATAAAAAATATTAAATATAAAAAATATATTAAATAAGATAAGATAAAAAATATATCAAATAAAATATAAATAATATTAAAATAAAATTAAATATAAAAATATATCCAATAGAATAATATACCAAAAATTTAAAAATATTAAATAAAATTATATAAAAAATATAGAAAATATATTAAATAAAATAATATTAAAAATTATAGAAAATATTAAATAAAATCATATAAAAAAATATATAAATATTAAATAAAATTATAAAAAAGTAAATTTTCATTTACTTATTAAATAAATAAATTAAAAAATTATTTATAATTTTTAAAAAAATATAAAAAGATAAAAATCATAAATAAATTTATAACTTCTATAAAAAAATATTTTTTTTAAAGATTTTAAAGTCATAACAATAAAAAAATAATTAATCCTGCAACTTTAAAATAAAAAATTAAAAAAAAAACTCAGTAAAATATTTTACAACTTTAATTAAAAAAGTCATAATATCAATCATAATTATCAATTCAAAATCATAATATTATCCTTTTAAGTAATAATTTAAAATCAACTTTGAAATAATAATTAACAAAAAACGACTCCGGATGCAACATCATCTACATAACCAAATAAAACTTGCTTGGTGCCTTTTTTCTTTTTCTTTCTTTCTATCGATTCTCAAAACAAACCCTACCCAATTGAGTCTTCAAGTTTTCACCATCGTAATGGGTTCCGAAGGATCCAGCGTCGTGGGTGAGCATTCATTCAACACCTCCATTTCCGAATTACTTCCCTTTCCAATTCATCATTTTTTTCAATCCTTATTTGCTTCGAACTCTTCATTTTATTTTATTTTTATCTTATTTTGTGATCCTGTGGTTCCTTATTTGAGGAGCCTCTGTGTTTGTTTTGGCCATAATTCTAATTGCGTTCCTCTTGTTTTGGTTGGTTTAAATTCAGAAATTGTTAATTTTTTGAATTGGGTGCCAGGGTTGGGTTGGGTTTGTTTGAGCGTTGCAAATGGGTTATGATTAGTTAAATTATAAATGGCTTTTGATTTTGGAGCTATGGTTTCAATTGGTTTTTGATTTATTGTTGTGGTGGCAGGAGAGGGGGTGATTCCTTTGTGGCTTGGTTCTCTCCAAAATAATTACCTAATGCAATAACTATGATGAAATAAGTGAAAAAAGGGAGAAAAATAGGTTTTTCAATTTAAGATTTTGTAATTGGTGAGATGGTTATCTTTTATTGTGTCTACTATGTTTATATAATGCTTTCTGCACGTGGCAATCGAGTTGCTGCAGACAGTTCATGCAGGGTTTTAAATTGCAATTGGTTGGGATTGCAGTTGCAATTTCGGCGTGAATTGTGAATTTGCAATCCTTGATATTGCAGCAGCCTAGGGTGTGGAGATCACAAAATTTTTGATGTTGCAGTCATAATTGTAGTTGTGGACTGCAACTTGATAAAGTCGAATTTAATCAGAAAATAAATTTGTTGCACTGTTTCTAATACTCAAATTTGGCTACTCATCACTGCTTAAGTCCTTGTGCTATCATCTGTTTATGTACTTTTTTTTTGTGAAATTATTAATATAGTAAGATGCTAGAACTGTATTTCTTCAACTTACTAACAAATGTAAATTATGCTGCTGTGGTGCAATTATGCCATCTTCCTAGTCATACAGTGTTATGTAGTTAGCTTATGTTTTGTGTCATCTTCAATTTATCACAATGAACTTTTATGCACAGCTTGTCATTGTCAGGTTTAATATTTATTGAGAACCTAGGAAGTATTAGTTATTTCCTATATTGTGTCATACCATTTCGAAACCAGCTTATTAATTACACATTAGGTTTAGTTCTATATAGTTCAATGCAAAAGCTGTAGTGGCACTCCAATAATATTGTGTTATTAGATGGAGGCTTTGTGGTGGTGAGCTGCCTAAGTTCTCATTATTTTGGTAGATGCTGTTGAGGGGAAATCGATAAATCTGAGATCGTTAAGGACTCCTCTCTGATAAATATATCATCTCTCATCGGCATATTTATCTTTAGAAATAGAGAATGTTGATACTGCACTAGACCTGGTATTAGGAAGGTGTACATGAGGGAAGGTGATAAAAATTGCACTGATTGTATATAACTTCAAACATTGTTAGTCAATTTTGATGATTGTGGATATACTATTTGACCTATTCTCAGTGTTTCATTGTCTTCAGTTAACCTTTGCAATGGCCTACCAATTTCATACTTCAAATAATTACTCCTAGTTTTGAAATTTCCTCAAGAAAGAATAGTACCAAAGAAAATTTGGTATTTTCTTTTGATATGTTTTAAAGCGAAGGATATGTCTAAGTAGGCAGTTTATTTTATGCAGTATATATATATATATATATATATATATATATATATATATAATGTATGAATAGTGACTTGAGCATATTCTGTAATAATGATAAATGAACTTAAATGATGATATGAACTGATGATTCAGACTTACTGTTTGCAACTTGGCCATCCATTGCAATGTGGTTCATATTGATGGCATTCAAAGATATTGGACAGCTTTGCTAGCAACAGAGTCTTTACAAATATTTTTGTTGTAACTTTTTTTTTTTCAGTTTTGGAGAATATCTTTCATCACTAGTTGTATTTTTCCTTTTATCTCTCTTGCAAAATCTCTTTTTTAATTTTTTCAATAAAAATGTAAGTTATCAATGATTGCCTTCATCAGTCATTGTAACTATTTCAATTAAACAGCTTTGAAGGATTTAATAGAACTTAGATTTGAAATTTACTCTTCTTAATTGATCCCTGCAGTTCCTAGGAATTTCAGATTATTGGAAGAGCTTGAGAGAGGTGAGAAGGGAATTGGGGATGGAACTGTTAGCTACGGAATGGATGATGCTGACGACATATACATGCAATCTTGGACTGGGACTATCATCGGTCCCCCTGGTGTAAGTTGCTGTCTGCTTTTCTGAAATGATAGTTTCTTTTTCTTTTATTAGTTATTTTTGACACATTGGAATCCCCAGCTAAGATCCCTATTCACTTCTATGACAAAGTAAATATTTTGAATTTCAGTGGGGAGTTGTTTAATATATCTTTGAGTAATATGTTATAGATTAATAATCAGTAAATTGGTTTTTGTGTTCTTTAGACATAGATATGTGAAACTCTGGCATATATGGATTCAAATGTTGGATGTTAAATTATAAATAGAGGTTCCACTTGTATAAAAATAATACATTTTAATAGGTCAAATAGATAGATTTTTTAGTAAAACCAACTCCAGGTTTAGTTTACTGATATGGTGCTACTCAATAGGTATTTGCATTTTCTATTTTCGTACAAAGTTTTTGGCGGGCTGCCATTTTTATTGGCCGGGGAGAACATACCTATGTTTTGGCCAAGTCTCGAATACTCAGTTGTATCTTTATCTTGGGACCTACATTGGGCAGTGCTGAGAAGTACTTGATTCAGTAACAGTTTTTTTTCCGACTAGTTTCTATCATTTTACCATCTTTTCTCTCTGCAAGTACTACTCCTATTTTATTTCTTTTGTTTCTGATTTATCTCATTTTATGTGTCCATTAATCCATGCAAAATCCTCATCTACATAAGACTTTTTTTGTTTGCTCTTTACAGCCCACCATTGAGTCAGTACCATAAAGCATAGTAGGTCTTATTCTATGGTTATGTTTTTCTTTTTAGCTTGAGAAGCACCTTTCCATCTCAAATAACACCTTCCTTTCATCTGCCTAGTATGAAATCCTATAATTTTTACACATATATAAAAATACTCTTGCACCAATGTTAAAATATTCTTATTTACAGAAGTTTAGGAATACCCCTATTCCATTAACATTATATAATTTAGAAGAATATCAACTGCCTTGTATATTTTCAAAAAATGTTTGATATTAATTCTACTCTCTAATCTAAGCCCCCACCAATTTTCTTGTTTGACTCCTACTTCTCTTGTTGACCAATTTGTAACCTTGTCCTCAACTGAAAATCTTCTCTATTTCAATCTTTCTCTTTGCTTTGGAATAAAGAGGTTGCTTGAAGACATTATCATGGTCAAATTCACCATGAGAGAATGACAATTGATTCTAACCTTTTGTCTTCCTTTTATACACCTTCCATTTTCTGGGTTCAAGCTTTATCAGTAGTGATCAAGATGGATCATGCAGTTGGGGGATTCTCTTGCTGCACCAGAAGAGCTTTCAAGTTTAAACTGAAAATTTTCCTTCTTCCTGTCTGTTTTGGCCTTTTGGATATTATGATTGAGAAATCATCAGGTTTCTGAGTTTTTCTATGGTTGCAAACCTTTCTGCGAAGTGAGGGTAGGAAGAATTGGATCAATCATGAAAACAAAAGTAAAAAAAAATATATTGGACTATTGGAGTAATGACAAATGCTAGCAACACATCCTCTGACACATTTTTGTGAACACTCTCTACTACTGGCTGAAATTTATTGAAATTCACTCAAATTTTGGTGAGTCCCACTTATCATTTAATGAATTTCTCTCCTAATTTTGTAGTTTTCAATAAATTTCAACTAAAAATGGAGTGTGTGTTAGAAGGCGGGTGTTAGAGTGTGTAGTTAGCACTTCTCTTAGAGTAATACTTGAATGCAGCAAGATTTTCCAGTGTCTTTGCACCTGAAATAGCAAAACTCTTGAAACACCCATGTTCAGAACATGACATAGAAGCAAAAATAATTCTTCTCAATTAAATGTGGGAAAGCAGGGAGGGGGAGAAACCCTTTTAAAAATGCAATCCAACCACACACACCATATAACTACCAAATTTGAACTTCTGTAGAAAACATCAGGGGGTGCTTGGTTTAAGAAATATTTTTCTATTTTCATTTTCTGTTTTAACTTTTAATTAGGAAAATGTCAACTATATTATTTTTTTTGTTTTCAAAGATTTGTATAGGAAACACTGAAAACTACTTTTTATTGTTTTGATTATTCCTATATAAAAATAGGAAACAAAGTGAAAATAAGATAACAATTTTTTAATGAAAAATTAAAACAGAAAACATTTCTCAAACCAAATACTTCCGTAGTCTCTTTTTATGGAAACCTTTATATTATACGGGGCAAATTCAATGTTCTAAAATTCTAATAAAGCTTGTTGCTAAGTAGCAGTAGTCAAGAGTAAAGTAAGTTTTTCAAACTTGCATGAAGTCATTTGACACATTTGTACGAATCCTGTTATGTACTTGTAGTTGTATCTAAACAAAATACTTACCTAAGAGTGTGCTTTGGATTTCCAAATGGGTATGTCAAGCACAAATTATTGCAAGAGTGAGGTAATGTATCTGGAGAAAAAGTGAGGTAAGTTCTTCAAATTTGCATCGACTTGTTTGTGCTAATCCTTTTAATCCTTTTAAGCACTTCCATCTATACAAAAGACTTTACCTAAGAGGGTGCTTCGAATTTCAAATGAGTTTAAGGATAAAGCATGTAATGCCAGGAGCAATGTTGTTAAAACGTAGTGTCAACGCAGAAACGGTGGGGGTGAGCAAAAACGTAAAAATGTGAAACGTATACGAAACGTAAGAGTTTACTACATACACAAAAATAAATAAATATCCAATACATATATAACTAAAACTCACCAATACATAAGTTATCACAAATTTAAGTCCAAACACTAAGGAAATAAAATAAGTTCAAACTTAGTCATCATAAAATAAGTAAAGTGTATTAATAATAAAAAAGACTGTAAATAGCAACTATCTAAATTAAAACTTAAAAGTCCATTTCAAAAATGTAATATGAAACTACACAAAGAAAAAAAGTGGGTACAGAAAGCAAATTAGGCCCAAATAATATAAACCTAGCATATATTCTTCTTGTCTGTCTCCTTCTCTTCGCTGCTGCGCCGTTTTTCTTTCTAGTTTCCATTACCATTCTTATGAGCTGTTTTCATCCAAATCAGTGACCTCCAAAGTTGCAACGGTTTTCGGAAGAGCGTGGCATTGCTATTATTTATAATGTTCTGTAAACTGCTGTTGCTGATCAGCTGATGGATCGATCTGCAGAAATTGAAGGCAGAGCTCGATGACGGGATGGTGGCCAAACCTCCATGACAGGACTCTTCCAATGCAGAGGTGACCTCTCCAACTCCGATTGCTACAACTGCGTGAGCAGGCTCCCGGTCCTCCTCAAATGAATTTTTATGTCCGCACTTGCGGGCATTTGCCCCAACGTAGGTCTGCCACTGAGTCCAAGTCAATATCATCTTCTTCATCCCCTTCCCCACTATTTAATTTTTATTGTTTTTTTTTTAAAAAAACAAAAAACTGAGTCAACTCGGTAAACTCGCCGAGTCAACCGAGTTGACTCGTCGTTTCAACCTATTTGCTTGAAAAACCGTTTCAGGGTGCGTTTCAACACGATTTTGAAGGCAGAAACGTAGAATCGTCCGTTTTAACCGTTTTTTAACACTACGTTTTAACAACACTAGGCAGGAGTATACAGAAGTGAAGTAAAAATTTGCAGGAGCTAAACACTAGAAAATCCAATGTCCAAACTCATCTATCCAAATTGGTTCAGAGTAGTCTAAAGTAAAATCAAAAGGCATTTTGAATATACTCGTTTCTCTGTCATTTAAATCTGCAATTCTGTATGGAAATGAAAATCCCACTTTGAGGAATAATCTTGAATTCTTGATTAGAAATTAGAAATTTAGAGTATAAGTGGATAATAGGCAGATTATGCAAAGTAGACAGATGGAACAAGAAAAGTAAAGTTTCTGAAAAGGAATGTCACCCAGAACATGATAGCATTAACATCACCCAAACTGAAAGAAATCAGTCGTACAAAGAAAGCATTCTGATAGAAACTGAACCAGAATGAGAAGAAGAAAATGAATATTATTGAGTTAGGAGAATACTCCAGCTGATACAATGGTGGTTTTCGAGGAACCACAGCCTCCTACAATCTGTTTTGATACCCTCCATCCATTCCCTAACAATCTATTTATAGTTTCACTTCTAACAACTAACTAATAGTTAGTTATAACTAACTATTAGTTATCCCAACTAACCCACAAACTAACAGCTCTTCTAGAATATATCTTTCCCCACCTTCTACTCCTATCAATACCTTCCCCTTCAAGATGGACCTTGTCCCCAAGGTCCAGGTGAGGAAAAACAACCTGTATTTTTCAGCAAGGGTCTCCTTCATCTTCTTCCATAATCATCAGTCTGAACTGTTTGTTCTTACACACGAGTAGGATGATATTTCTCATCACATGTAAAACATTCTCCCTTCCTCATTTTCTCATTCACTTCCATAGGTGATAGTCTATGGAAATTTCTTTCCTTCCACCCATTAACTCCTGCCCTAACAGGTTGAACAACTTCATTTACCTTACTGCTAGCCTGCTGCCATTCTTTCCCAAATTTCTGATTTGAGAAGCTGGGTTTCTGACTTTGATTGCTCTTGCTGTTACTTCTGCCCATAATTCCTGTAACTTGATTCTTTCTTCCACTTGTTGAGCTTTATTCATGGCCTCCATCAGAATTTTTGGCTCGTTACCAGGAGGAGATTGAAAAATTGGTAAGAGATATGTTAACTGCTGAAATTATTAGAGCAAGCATTAGTCCAATTGCTAGCCCTGTAATTTTGGTTAAGAAAAAAGATGGGAGCTGGAGATTGTGTGTAGACTATAGGGCACTCAATAAAATTACTGTGCCACACAAATTCCCAATACCTATTATTGAAGAGTTATTGGATGAGATTGGAGGGGCTGAATGGTTTTCAAAATTGGATTTGAGGGCAGGATATCATCAGATCAGGATGAAAGCAGAAGATGTGCACAAGACAACTTTTAGAACTCATGAAGGTCATTATGAGTTCTTGGTTATGCCTTTTGCGCTGACTAATGCACCATCAACTTTCCAAGCACTCATGAATGAGGTACTTAGACCTTTCTTGAGACAATTTGCTTTGGTTTTCTTTGATGATATATTGGTATACAGTCACAGCCTTGAGGATCATCACATGCATTTAAAAGCAGTGTTGCAAGTGTTGCAGCAACAAGAGTTGCATGTGAATAGAAAAAAATGCAATTTTGGTCAGAGGTCATCGGAGTATTTGGGACATATAATCCCAAGAAGGGAAGTAGAAGATAATTTTGATAAGTTGACATTAGCTGTGAAGGTACAGAACAAGAAAATAATATTGAGAGCTGAACCGGAACTGATAAAGGCTGCCATCAGTATGAAATTGATCAGAGGCACTTTGTTGGAGGCTGAGCAAGGTTTTCTGATAGAATTAAAGTCAGTAGAAGTAGAAGGAAGGACAGAAGCAGCTCCTGATTCAGTGGTGCAGATATTAGATCAGTTTGGGGAGGTTTTTAAGGAACCTCAAGGGCTGCCACCACACAGGGAGAAGGATAATGCAATCATCCTTCAAACTGGTAACAAAATACCAAACTTTTGTAGGGCCTCAAGTTTGGTGTTTTGGCAAGGCATGAAGAAAACCATAAGGGAATATGTAGCTGAATGTGAAGTATGTCAAAGGAACAAGGCCAGCACTTTAGCTCCAGCAAGGTTACTTCATCCTCTACCTATTCCAACTAAGGTATGGACTGATATCTCCATGGATTTTATTGGGGGTTTACCAAAAACTCAAGGGAAGGACACTATACTAGTATTGGTGGATAGCTTGACTAAGTATGCTCATTTTTTTGCATTAAGTCATCCCTATACAGCTAAGGAAGTGGCTGAGTTATTCATTAAGGAAGTTGTAAAATTACATGGATTTTCTGCTTCTATAATTTATGATAGGGACCAATTATTCATGAGTCTTTTTTGGAAGGAATTGTTTAGAAAGGTAGGAACACAATTGAAAATGAGTACTGCCTATCATCCACAAACAGATGGGCAGACTGAGGTAGTTAATAGATGCTTGGAGGCTTATTTGAGATGCTTAACTAGAACCAAACCTAAGCAATGGCCTGCTCATTTAGCCTGGGCTGAATTCTGGTTTAATGCCAACTTCAATATTTCTGCTAAAATGTCCCCTTTCTAAGCTTTGTATGGACAGGAACCTCCTCTATTAATCAAAGGAGCTGATATTCCTTCTAAATTGGAAGAGGTTAATCAGCTGAGCAAAGACAAAGATGAGTTGCTGCAGGAATTGAGAAATAATTTACTGAAAGATCAAGATCAGATGAAGAAATATGCGAATAAGCATAGGAGAGAGCTAGTTTTTCAGGTGGGAGATTGGGTCTTTTTGAAGTTGCAGCCATACAGAATGAAGTCATTAGCAAAGAAGCCAAATGAGAAATTGAGTCCTAGGTTTTATGGACCTTATAAAATCATCCAAAGAGTGGGAGAGGTTGCTTATAAACTGGAACTTCCAGAAGGCAGTATGATATATCCTTTCTTTAATATTTCTTTGCTCAAGAAATCAATTAAATCTACTTGCTCTCCTCAACCATTACCAGCAGCTTTGAATGAAATTGGGAGCTTCAAATGCAACCTGAGAAGATCATGCAGCAGCGAATTACAGAAGCTGGAAGACAGGAGGTCCTTATCAAATGGAAGGACTTACCACATCATGAGGACAGTTGGGAGCTGACTGATGACATGAAGGCTGCTTTTCTTAACCTGGACCTTGGGGACAAGGTCCATCTTGAAGGGGAGGGTATTGATATGAGTAGAAGGTGGGGAAAAGTGTCTAATGGGAGGGTTTAAGTAGCAAATAGCAGTTAGTTATAACTAACTATGGGTGAGAGGAAGATATAAATAAGGGGTCAGTAGCTGAGAGGAGGGGACCTGGAAGGTATTGGAGGCTGTGATCCTCGAATTCACACTGTAAACACTCGAGATATTCTCCAAATTCAATAAAACTCTCACCTCCTTTCCTCTGTCTGGTCCAGTTCTATCATATTCCCTTGGGAATTAAATTTCCAACTTCCAAGAGTTAGCATGGATAGCTGTGGTGCTTGGTTTGCAATCATTTCTGATCAAGGCCATACCTGTTCTGTAAACCAAAACCATTTAACTCCTAGAGTCTTGTTTTGACCAGATAAATGTCTTATGATTTTCTATTCACATGGAATTGATTTGCAAAACTTTAAATATTACCCAAACATCATGATTCTTCCCACAATTAGGCTTAAAATGAACTTTGTAAAAAAAGCTTTGCTGGTGGTTATTTCACAAGTGATCATAACATGGAAATGTTTTTAATGAAATAATAAAAATAATAGGGTGAGATAATGACAGATATTAAATGAAAAATAAATTAATATTTCAAAATAATTAAATCTCGTTTTCTCTGTCCTCTTCCCTTATAGAAAATCATAAGGGATTTTCAAAGGTGTCTCACTTTCGAGCTGCTAAACAAAACTAAAACTATTCTCTACCAAATAATATATTGATATGGTCTGTTTTTCCTGTCCATCATGTTATTTTACCAGACTGTTCATGAAGGGCGTATCTACCAGTTAAAATTGTTTTGCAGCAAGGATTATCCAGACAATCCTCCATCTGTTAGATTTCAAACAAGGATTAACATGACATGTGTCAATCAAGAAACTGGAGTGGTAAGAGACAATTCTTGCATAGGCTTCATTACTGTGGTGTGTTTGAGATTGTACTCATTAATCACTGAATTACCAGGTTGAGCCACATTTGTTTCCTATGCTTGCTAATTGGAAACGTGAGTGTACAATGGAAGACATTTTGATTCAATTGAAGAGAGAAATGATGTCTCCACAAAATAGGAAGCTAACTCAGCCTCCTGAAGGTATGTCTATCTCATTTTTATAGTTGTTATTTGTTTATAGATACATTTTATCAATTGCTATATGGTTAGATGTATTTCATAATTGTTAGTAGTTTCTATAATCTGTATGGTTTACTGATATTATGATATCTGTTTGTTTTCATTGTCTAATTCCGAGGAAAAGATGGTTATATGTTTTTGATATATGAAATTACTGTCTTTTGGTTAAGTGATTGAAAGCTAATTGTTAGGAATTATAGACAGTATTAACTTTGTTGAGCTTGTAATGATGCTCTGGAAGTTAGTCATTGTAAAATGTGAAGATGCCGCTATTCAGTTTTTAAAATTGTTACAATGGTTACAGCTTATGAGATTTACTGCTGGCTTGTTCTTTCTCCAAGTAGTCTTATGAAGTGCTTTTGTTTGTTGTCTTTGTTAAGACCTTGAACATGAGTATGAGATAGTGTTATATTTGTAATGATAATACCAACATATTTTAAGTTTCTTTTCTTGAATCTGTGATGAGTACATCTATCTTAAATTCAGGAAAAAATTGTGTAATTGGTACATAAACTAAAACTATGACTCCTTTGAAAATTTAGTTGTTGAAATCAGAGATTTTGTTGATCGGGAACTGGGGAAGAATCTAGTTCTTTCACTGCTGTTTTAAAAACATTTAATCATTAAGAATTGTATTTTATTTTTGTGTCATTAAATAATCAGAAAAAATGGTGAAGAATTTTGATATTTTCTTCAGCAATTGTAGTAAAATTGATCAGAACTAGAAACTCAGGATCAAATTTACTAATTTCGAAGTTAAGGGGCTTAGTTGAAAAAAGTATTAATGTGAGAGGGCTAAATTGTTTTCCTTCCATTCATTTTCTCGACATCCATCTCCCTGAATTGTTTTTCACCATTTTTCTGCAATCGTATCTCCATTTTGTATCCCTTTTTTTTCCCTTTGTTTTTTTTTTTTTTTTTTTTGTGTGCCTGTTCTTACTAGTTTATAAGCAATTGTGGTTAGGTGTCAGCACTAGCTTACCTCTGTAGATTGGTGGCTGAAGATTTATTTTTGTGATGATCTCAAATGGTTTGAGCATACTAAATGATTATTTTATGACAGGCAATGAAGAAGCAAGGGTTGATCAAAAGGGGTTGGTGGTGAGATGTTGTATTGTGTAATTCCGTGGAGAATCCAAGAATAATAATAATGTAAATAACTATATTCAATAGATGATCCAAGTTCACGGACGTATGCATAATGCATTTATGATGTAATTATGGACCACTTCCTACCTGGAGCAACCCAAGATATAGTAATTACTATCATGTCTTGTGAAATTTTTATTGTACCGAGGCTGTTTTTACAGCGGATTCTAATTTCGAATTTTAAGATCCTTTTTAACTGTGCTTTTGTGTGAACCCATGTCATGTGTATACTTGTGTCTGAAAATTGTGGGATAACATTTGACTTGTCATCAAATTGTTTATCCTTTGGTACTTAATTTCAATGGTGGGCTGAATGTTTAGTTAAATTATGTTTTTCACTTGTCTTGTTGGTTATGTTAGGTTCCTGATCCTGGACTTGTAATAGGTGGTATCACATGCAAAATATTACCCAAGAAAAACCATATTTAACCCAATAAATAATGATTGGTTTCGAACCTATACTTCGATTCTATGGTAATTAACATGTTCAATTCTTGGCAATTTATATTTTCTTCATTTCATTCTGAGGGAGCACTTGCAATCGAACTTGCGACGTGTCTTGACCTCTTTGAGATAAGGAGATAGTCAATAGTTTCGGATGAAAAATACGAGTTAAAATTTAATTATTGCAATTTAATAAGTTTTTTTTTTAAATGTAGGGCTATGATAGGCGAAAGCTTTTAAATTATTTGAAAATATAGGATTGAATGATAATACAAATGAAACTTTACTGCTTGACATATGTATAACAAATGGACAATCTGGGTTGATGAGGGTGGCTGTGGAGAAACAATTATTTCAGGGGGTCTCGGTTGGCCGGAATGGTGTGAAGGTTGATTTATTGCAATATGCTGATAATACATTGTTCTTTGGGGAAGCATCTTTCAGTAATGTCTTGACAATCAAAAGTATGTTGGGAGGCTGAGTAAATCCGAGAAAAGAGGAGACTTGGAGACCTGAAGAAGATTGACAAAAAACTAGCTAGATGGAAGAATAAGGTTTTCTCTTTTGTTTGTAGAGTGTGTCATTAATTTTGTCCTGTCCTCTATTTTGTTGTTCTTCCTATCTTTTTTTTTTTTTTAATTCTTGTGGGGGTGGTTAAAAAGGTGGTGAAAAGGAAGAGAGACTTTTTGTGGGAGTGTGAGGAAGGTAAAAGGAAGATTGCTTGGTTGAGATGGGAGAAAATTTGTTGCCCTAAAGAGTAGGGTGTGATAGGGGTTAAAGACATTACTATCTTTAATGATTCATTACTTGTCAAACGGAAATGGGACATATTTCATTGTAGGGAGACCTTATAGGCTCAAATATTGGAGTGGTTTTAGATGGGGCGAACAATCTCAAAGGGATTCTATATGGTGGAGATACTTAAAAGAATATTTGTGGGGGTGAAAATGAGGAAAACTGGTTTGATTAGTTGATTGAGTGGAAGTTAGGAGAGGGTAGGCAAACTAGCTTTTGGCATCTTAGGTGGTGTAATGGTGAGTAGTTGTGCTTCTTTTTTGTAAGACCATATTTGATATCAGAACAAAAGCATAACTGCATATTGAGGAGATGGGTGGGTGGTTGGAAGAAGAGTGGAGAGGGGAAAGATTTCGATGAGAGAGTGACCAAGGGCAACAATTGGATACATTATTGAGGGCAATTATTCTTAGGAAGGGGGAGATAGATAAGTAGCAATGGACTGGAAACGCATGGGGATTTTTCTGTTAGCTCATCATATAAAAGTTTGCATGGGTTGAGAATTGGAGGAGTGGAGGATCCGTTCTATTCTATTTTATGGAAGATCAATATCCCACCTAAAATGGCTTTCTTTGTGTGGAGACTTATGGCAGGTATACTCCCTTCGAGAGACAAAGTCCTTTGCGGGAGCATAGTGTGTTAGTATATCATGTGTGTATTCTAT
This sequence comes from Glycine latifolia, assembly GCA_013407115.1. Classification (NCBI taxonomy): domain Eukaryota; kingdom Viridiplantae; phylum Streptophyta; class Magnoliopsida; order Fabales; family Fabaceae; genus Glycine; species Glycine latifolia. The sequence continues at coordinate 19,967,728 of CM023959.1, read as the reverse complement.
CACCAGCAGCCAGAGACTATAGATCATTGCCTTTTTTGGTGCAGTGCTATTGATACCATCTGGAAACAGTGGTTTTCTTGGTTAAACAGTCCAAAGACTTTTTATCTTGCAACCTGAAGGAGCATTTTTACCAACACCCTTGCACTCTTAATTCTTATAGGGATATAAATAGATGCCATGTGTTGTGGTGTGCTACTGCTTGGTGCACTTGGAACTTGAGGAACACATATATCTTTCAAGGAGTTGCATGTGATAAAAATCATCTTATGCAAAATATTCACCTCACTGCTTGGGGGTGGATATCTACGAATTGAGTTCTGCTAAAGCTTTCTTATTTCCCATTGCTTTGAGGCAAGGATGTATGATGCCTTGCACCTCCAAGAACAACTACCATCATTACAAATGACAATTAGCTTTGTATGGTTCGATAGTTTTGTCTTATAGTTAGCTCATTTGCTCAAATGATACTATTGCAAAGCATTTTGTACATCTTGTTTTGTCAGGAAACACATCCCTTCAAAGAGAGTCCCCATCGGATGTTGAACTTCTTCGCAATCCAAGCTATGTATGTAATCAAAATCTTGAAAATAGGATTATTCAAAATTTTGCATACGGGGTGGAACGGTTGTGATTGGTGAAACAGGCCAGGCTTCTTCCTCTTAGGGTTAATTGTGAACAACTTTGTCTTCATCCCTCACTAAAGGGACCGAGTTCTTCGTTAGGTAAACTTGTTTCTGCTGTGAACTTAGGCTCATTTAGTTTGGTTGATGAGGAAGACTCTAATGCAGGGGTACTGAAGTATGTGTGAGGATATCCTTAGTAGCATCAAATGGTTGTGAGTAAAAAAAATTGATGGAAAATGGTGCAAAAAGAAGATGTGTTTGGTTCAAATGTACTTTGTTCTTGTTGGGATAAAGCTAAAGTGTCTTGGATTGCGTTGGATAATTGTGAATAATGGGACTGAGGATAATATTGTGGTTGATAAGGTACTGATTTAGGGTTTTGGGTGGGAACTGTATTATGCTTGATGTTTGCATACAATTTGCAACATTGAAGAATCTAAGCTTGGTGAATAACCGAAATCATACCTTTCACGTCTTCGTTGTCAACAAGTTGGACTGTTATAAATTTCAGCATTCCATGCCCCATTACTTGTGGGTATCAGAATGAAATATTGCATACTTGGTCTAATGCTTAAAGACGAAGGCATTGGTGAATTTTTGTTTTCAAGGCCTCAAGTGTGAGGCCTCACTTTGTTTCAAAGAACAATGGATTTGGGATTTGAAAAGTATCCCCTTCTTTTATTTTAATGATTTGACCTACGTAGTACACTAACCATTTGACAGATAAAGAAGACATATTGTGTAATAGACAAAGAACAAAGAAACAAATGTGACACAAGGTTTTTGTTTGCCAACCTAGAAGAAAGTAAAAGAACAAGGAAGTGCTATGTGGATGTGTTCAACGAAGGTGGATATGAGCTCTATATATAGGGGTAAGGGTTAAAGGATTGTGACCTAGGGTCAGGGTAAAGGTTAGGGTTTGGATCATTGCATTCCCTAGGATGAATAAATAAAGGTCATAAATAAATTGGATTCATTGACATGAGTAGATAAGGGTCTGAAATACATTGGACCTATGAGTGAGAGAAAAAGAAGAGCACAAGAAACATCATACAAAAGAGGCTTTGTCTTCTCTTAAGTCCGTTGTTAGGGTTAAAGGTTTATGACCTAGGGTGAGGTTTACGGTTTGGAGCATTGAATTCCCTAGCGTGAATATATGAGGCTATAAAGCAATGTGAGTAGATAAGGGTATGAAATAAATTGGACCTGTAAGTGAGACCAAAAAGTGCATGAACTAAGTGGCCAAAAACAAGAAAAAATTAGTTGAAGATTTCAATTCATGAGGGCCACTTTTGACACTTTTGTTATTTGTATAAACTGTTTTGGTTAAAATAATGCTTCACTCCCATAGCTTTCATGTCAACAAAGCTATTAAAACAACTTTTGGGTCTCTATTCGCCCCTCAAACACATGAACCAAGTGGCAAAAAGATAAGAAAAAATTACTAAGACTTGAAGATATGAATCCATGAGGGCAACTTTGGGCACTTAGATTCTTATTTGTATCAGGTGTTTTGGTTAAAAAAGTGTTTCATTCCTATAGTTTTGATGACAATAATGTCATAAAGACAACTTACAGATCTCGATTCGGCCCTCAAACATATGAACCAAGTGGCAAAAGATAAGATAAAATTACTAAGACTTGAAGATATGAATCCATGAGGGAAACTTTGGGTACTTATATTTTTATTTGTATCAAGTGTTTTTGTTGAAATAATGATTCATTCCCATAGTTTTCATGTCAATAAAATCAATAATTCAATTTTTGGGTCTTGATTCGACCCTCAAATAGATGAACCGAGTGGCCAAAAAACAACAAAAAATTACTAACAGAGATGAACATTTGAATCCATGAGGGCAACTTTGGGCGCTTAGATTTTAATTTGTATGAGCTATTTTTGTTAAAATAATGTTTCATTCCCTTAGTTTTGATGTCAAAAAATCCATTAACACAAATTTTAGGTATCGATTAAGCTCTTAAATGCATTCAACAAATAGGGAAAAATGAAGAAAAAATTACTAGCACTTGAAGATTTCAACCGATACTTAAAACTTTTGGTATTAAAACATAAATGGAAAAAACTCAAAAACACAACAATGAAAAACACACATATAAGCCCTAAAAATCATTAAATAATAAAATAGCAATTAGATATATTGGGGAGGGTTTCTTCAAAACTCGATTCAAGGTTCATTGCTAAAGTGAGGTATTCATCGAAACCCTCAAAATTGAAAAAGCTATTAGAATTTGTGGTGGATGTGCACATGTTTGTTTGTGTAGATGGGTCTGCAGTGGTAACATACAACTCCAAGCATGTGATCTTGGAGATGTTTGAGAACATGAAAAACATATTCATTACATCATCATCATCATCGTGCAGCATGCATGCCGTGTGTAACGACCCGCCTGATCGCTACAATATCACTACTATAAACTTATATTTTCAAATTTTAAATAAAAACTCTATTAATTTTATTGTAAAAATGAGGGTAAATTTCTCGCGATAATACATTCATAAAAAACGCACAAATACGTAAATAAATACATATATATAAATATATTAAACCAATACATATCATTCACATGTCAGAACATAATTCAGTTTTTACATATATGTATAACCTTTTTGAGATTACATGTCCGATCAAAGAGAAACAAGGAACTAAATAAGAAAGAGTTAATAACAAAACACAACTCTCTCCTAAAATAAATTTCAACGTTATCATGTCAGCTTGGCGGCTCCAACAAAAGGATCTCTCTCCAATATCACCTATTGCTGCTCATCTGCTCCCACGAACAAAGGTTCGCGATCATCACAGGTACCAACTACATAGTACAAAATTGCAAGAGTGAGTTTATTATAAAGATCAACAAGCACCAGATAACAATGATTAGCAAGAAAACAATAATGATCACCACAATCATTCTTAATAATCAATCAGTTCAACACACACTCAACAAACTAGTCATCAACTTTTACCATACAATTCAAATCAATTATGCTTAGAATGATGCCTACACCTGACTCAACTCTCAAATGCAATGTGGTACCATTCATCAGGAAATAGCCTAAGCGTGCCCACATGACACTCTCACTTAGGAAAATGACGCAGTAGCTCGTCGAGCTCACCCTGTCGAACACAGGCCGCTCCCCCTATGATAATCAGCCAGAGTCACAAGGGAGTTCCAAACAGAGTGATATGCCCCCAAGTTGCTACGGTACTTACTACCACCATTCTATTTCCATGCAATTATGAAGTATGAAACATGGGCCCATCAATGCACTAACTGTGGATAGTTAAAAATTCTAAGCAATCCCTTTCCCTTTCCAGGGATGCTTAAAATTCTTAAACTCATCATCTTCCCTCCCAAGGATATCCAACAAGTCACTGCACCCCCCATGTACATATACAACATACATCCATCACGATGACATCATCAACATCAACATCATCTCTTATCTATGCCATCATTAACATCAACATCATCTCAATCTCAATATCATCAACAACATCAATATCATTTCATTTCAATGTCATCATCATAAACATCAATATCATCTAATATTAACATAATCATCAACATCATCTCTTATTAATATAATCATCAACATAATATCATTTCAATATCATTAACATCACAAGTAATCGCATTCTACATATATACATATAACACATTCCTGGGATTCACAATCCCTAGGTCCTCAGACAACACAAATCTCATACATTCACAATCCATAATACCACGAGACTGATATTTTAGGAAAATTCTAAATTAAAGAGGAGGACTATAATATACAAAACTAACTCATGCCTATTCAAAATTTAATAAAAAAGTAAATAGGTGAATATATTATAAAATTTTGGGTAAAGTCTCCTCTGTAATTAAGACTTTTCCCAAAAAATCTAATCATTACAACAACAACATCATTCACAATTTCATTCACTAATAACAAATATATCACATCCTATTAGTTTCAAACATAATTTTTCTTGAAAACCAGCACGCAACAGGGACATACATATATCTCCATAATTGGGTTTCCTGATCCCAACTATGGTATTAAAAGGTATAAACAAACAATAAACTCCCATCACCTATCTATATCCCTCTGTCAGCTCCTTGTAGTGTCGTTTTGAGATCTCTCAAGTTTAAGTGCTTTGGCCCAAACGTAGAGCTCTATATACCAAATCAAAAATAATTTAGTAAAGATTTCAAAAACAAGGTTAATATTAACATCTGAGGTCAACTACTCACTTAAATTTAAAAGGGGTTAAAATGGTGTTTTGGAAGTCCACATCAAAAGGACATGATTTTGAAATTCCAATCACAGCAATGTGACCCGGGCTCAACGAAGGTCACAAAAATGACATCAATATTATAAAAAGGTAACTTTTACAACGTCTCATTTACTAAGGTTTTTCAAAGGAAGTGTAAAAACATCCAATAACGATATCCAAGTTACAAAAGATACTAAGAATGGTTCAGACTAGCAAGGAAAAGGAATAGAAAACACGGTTACCTCAAAGAAATTGCGACGTGTTCTCTACCAAATCCTCGAGTTAAGTTTTGAAGATTCCACTCCGGTTAACGTGTTCCTCCCGTGCAGTGGTCTGACGGTAAGTGACGGCGTCTCGTGGCAGTCACCGGTGGTTGTGTGTGGTGGAGGAGAAGGGTGGGGGACTTGGGTGGCTATTTTGAAGAAAAAGGAAGCTTGAAATTTGTGATTTCACGCTGCTGCATGTATTTGTAGCCGCCTTTACTCGCCCAGGTCAATTCTACTCGCCTACGCCAATTCTACTCGTCTACCTGAGCTAACCCAAATTTAAAATTTTCACTGATTCTGTGAAAAACTAATATCTCATGCTCCAGATTTTATTTCGCAAATCCCAACAGTCAAAATTTACATATGTGAGTTAGGAGCCTATCTTTAGAAGTTTAAGGCGATCCAATGATTAACCAATCTGGAATTGTGATTTTACCAAATAGGCTTTGGGTCAAACTCGAAATCACACAATTTCAATGCAGATCAATCAAATTCCACATAACCTAATATCCACCCCAAGCAGTTGAACAAGGATAATTCACACAACATTTCAACTAATCCAAATTAATAAAGTAATTAAATAATACAAGAAATACATCAAACATATATTTTCAATTATCGAAATTTCAGGGTGTTACAATTCTCCCACCCTTTTAGAAATTTCGTCCCCAAAATTTACTTGATTCAAACAAGGCTAGATAGGCCTCTCGCATATGATTCTCTAGTTCCATGTTGCATTCTCTCCTAATGTACCTCCCCAGATCACCTTGGCCAACAAAATCTCTTTTCCTCTTAAGTGCTTTGTTTGCCGATCTTCGATCTTCAAAGGCAATGTTTCATAAGTTAAGTTTTCCTTTACTTGAACGTCATCTAATTTGACTACATGAGAAGGATCATGGACATATTTACAGATTTGAGACACATGAAAGACATTGTGGAGGTTAGAAAGGGGCATGGGTAATGCCATTTGATATGCCACAGGACTGACTCTTTTGAGAATTTGGAAGGGACCAATAAAATGAGGTGTGAGTTTTCGGGATTTCAAAGCTCGACCAACCCCATTCCACGGAGTGGCTATCAAGAATACATGATCACCAACCTCAAATTCTAGGTCTTTCACCCTCTTGTCCTGATAACTCTTCTACCTACTCCGAGTAGTTCTCATTCTCTCTTGAATCAACTTGACCTTCTCAGTGGTTTGTTGTACCACTTCAGGTCCTAAAGTGAGGTTCTCTCTTGGTTCTAGCCAACACAAGGGTGTCCTACACCTTCTACCATACAAAGCTTTGTAGGGATCCATGTTAATGGTAGAATGGAAATTATTGTTATAGGTGAACTCTATCAATGGTAGAAAACTCTGCCAACTACCTTTTTGTTCTAATACACATGCCCTCAAAGGTCCTTTAGAGATTGAATGGTCCATTTAGTCTGACCATCGGTGTGAGGTTGATAGAATGAACTTAGTCTAAGCTTGGTTCCAATGCTTTGTTCAGACTCTCCCAAAAGCTAGAGGTGAATCTGGGATCTCTATCAGATACTATGCTAGACGACACAACATGTAATATGACAATCTCACTAATATACAGGGAGGTCAACTTCTCTAAGGAAAACCTAATATTGATGGGGATAAAGTGAGCAGATTTGGTCAATTTGTCAATAATAACCCAGATAAAATCTAAATCTCTCATGGTTTTAGGTAGATAAGCGTTTGTCGTGTGGCTTCAAAACAATTAAACTACACTAATTCTGTAGCACAGGATTAACCTAGGTCGACTCAGAGACACAATCAATATGATTCCAACTTCAATTCACTAGTAAATAATGGGGGGATTTTTATCAAACAGTTTGTATGCGCTAAATGAAAATTGCAAAAACACAAACTACGATTAAAGATTAATGCAGAAACTAATAGAATTGATAACAAGTAATGTAAAACAGATTAAAGAGCATCAATCTAATTCACCAAACCAAGCTATTCGAATCATCATCATTCTCAGAAATTTATCCTATTGTGAAAGTTCATTCAATTTCATTAGGAGCAGTTCAATCGAATTAACCCCTAAATTAATTGAAACTACAAACCCTAATTGAAATATCATCCAATTAATCTGTGATTTATATTCGAAATTAGGCAATGAATCCATAACCTAATCCGATTTCAATTCTAAATGCATTCATAATCATGAAAATAGAATAGCAATTGAAGAAGAAAGTGAACATTCACACAGAATTCGAAATACTAAACCAGAACTCAAATTTCCCTCTTGCTTGGGTTGGATCCTTGGATTGAGTAATGATTTAGCCTTCCATGATTATCACCAAGGAAAGCCCCATGAAATAAGTGCAGAAAAATGGAAGAATAGCAAAGTGGAAATGAAGAAGATGAAGAACAATGAAGAACAAATGAGAGAAAATGAAGAACAAGCTTTTGATTCTAAAAACTAAAGAAAAAAAAAAATAAACTTGTTTGTGCAAAATGTAAAGTGCTGTCCAAGTTTCACTAAGGTCACTAATATGTAGTGACTAAGTCTGAAGAAAAGAATGGGCCATGAACAAAACCCATCAATTCTAATTATTTGCTATTTACAACCATAAAATCAAATTCGCAGCCTAAAATTACAAGTGCAGAGGTTCTGATTTCGAAGCTTAAAATGACCCTCCAAATGACAGAATTGGCCTTGGGCTATTTCTAGCAAACTTGTAGATATTTTTGTTATCTTTCCAGGGACTCCTAGAATGCTGCATTCGGATTTCTGTAGAGCTCTGTAGGTCCTGTACAAGGCAGATACATCAAGTGAGCAAAAATCCGAAAATACACAACAATTAGCAATTTAGCCCACTTACTTGCCTAAGACAAAAACTGAATTAGAATAGGAAAATAAAGGTCCAAGAGAAGTCAAATAGGCTAAGAATGATAGACAAAAATTTAACTAAAAGCACTCCATCAGTCCTACAACAAAATCCATAGAGATACTGTCCCACTTCCACTAGGGTATCTCTAAGGGTTGTAACTTACCTAAGGGTCTCTGATGTTCTATCTTAGCCTTCTGACAGACTAAACATGCATACACAAACTCACTAACCTCTTTCTTCATGTTTGGCCACCCAAACATTGTCTTGAGATCCTGATACATCTTAGTAGCACTAGGGTGGATGCTCAAGTTGCTCCTATGCCCTTCCTCCAAGATCATCTTCCTAAGCTCAGGTACATTGGGGACAAAGATTCTATCTTGAAGTCTCAGGACTCCATCTGATCCGACATTGAAACTACTATCTTTTCCTGATGCTATGGCTTCTAATTGAGTCCTCAGAAAAGGATCACACTTTTGGCCCTTTTTGATCTCTCCTAGCAACTCACTAGTAATTCTCAAAGCTCCTAGTCTCACACTGTTAGGGGTAACCTCACACGCAAGGCTTAGGTCCCTAAAATGTTCTAAGAGATTCAACTCCCTAACCATCAGAGCAGATACATGTAGAGACTTCCTACTCAAAGCATCAACCACTACATTGGCTTTGTCAGGATGATAGCTAAGCTCAAAATCATAATCCTTAAGAAACTCTAACCATCTCCTCTGACACATGTTCAGTTCTTTCTTGCTAAACAAATACTTAAGGATTTTATGATCACTAAACACTTCAACCTTAGAGCCAAATAGGTAGTGCCTTCACATCTTAAGAGCAAAAACTACATCAACTAACTCTAGATCATGGGTAGGATAATTCCTCTCATGCTTCTCATGCTCCTCTCTAGTCTTAGAGTACACCAAAATATCATCTATGAATACTACCACAAAACTATAGAGATAGGGGTGAAAAATCCTATTCATGTAATCCATAAACACACCAGGGGCATTAGTCACATAGAAGAGCATGACTAAATACTCGTAGTGACCATAACGGGTCCTAAAGGCAGTCATTGGAATATCCTCAGACTTTACTCGAATCTGATGGTAACCTGACCTAAGGTATATATTGCTAAACACACAAGCCCCTACCAACTAGCCCATAAGGTCGTCTATTCTAGGAAAAAGGTACTTATTCTTAATAGTCACCTTTTTCAACCGGCGATAATCTACACACAATCTCATGGTCCCATACTTCTTCTTTATTGACAACACTGGTGCTCCCCATGGAGACATACTGTGTCTCACTGTACCCCCCTGAAATTTCGATAACTGAAAATATATGTTTGATGCATTTGTTGTGATTGTTTGATTGTTTGATTAATTTAGTTTGGTTGATTTGTTGTGCATTTTACCCTGGTGCAATTGCTTGGTATGTATGGTAGGTTGTGCGAAGTTTGTTTGAGCTGCGCTTAAAATTGAATGATTCTGAGTTTGACCCGAAACTTGTTTTAGTAAAATCACCATTTTGGATTGGTTACCCATTGGATCTCCTTAAAATGTTAAAGGTAGACTCATAACCCATATATGTAACTTTTGACCATTGAGATTGGTGAAATAACATCTGAAGAGTGATAAATTAATTTTTCACGGAAGTAGAAATTTTAAAATTGGGTTAGCTTGCCTAAGTGAATTTTGGCAGGCATTTAGGCTCACCTGGGTGAGTCAAGGCGGTGATAAATTCGTACAACAGCGTCAAAACTTGAAAAAAATGGCTTCCTTCTTCCTCTAAAGGCCACCCAACCCCCTCCCTCTCCTCTTCCACCAGCCATGGCCACCGGTGACCACCATGAGGCACTGCTGCTTGTCGTTGGACCACCGCACGAAGAGGAATACTTTAATCAGAGTGGAACCTTTGAAACTCATCTCGAAGTTTTGGTAGAGAATAGAGCCTCCAATCCTTATTTCTTGGTTTCTTTGAGGTAACCTTGGTTTCCTTTGTCATCTCCTAGCTAGTTTAAGCTTATCTTAGTGTCTCTTGCATTTTGGGTAACGTTGTGGGAGTTTTACCACTTCCTTTGAAAACCCTTTGAAAATGAGATGTTGTAAAAGTTTCCTTTTTATGAAATACATGTCATTTCTATGATCTTTTTTTAGCCCCAGTCACATTGGTGTGATCGGAATTTCAAAATGATGTCTTTTGATGTGGACTTCCAAAACACCCTTTTAGCCCCCTTTTTGATTTGAGTGGGTATTTGACCCCAAATGTTAATTTTGACTATGCATTTAAAATCTATACTAAATTATCTTCGATTTGGTATATAGAGCTCTGCATTCGGACAAGCACGCATATTGAAGGATCTTAAAACAACACTACGAGGTTTTAACAGGAGAACTCCTAGTTAGGTAAGGTAAGGGGAGTTTATTATTTAGTTATAGTTTTGGTACCATAGTTGGGAGCCAGGGAGTCCAACTATGAGGATATCTGCCTGCCCCTGTTGTGTGCTGGTTTTCAAGAAAAGTTATGTTTTAAACTAATGGGATGCAATGAGTTTGCTTGTTGATGGATAAAATTGTGAATGATGTTGTTGTTGTAATGATTGGATTTTTGGGAAAAGTCTTAATTACAGAGGAGACTCTGCCCAAAATTTTATAATATATTTTCCTTTTTAATTATTTACTAAAATTTTAAATAGGCATAAGAGTTTGTTTTCTATACTATAGTCCTCCTCTTTAATTTAGAATTTTCCTAAATTACCAGTTTCGTGGTAATATGGATTGTGAATGTATGAAATTTGGGTTGTCTAAAGACCTAAGGAATATGAATCTTAGGCATATGTATTATGTATAGATGTGAAATGCGATTGTTTGTGATGTTGTTAAATTAATATGCTCTAACATTTTATTCACCTAATCTACTAAAAAGAACATATAAACTAGACTAACTAATTATTAAAATAACTTCTAAACTTAATTTCTAATATAATCTAAATTTGTTGTTAAATTCTAATTAACTTCTAATGTAATCTAAATTTATCTTAGACATCACTTGTTTCTTCAAATATGATTTTTCAAATAAAATAACGCATATGCATTCCCCATTCCCAGATTTTAAACATTGTTGTCCCCAGCAATAAAATTTCTATTCTAAGGAAAACAAAAATCCGCATTATTCGAAGAATCATCTTTGTAATACCAACATCAATCTAAACAGAATTACTTAATTAAAATTAAAACTAACCAAATTCAAACACATCCATAATATAAATTACTTAAAAATTAAATTGTTCCACAGGCATTGAAATAAAATAACTGAAACATAAACACACAAAAGAAAATAAGAGAAAATAGGAATTGTCCAATAGAGCTGCAAATGTCACTCCTCGGCCTCTATAGTATCATTATCAACGGCTTGAGATGCTACAAGGTTTGCTGCTGATGGCTGATAAGTGGTGAAATCAATGGAGAAATGTCTGCACAAATCCTCCATCATCCTTGTCTGATAATCTAATTGGGCTTGGATCTGTATATAACTTGGAGAATCCTCATAGACCAACTCATGAAGAGGGGCTCTAGTTGCAGTAGAAGTAGGTGTCTGTGGTGCTTGAAATTCTGGTTGAGGTTCTTCATGATCATGTGCCTCACGAGGACTTCTATTAGCAATTTCTTTAGATGGCAATTTAGAAGTTCGAATTAATTGTTCGTGCCAAGCATTTTCTACTGCAGCCAAATATGTCTTATGAGTCATGAGGGATGCTATTTTCACATCCTTTGGCTCCTCGTCTGGAATCTCCAAGCCTGCTTTTTCATACAAAGATGAGAAATAAGTGAAGAGTGGGCAAGAAGAGACTTACTGTTACCATCGTAAATCATATGCAGTATCCTATCAGATAAGACACTTGCAATGTCAAGATTATCATCTCCCATTAATACATACAACAAGATGGCTCTCTCCACATTCACATCTGTCAAATTTGTAGAGGGAATGACAGTATGATTGTTGAATTGATGCCAAAATTCTGCCTCACCTGTAAGGTCTTGCTTTCTCAATTTTTCTGGGACATAATCCATACCAGGTTTGGTCTTCCAAGAACTATATAACCCAGTGATGCCCCTTCGAATTTCATCCGCAAGTTGCGGCATATCATCCCTGTACACATTCTTGCTTGCGATAGGCTTCATCCTGTAAAATTTGGTAATGAAAGCACAAGATTGAAGACTGTAGTGAGAAGTCTCCAAAAAGCTCTCAATAAAATTGTGGTCAAATGGAACTTCAACCCCTCGCACCCAACTAACTCTCCTAGATTCCATTGCTTCCCTGTCAACATTGGCCAGAAATTCCTTGAGAATGGCACTAGAACTTGGCTCTGAATAACTCGCTAAAGTATGCCACTTTCTCCTATTAATCACTGCCAATATAGGCGAGTCTTCAGGCAAGGATTCCTAAGCAATCCTTTTCTTCGGAATTATCTTCTTCGGTGCATACCAGTTTTCATACCTTTGTTGACACTCAATCGCACGGAAATGATTCTCATCAAATTCAACATTCCTAGTCCTCTTGCTACCAGATGTGGCAGCACTCTTCTTCTTCCCCTTTTCTACTTGCTTTCCCTGAAACTCAGAAAATTTCCCAAAATACATATACAATAAATTCCCAGATTGCTTGCAATCATATTTCTAATATTTCTTTGTTTTAGTTATAACAACCAGAAAATCATAGTCATAGTATAATCACATTTGAGAATTAAAATAAAGCATTTAACAATGAGTACACAAAATAACTTCTCCTATAATTCCCATATTTATTTGATTCCATATGACACTATTATAATTTTAGAAGATTAGTCAAGGCATGCTTTGATCATGATAATTAGAAAATAAAATTCTTGCAATAAAATGAGAATAAAATGATGGAAAGAACATGTTCTCCATTCCCAGATATTATGTCTCACAATATTCCTTGAATTAATTTTCACAAGGCAAAACACAAATTGATACTTTTAGAATAACCCTACTATAATCAATCTTATGAAAGTAAATTAGCAATTTAATCATACCATTCAAAATTCTTATGTCCTAAAGCATAAAAAAAAATCATGCTAATCTAAATTTTAAGATTTAAACTTAATAATTCTCCTAATATAATTAGAATTAAAATCTAAGAATCAAAACATATCAAACATAATCTCCTTAACCATCACAACATGCAAAATAATCAAATGAATTGCAGCTGGCGCGGTTCGCGCCAAGAATCACACGAGTCGCGTGGGCTGCTCAACATGAACACTCTTAAAAAGCAGCTGGCGCTACTCGCGCCAAACCTCGCGCTAATCGCGTGAGCTTACGTTTTGGCCCTAACTTATCACTTTTCTCAGAATCATCCACAATACAATGTTTACTCTCTCCATACTCTAAGGTATATAAAATACAGGGATTAAGAAAGATAATGCGTACCTTATCACCAGCCATTTGAAGAAATTAAGAACTTGAATGCAAAGAACTTGTTGCTTCCAATGGATAAAGAAAATGTAGAAATAGCAAGAAAATATATTCTTCAAGTTATATGTCAGGAATGGGATTAAGGATTAGGTTTGCAATGTATTTATAGACCTTGGAGTAAATAGAAATTAAGATGGTTATTAAGGAATGAGTAACTGAAATTGGAAGTTATGGGTGGTTAATGGAATTGCAACGTTTAGAATGGAAGGTTATGGCTGTTGAAGAAGCGTTGTGACTGCTGAGGGAATAAGTGAGAAGTTACAAAAAGGGTTTCAAAATTTTACAATTTAAAAACTGCCTTCAAACTTTGGCGCGGATCACGGGAAGTACCACGCGAGTCGCGTGAACCTTCAGAAGCCATCCTTCTGTTTGAATCATTTGGCGTGACTAGCGCCATAATTGGCGTGAATCGCGTGAAATCCCAGAATTGCTTTTCCAATTTCTATTTTTCTATTTTTCTTTCTTTTTATTAATTTCCTAATTCAAACTAACTAGTATTAATTGAAATACTCAAAACAACTAAAGGAAATTAAAATTAAACAAAATAACAATGACTAATGAATTAAAGCACACATAAACAAACTAAAATAAAACAATGCGACAAATTAAAATCATTGGATTTCCTTCCAAGTAGCGCTTTGTTTAATGTCCCTTAGCTTGACACATCCAATCTTTAATTTTCAGGTGAAAGCAGTGGTATAGAAACAATGTTTCTATTCACTTGCCCTCCACGATATAGTTTTAATCTCCACCCATTAACTTTGAAAGGTCTATCATTATCTAGAGAAGAGATTTCAACCGTACCATAAGGAAATACCCTCTTTACCATGAAAGGTCCAGACCAACGTGACTTGAGTTTACCCGGGAAAAGTCTCAATCAAGAATTGTATAACAATACATGCTGTCCTGGCTTAAACTCCTTTGGATGGATCTTTTTATCATGCCATCACTTAGTCTTTTCTTTATAAATTCTAGCATTCTCATAAGTTGCACATCTAAACTCATCAAGTTCATTCAGTTGTAATAATCATTTTTCATTAGCTTTGGAGAGTTCAAAATTTAAAAACTTAGTGGCCTATAATGCTTTATGTTCTAATTCAACAGGAAGATGACAAGACTTACCGTACACCATTTGGAATGGTGACATACCTATTGGGGTTTTGAAAGTTGTTCTGTAAGCCCAAAGTGCATCATGTAGCTTCAATGCCCAATCTTTTCTAGCATTCCCCACTGTTTTCTCCAATATTCTCTTCAGTTCTCTGTTGGAAATTTCCACTTGTCCATTCGGCTGAGGATGATACGGTGTAGCTATTCTATGTCGAACTCCATATTTATTAAGCAAATTCTCGATCTGTTTGTTGCAAAAATGTGTGCCTCCATCATTGATAATAGCTCGAGGAACTCCAAACCTAGTAAATATATTCTTTCTCAAGAAAGAAATCACCACCTTTGCATCATTGGTAGGTAAAGCAACAGCTTCCACCCACTTAGACACATAGTCCACAGCCACTAAGATGTATTGGTTGGAATATGACTTAGAGAATGGTCCCATAAAGTCAATTCCCCAAACATTAAATAATTCTACCTCTTGGATGTTATTAAGTGGCATTTCGTCTTTACGAGATATATTTCCTGTCCTTTGACATTTGTCAAACTTCTCCACAAATTCACGTGCATCTTTGAAGATTGTAGGCCAGTAATAACCACTTTGTAATACTTTATGAGTTGTCCTATTACCTCCAAAGTGTCCTCCATAATCAGAAGAATGACGATGCCAAAGAATCTTAGGCATTTCAGTCTCATCTGCACATATGCAAATAACACCGTCAATACAATTAAAATAAAGGAATGGGTTATCCTAGTAGTACCTCCTTGCATCATGGAAAAATTTCTTTTTCTGCTGCCAAGTAAGATCTTCAGGTATTACTCCCACCGCCTTATAATTCGCCATCTCTGCAAACCATGGCCCAAGTTGAACTGTCATTACTCGCTCATCAGGAAAAGATTCATTAATTTCTAGCTCTGGTCCATCTTGCAAATTTTTGTCCTGAATCCTAGATAGATGATCAGCAACTTTATTTTCCACTCCAGCTTTATCTCTAATTTCTAATTCGAATTTCTAAAACAATAACATCCATCGCAGCAAGCGTGGTTTTGCATCCTGCTTAGTCATTAAATACTTAAGTGCAACATGGTCAGTAAATATAATAACTTTAGAACCTATTAAATAAGATCTAAATTTATCTAATGCATATACTATTACTAACATTTCTTTTTCAGTTGTGGCATAGTTAACCTGTGTCTCATTTAAAACCTTATTAGCATAGTATATAACATGTAACATTTTATTTTTCCTCTGACCAAGTACAGCACCAATGATATATGCACTTGCATCGCACATTAATTCAAAAGGTAAATTCCAATCAGGTGCTGTCAAAACAGGTGCAGTAGTAAGTTTCTCTTTTAACAAATTAAATGCATTACAACAAACTTCATCAAAGAGAAATTCATTTTCTTTGGATAAAAGTTGACTAAGAGGTTTTGCAATTTTCAAAAAATCTTTAATGAACCTCCTATAAAAACCTACATGACCTAAAAAAATTTGCACCCCATTAACATTAATGGGAGGTGGCAGTTTTTCAATCAATAGTAATTTAGCTTTATCAACTTCTATGCCTTTCCCAGAAATTTTATGACCTAAAACAATTCCATCACATACCATGAAATGACATTTTTCCCAATTCAAAACAAGGTTGGTTTCTTGACATCTTTTTAATACCTTAGCTAAATTAACTAAACATGAATCAAAGAAAGAACCAAAAAATGAAAAATCATCCATGAAAACTTCTAAACCTTTTTCTACCATGTCAGAGAAAATAGATAACATACACCTTTGAAATGTAGTCGGTGCATTGCAAAGACCGAATGGCATTCTTTTATAAGCAAAAACTCCAAAAGGGCAAGTGAAGGTTGTCTTCTCTTGATCTTCAGGTGCCACTGGGATTTGGTTGTAAGCAGAATATCCATCAAGGAAGCAATAGTAAGTATGGCCTGCCAATGTTTCCAGCATTTGATCAATGAACGAAAGTGGAAAATGATCCTTTCTAGTGGCATCATTCAATCTTCTATAATCTACACACATCCTCCATCCTGTGATAGTTCAAGTTGGAATTAATTCATTTTTTTCATTCTGAACTACCGTCATCCCTCCTTTCTTTGGGACAGTTTGAACCGGACTCACCCATGCAATGTCTTAAATTGGATAAATCATCCCTGCATCCAACAACTTCACTACTTCTTTTCTAACCACCTCTTTCATTGTAGGGTTAAGTCTTCTCTGAGGTTGCCTCACTGGTTTTATGTCATCTTCCATCAATATTTTATGAGTGCAAAAAGAAGGATTAATACCCTTCAAATCAGAGATAGACCACCCAATAGCAGTCTTGTGTTCCTTGAGTATCTTGATTAATTTTTCTTCTTCAGCACTAGACAACTCCTTGTTAATAATAACAGGATATGTCTTTTCTTCACCCAAAAACACATAGTTTAATTTTTCAGGTAGTTCTTTCAGCTCCAATTTTGGTGCTTCACTTGTGATATCAGTTTCTTTCTTTTCCAGCACCTCCATTACAACTTCTAGCTCTCCTGGTGAAGTGTCTTTGTCTCTACTCTCCATCTCCTCTGCAAGTTCTTGATCAATAGATTTCTCTGTATGCACTATAGTATCTAACACATCAATTCTGAAACAATCATCTTTGTCAATAGGATTTTTCATAGCATAAAAAACATTAAAAATTATTGACTCATCAAACATCCTAAGTTCTAATTTCCCTTGTGCTACATCAATTATAGCTCTAGCCGTAGCCAAAAAGGGCCTACCTAAAAGAACAGGTATTTCACTTTCTTCCATATCTAAAACTATAAAATCAGCAGGAAAAATAAATTTATCAACCTTTACCAAAATATCTTCAATGACTCCACTCGGTTTCCTCAATGATCGATCTGCAAGTTGAAGAGACACCATAGTAGGCTTCAACTCCATAATCCCTAGAGACTGGCATACTGATAAGGGCATTAGGTTGATGCTTGCTCCAAGGTCACATAATACTCTTCCCACATTGATATTACCTATGGCAATGGGAATATTAAAACTCCCTAGATCTCGAAGCTTGGGAGGAACTCTCTTTTGAATGATAGCACTGCACTCTTCAGTAAGCACAATTGTTTCACATTCCTGCAACTTATGCTTTCTAGACAGTAAATCCTTCATAAATTTAGCATAGTTAGGCATGTTAGCTAAAGCTTAAGCAAAAGGAATATTAATATTTAACTTTTTAAACATCTCTAAAAATTTAGCATACTGTTTCTTTTGAGCTTGTTGCTTCAGCTTCATTGGATACGGTGGTTTCTCAAAACGAGAGAAATCCATTACCTTTTAAGGATTTGCAACAGCTAGTTCCTTTTCCTTTCTTGCTTGAGTTGCCACTTCTACTTCTTTCTCACCACTTTGAATTATTTCAGCTTTCTCTTCGGCATTTTTCTGCATTGTTTTAGCCTTCTCTTGAGGTGTGAGCACAGTTCCACTCCTTGTGATGATTGCTTTAGCTTGCTCTCTTGGATTGACTACTGCGTCACTAGGAAACTGCCCTTGCTGTCTTTCTGCAAGTTGCTTTGATAATTGACCAATCTGATTTTCTAGATTCCGGATAGAAGCATCTTGATTTTTATGATGAGCTCTGGTTTCATTAATGAATGCATTAGTAGCTTGAATATGCTCATTAGTAGTCTTTGACAGTTGCAACATGGCTTTCTCCAATTCAGATGGCTCCTTAGGTGGAATAGGTGGAGGTTGTAAATAATTATTAGATTTGTAATCCAACCCTCCTCCTTGAAATCTCCTCTGAAAATTATTACCCATAGAAAAATTCTGATTTCTCTGAAAATTCTGCTGAGGTCTTTGATCTTGCCAAACACCATTCACTTGAACTGGATCAGCTCCTATTAATGTAGGACATTCATTAGACTCATAATCTCCTTGACAATACTCACAAGTGACAACATTCATTTAAATTGATGACGCTTGAGCTGCAGTAACTTGAAACTTATCAAATTTCTCATTGAGCTTGGCTAGCTGCTGTGACAACAATTTTTGTTCAGCTAGCATGACATCGCTGCTTCCCAACTGAATAACCTCACGTTTAGGCTGAATTATCACACTTTCATTCTCATTCGTGGCCAAAGAATCAATCAACTCATAAGTTTGAGCTGCTGTCTTTGATCTTATAGAGCCTCCAGCTGCAACATTCACAATTAACCTGGATTCAGGCGTCATTCCATTAAAGAAAATGTCTACCTTCTTCCCAACTGGCATGTCATATTGAGGGCACTTTCTAATCAATTCTTGGAATTGGTTCCAAGCTGCACACAATGTCTCTCTTCCATTCTGAGTGAAGTTAGTAATCTCATTCACTAACTTATTATATTTTTCCATAGAAAAATATTGTGCGAAGAATTTTGTAGCTAGCTCTTCCCAAGTAGTGATACTGTTTGAAGTTTGTCTATCTAGCCACCGGAGAGCTTTACCTTTAACAGCAAAAGGAAACAATCTAAGCCTGATTGCGTCGTCCGTCACTCCTTGATGTCTAATGGTGTCACAGATCCTTAGAAATCTGTCAACAAAATCATGTGGATCTTCATCATCTTCTCCACCAAACTGACTTTGTTCCACCAAATTGATTAAGGACGGATGAATGTCGAAATGATTGGCTTCAATTGGTGGCCTGACAATACTAGATGTTGGCCTAGTGAATAATGGAGCAAGGATATCTTCCATCAATTCATCCTCTGGATGTGGTGGATAGTTGTTTCTTTTAGCCATCTCTAGTTCTATCTCAGGTTGTGAACTAGAGTTCTCTACTTCCTTCCTCTGTTTAACTAATCTCCTATTCCTCCTGACAGTTCATTCTATTTCTGGATTGTACTGTAGAGCTCCAGGATCAAGTATACCTCGCATACACTAAGGAAATCAGATCAGTAATAACAAGAATTCCAATCTTAAAGATTAAAAATTATTATAAAATTAGCGTTTTCAATCCCCAACAACAGCGCTAAAAACTTGTTGCGTACTCGGCAAGTGCACCGATCGTTTCAAGTAATAAAATGATAAGTAAGATATCGTTCCAACGAGGATTGAAGCACTAAATTTACTTGCAATTTATTATCTTTAAATTGGAAGAGAAATAATATAATTGAAGAGAATATGATTGTGATTTGGAGTTAAGAAATTATAACAACTGAATTAAAATTGAAGAAAATTCTAAAGCAATGTAAATTAAAGATTATGTAGTAATGAGAAATAATTGTAGTCAGAGCGCTTCCACTTTTGATCCCTACCAGTTATATTTGAATTAGTTATTGATTTCAATAACTATAATTGTTCAGAGAATGTATTTTTCATAAATAGCTAAATCCTAATTCCTCAGTAATTTAACCCTTTAACCAACTCAAAACCCTAATTCCTTAGTGATTTCTTATTAAGTTAAGCATTAAATAATACATCAATTATTCTGCAATCCTACATCCCTATCCCTAGGTAATGTAAAAACTGTTATTCTATCGCTTTCAGAAATTAGAATTTCAATATTCCTATTGTAAATCCCAACCCTTAGTACCTTAGCAGATTGATCAATTCCATTAAGGAAATTTCAAGTAAAGAACAAGATAGAATAAAACAATTATAATCATTAATTTCAATATTAATTCAATATAGAGGAGTTCACATCAGTTGGCTCTAACCACAATAATAGAGGAATTAGCCAAACATAATTATGTCTGACTTTAATACAATGATTGGAAGGTACATAAAAAGAATACTAATGAAGAAGAGTGTGCAAACCCTTCAATCTTGGCCTATTCTTAATCTTCCTTCCTCGTCTTCTTGATCTTTTCCAATCCTTTTTTTCTCTGTTTTTGCCTCTGTGTTCAATGTGTTAGCCCCCTCTTGTTCTGTTCTCTTACGTTCCTATTTATATCTAGGTTATAAAAGCCCTAATATCTTTTATTTTTATGTTATCTTTAAGCTAATTCGTAATTCCTGTGTCGTTAGCCTGACTGGCGTGACTCGCGTGGGCTGCTTCAAGTGTGGCGTGAATAGTGCGTAACTGGCGCGACTCGTGTGAGCTTCCAGAAAACATTAGCTTCTTTATTTTGCTTCTTTTCTTCCTTTTCTTGTCTCCTCATATAAAAAATGCACAGAATTAGTGATAAAAATAATAATAATGAAACTTATACCTATTCTAGCATTTATTTGATATTTCTACTTAATTTATTAATGATTTTATTCTAAAAACTACTCTATGCTAGCAGCATATCACGGCTCCAGCAAAAGGATTTCTCTCCAATATCACCTATTGCTGCTCATCTGCTCCCACGAACGAAGGTTCGCGATCATCACAGGTACCAACCACACAGTACATGATTGCAAGGATGAGTTTACTATAAAGATCAACAAGCACCAAATAACAATCAGTTGTGTTAAGATTAATGGCTCATTTGGTTGGATGGAAAGAAAGGAAGGAAAGAAAAGTTTGAAATTTTAATTGAAGAGAAAAGTGGAAGGAAAAAATTGAATTTTTGTTTCTTATAGAATTCACACAATTCCTTCCACTTTTTCTTTCCAACCAAATAGAAGAAAATACACCATGTTTTCTTTCCATCCAACTAAACACCCCAGAATATCCCATTTCTGATATGCTTTTAGTCTTTTTTCTACCAAAATTATGTTATTAATTTATTTAAATTTTGACACAAAATTTTAGTAGTTTAAAGCAAGACAGTATATATACTGATACTGCCGAAGCCAATTTTGCCTTTCAATTATTGAACTTACAAAAGGCTGCCTCTTTTGTTTGTTCTGTAATTATCTTTGATTTATCCATTGATGATGGGATCATGCATTCTATTGAGTAGGGAATATCATTGAACTGTATGATAAAGGATAGTTCAGCAACTTCAGCTGGTTGTTAGTGTTAATGGTATTGAGAATAAGAGTAACATTTTTGTTTTTGTCCAAACTTAAATAACTTACTCATAATTTGAATGTTTATTTTGTCATATTCACATACGTTCTGATACAATGGGTGGTGGATGAGTGGATTTTGTCCTTTGCAAAAATTATCTCACTTTTGATTGTTGGAGCTTTTTCCCTCTGTGTTTGTCTCATTTAATGCTCCATAATATGCAAAATCGCTTGCTTGCAATGAATTACATAGAAGAAGGACATGATGACACACTTTTTGAGGTTCACAGGTTGCAACTTTCTCTAATAAACTTCTTTTATACGTAATTTTGATCATTGGCAGTGTTTAATAAACTTTATTGATTTTTCATAAATGTTTAATGACATATGTTGCTGCATCCCCATCTGCCTATTGCTACAGTTGCAGTCTTCTGTGTTATGTTGTTATACTTCTGCTGCCTCACTATAATACCCTCTCTATTTCTGTTTGTATGCAAGTGTCTCTGACGGTTACATTCTACTCCATCACTCTATTCCTTCAAATTGTGCAACCCTTTTTCATGATCATTTATTACTACATATTATACACTAGTACTGCTTAATTATTAAGATCATAACATAACATGTCTTATTTTCACTTAATTAATTCAATTTTGCCTCTAATTTTTTAAATCTAGGTAGCTGTATTCAGTTAGGATTGGACACCTTATAACTTCTCATACATAACAGTATATATAGATATGTAGTAGTAGTTGAGACAAAACATTTAGTCCAATCAAAGATGTGTTTAAAGTTCTACCCTTCTCATCACTTTGCAAGTGGATCTGCTAGATCAAAATTATGTTGTTTGACATGTAGGTATATGGCTAGTGTACTAATGTCAGAAGTGGGGGAAAAATAACTATTGTTGAAAACTTAAAGTACAATTTGGAAGCTTATTCTTGTAAAGTTTTAATGACACAAAATAAAGTAGAATGAACTAAGCGGTTATGTCTTTTGTTTGAGGAAGTTAGCGGAGTTGTTGGCTGTTAAGATGGATGTAGCAACTAAACCACACCATTTAGGATTCAAACCCTAATAACATGCTTAAGGAGTTCAAGCCCCGACCAGTTGAACTAACCATTGCTGGTTTCATAGAGTAGATCTACTTGTAGAATGTTATCACTAGTGAATTATATTAGTAAATTCTAACCCATAGAGCCAAGTGTCAATAAGCTAATTCTTTAACCAACACTAAAGAAACTACTAAAGAATAAAAAAAGACTGATTTGTGTGTCTTATATTTTACTATTTAGTTTGATACCACGCAGGAAAACATTTAGTTCTGCAGTTACATAGGCTTGTTTGATGGTGAGCATTTAGAGAAAAATTAATTTTATAACTGATAAAATTTCCTGTTTTATTTTCTAGTCTCCTTTGTTTTCACCTATTTTTTCTATTATCCCTTATTTATCTCTTTATCGCTTGTTTTATTTCTTCTTCAATCAGATACCTTGTGCTCCTTTTTTTCTAGATAATTTCTACCCATGTTATTTTTCTCCTATTAGTGTCAAACATGACACTAAATTATTATGAACATCAACAAAAATATATACATGTCTTATAATATTCAGAATTGGGTTTCTAATTAGCATATAAAACACATAAGGAAAAACTCATAATACTTGTTCTTTTATGAATCTGGCCACTTCTCATAAGGAAGAAAACACATATTGTTTGATTATAAGAACTTATTTTCTATTGTATATCTTGTTAAATTTCCTTTCGGACTTCTTTTGTCATTTTCTTGTGTTTCTTAGCTGTTCAAAAAAATCAAAGACAGCAACATACAAATATATGCTTTTGAGCTTCTGCTGATCTAAACGATTGAAACCATACTCAGTGGATGATTAATTTGAACATTTTTTTATGCCATTTATCATCTATCACCATAACTTTCAAATACTAAATTGGAATGAATTAGAGCTTCATACTAAATGTTTCTGAAGTTTGTCAAAAGTTAATTTCTCATTCTTTTGTTACTGTATGCTAATTCCTAACTACACTTTTAACTCCACAAACTCCTGTCTCTTAATACCTGTAAGAAGTGAAAGCTTTTGAGCAATGGTCATGATCATGACATTAATTTTTATGTACTATGGAATTGGGCCTTGCTATGAATTAATACAAATAAGGCAACTAAATTTGAATGCAATCATTAGACTAAGTTATCAACTGATCTAAACAACTTCCAAAGATTGCAGGATTTGAATTCAGAGATGGATCCAGAAAGATCAGCAGAGGACTAATTCTCCAAGCTGCACCCTTCCATGCCTGTAAACACCAAAATTGGAATAGTGGGTGCTAGTCCAAGTGGCTTATTAGCTGCTTATGCACTGGCCAGGCTTGGTTACAATAATATCACTATCTTGGAGAAGCATCATACAGTTGGTGGCATGTGTGAATCAGTAGAAATTGAAGGTATCCTAAATCTTAATATCACTCTCTAGCTGATCTAATTGACTATGGAATTTAATCATAATATATTTTTATGTAGGCAAAGTATATGATTTGGGTGGCCAAGTTTTGGCTGCAAGTAGTGCTCCTGTCATCTTTCACTTGGCAAAAGAGACAGGCTCTCCACTAGAAGAAATGGATTCCTACAAGCTTGTTGTTATTAACAGTTCTTCTGGAAAATACCAACATGTTAAAGTTACTGATGATTACGTATCTGTTATGACACTAACACTAGAAATCCAAGTTAGTATACTGTTTGTCTTTCATAGACATATATAAAGAAAGTTGCTTAATATTATAACTTGAAAGTTGAAAGATTAATGATGTTAATTATACTTGTGCTACTAACACGAAAAGGTAAAGAATTCTGGTCATTTTGGGGTTCATGCTCTCAACAAAGTTGCTTCAGACTTAGCTCTAGATTATCTTGAGCGTCATGCATTTAAATATGTTCCTAAATCTTTGGCTTATGGTTACACTACTTCATGATATGGATTTATTAAAGACATGCATTATGCTTACATTCATGAATTAACCAGAACTTCCATGGCTAGAAAAATTCGATGATTCAAAGGTGGATATACAAGTCTTTGGCAGAGGATTGCTGAATCACTTCCTATAAAACTTCATTATAACACTGAGTTGTTAGCAATTGGGCGAAACTCTGACAGTGTCACTGTTAACGTTAAGGGCTCAAATGAAATTGAAACTATGGAATTTGATAAGATCATAGTATCTGGTAACTTTCCATTAAAGTATGGAAGAACTTATAGATCAGTGTCTTCAACTTGCTTAGGTATGTACACTTGTCACTGCTTCATATTTACATATTGTTTTTGTTTATAAATTTAATTAGAATATGTTAAATTAAAATACATTGACAGTGTAATTTACACTGTCGCCCAATCATGAATTGACATATAACAAACATTGTTAACTTTGGTAATACTGCTAATTGTTATAAAATTCATATTAATGATAATTTCTAATTAGTTGATAGTCTAATTTTACGCTGACAGTATATGAGAATCAAACTCTTTTCTTGTGGCAGAGATTGAAACAAAAGTAATGGATGTAAGTGAGGTTGAAAAGGATTTGTTCAGCAAAGTAGAAACAAATGACTACTACACAACAGTTTTAAAGATCAAAGGTCTGGAACATATGCCGGTTGGATTTTATTATTTTGGTGAATATATGGAAGATCCCAGCACAATTGTAAATCCAGTAGCCATGCAGAAATTTTATGCTGACAGTAACATATTATTGTTCTGGTCCTATGGCAACTCTGCTGATATTAAGGGATTCTTTTTGGTTGGAGCCGCCAAGCCGACGTGATGACGTTGGATTCCTTTTTGGAGAAAGAGTTGTGTTTTGTTAATCAACTCTCTCTTAGTTAGTCTTTGGCTTTTTATTGATATGTAATTTCAGGTGTATATACACGTAAAGCTAAAGGAAGTTCTGACATGTGGATGACATGTACTAATTTAATATATATGTATAGTGTGTTTAAATATGTAATTGTAATAGTGTTTGATAATCGTATTATCGCGAAAAATTTACCATCATTTTCAGAATCAAATTAATGAAGTTTTATTAAAAATTGAAGTTGCACGATTAAGAGTTAGTGATATCGTAGCGACGAGGCGGGTCGTTACATTAGTGGTATCTGAGCAGGTCGAACCTTTTCGGCCAATGAGTTATGAGTCTGCTATGTTTCTCTGTGCATGGTGCGTTTGCTTGTTGAATGTTTGATGTTTGAGTGTTTGATTGTTTTGTAGTTGATTGAGTTGTTTGTGTTTGAGATTGACTTACATTGTTGTGATGCATATGTTGTGGAGGTTTATTGGTGTGGTTTTGTCATGTTTGTATTCTTGATGTCTGTTATACCATAAGTTCCAGTGCCTTGTCACAAGTTATCAGACTGGCCATCTGTGTAATTCGTGAAGTGCAATGGGACACTATGGCAAGCAGTCAGGAATACAAAGAGTGAAGAATAAGTGTTAATGTCTCAAGAGAGACCTATTGTAGAGGACTGATTTCTTGAGGCATCAACTTTTAATGGTAATTAAGTGGGGACGTTAGTAGGTGTAGAATTGTTTTGTTCTTTTGTTGTGTGTATTCCTTCCAAGTTCTCACTCCTTGGTGTGCGTAAGAAGTGATGGTTGGTAGGAATGACTGTGCAATAGTTGATGTTCTCCAAGCTTTGAGGCTGAAAGTCAAGCTGTGACCTGAGAAACCTTCAATAGGGTATTTATGGAGAAATACTTTCCTGAAGTTGTTAGAAACAAGAACGAGATAGAATTCTTAAAGCTTAAGCAAGGGAGTATGACTGTGGCTGAGTATGCAGCTAAGTTCGAAGAGTTGGTGAGGTACTTTCTCATTATCAAGGAAGATATGGAATTCCGTTACTTGTGCTATTTGACTCCGGTGCGACCCATTCGTTTATATCCCGTTTGTGTGTAAAGAAACTTAAACTTTCTGTGTCTTTTTTTTTGAATGGTGATCTTGTGGTAGAAAACAAGTAGCGTTTAAGGAATAGAAAACCAACACAAGAATTTATATTGGTTCACTTCTCAAGAGAAGCTACATCTAATTCTTCTAATCAACACTAGATTAGAGTTCCACTATTATAAAATTTCAGTTCTTACAAGCTTTACAACGACCACTCTTTATCAACACTAGATAAAGAATAGAAATCTAAAACCCTATTAGATTCCTAATGATGAAGACATAGAGAATCCTTCTCTACTCTTCCCTCTAGAGAAACCCACTCTAGAAAAAAGAACTTAAAGCACCTTTTACAATAGTTTCAAACTACCAAGAATACAAAAACAAAATTACAACAAGAGATAATGGAGAGAGACAACCTAATGATCCAATGAATATGGTTACCAATCAGATTTGAAATGCATAAATCAATTTCAAAACTTTCTCTCCAAAACTTCTTTGAAAAATCTTGCCCAAGAAATCTTTCAATACACCATGAAGATTAAAAAGTGGGACAAGAGCTTTGTTAACTCAGAAAATCCTTTCTAACTTTGAGAAGGCTTGAATATGCTCAGAAAAGTTGTAAGTCCAGACAAGCCTTCATTCTATTTATAACAAATGTTTATAACAAAATGTAATCGATTATAGCACCAAGTAATCAATTAAATTATCTTATGTAATTGATTAAATTGCCAAATAATCGATTAAAATGCCTGGGAACTGCAACGAGCAAAATAATCAATTAAACCGAGTCATAATTGATTAAAGCAGTCAGGTTCAGTTTTGAAAACAAGCTTGTGTAATCGATTACAAATTCTGGTAATCGATTAAAGTAGTCATGCATATTTAACAATGAACTTAAGTAATCGATTACGATATCATGGTAATCGATTAAGACAGTGAGACATGCTGTTCATTTTGTACTATGTAATCGATTACATAAGCATAGTAATCGATCAATATGTTCTTCATGGCTTTTCCAGATTTTAAAACAGAGCCTGTAATCGATTAAAACATTGTGTAATCGATTAAAGCAGTGAGATTTCATTTTTCCAAAAACTTAACCATGAGAAATTAGTTTCTTATAAAACCATGAATAGCTTTAATGCTTTAATGAAATTATGTATGCATGTTAATGATTATGTTCATGTAATGCAAGGATCATAAGATTAGCTTCTCATACACTTAACCAAATTACAAATTCCTTGGCATGTGAAAAGCTAAAATCTTTCTTCAAATGCACAAGCTTCTTCTTTAGCTTCATCTTCTTCCTGCTCCCCCTATATCCAACAATCTCCCTCTTTTTGACTTTGAACATGCCAAATATCAATTGTCTATTTGTTTAGCTTTTAAGTGCTTTGAGGGATGAATGATAGGAGACTCAGACTTGTTAACTTGAAATCAAATCAGCTTTTTGCCAAGAACAAGTGTTAAGTATGGTTGCTTGCATAAACATTAATCAATTCCTTTAATATTGCTCCCCCTTACTTCAGCATTTTTCAATTTAAAAAACAGAGTAGAGCAATCAGATTACAATTATTTCTCCCCCTATTTGACTTATCAAAGACAAAAAAATAACAATATAGTATAACCATGGAGAATATAGGAAAAGAGAAAAACTTAACTTTTATTAATTAAAATAGAAATTGCAGTACATTAATCAAAGAGGACTTCAACCAAGGAACATAGACCAAAGCATAAAAACATAACAGCAACAGAAACTAAAAAGAAAACACAAACAACCTAAATGATTTTATCAAACTCATCAAGAACAATCCTAGCTTCTATGTTTTCTAGCCTAGACTTCATCTCTTCCAAGGATGAATTAGTCTTAGCCCTGTGCTCATGGTGGAGAGACAATAAGGCATCCATCTTTTGAATCATGAGAAATTCCAATGGAGAATATTGTTGAGATTTAGGATCTATTTCAGCTTTTTCATCAGCAGCACCTCCTTCACCTCCAGCTTGAGGTTGTTGTCCAGCCATTTGCCATCCATTGACTATTTTCACCAATCCAAGCTTATGCAGATGATTCTCCTTGATGAGGTTGGTGGAATCATTTGTGTGATCAACCACCTCATCTGTTACATCAATTTGGAAGTAATCTGTAAACTTGGATACAAGAACAACATAAGGAAAATTATAACTAATCAGCCTATTGGATTTCACCATTGTTTCCATAAAGACCATGATGCAATTGATCTGAGTGGAGGTCTTTATGCCATGAACAAGCTATGAATCATCATATGTGATTTGAGCATGATTGGTAGACCTAGGGGTAATGATGTAGGTGATGATGCAATGAAGTAATTTATCTTTCCCTGTCATATTTACTACACCAAGCCTTGTCTTCAGCCTTGCTTAGGGGTCTTGAAGCATCCCCTTATAGCCAGCAGAGGAGATACCTGCAATAGCTTCCCACACATCATCATCTATAACCATGGGTACTCCTTTCACTTAGAAACAAATTATCCCATCCATGCTAGCCTTTGCACAGGTGAAAAACACTTTCACCAACTCAGGGTAAAAAGTACCCTTGAGTTCAAGGAATTTTTTCAGCCCTTGAACCTCTAGTAGGGTAGGAAACTGAAAGCCCTCCCTAATAAACCAATTAAGGTCAAGGTATTTGGGTTGCATCACCAGTTTGGTGGCATTGAATTGCAGATAAGTCATTTTATGTTTTTCTTCAGTAAACTAAAGATTCAATCTATTTTCAGTAGAACTAGATGATTCTCCAGCCTTTATTTTTCTGGTTTTGATTCTTTTAGAGGTAGACATGGTGTTTGGGCTGTGTTTAGAATAGAGAAGAAGAAAGTTGCAGAAAATAGAAACTTGAGGAGAAGCAAATTCAAGTGTGATTTTTCCTTTGGGGAAAAGCTGAATATATACATGTTTCTAGGTTTCGAGATTTGAAATTTGAATGAATGGAACAACTATTTCAGTTGCCCAGAGGTTTAAATGCTTTGTTCAGGTTTGAATTTTGAATTTAAAAGCAGTTGGGCAGTTTTGATTTCCAAGAAATCTGTAGAGATTTCAGAAACTGCCATAAGTAATCGGTTAATTTGTTCTTAATAAGGGTTGTTTATCATGGTGTAATTGATTAATTCCAGAGAGACCTAACAGTAGAGTAGAAGATGAGACACATGTAATCAATTATCCCAACGTGTAATCGATTATTCCAAAGAGAATATTGGTTCAGAGAAAAATTTTATTGAACAGTAATCGATTATTCCACTGTGTAATTGATTATTACAGTGAGTTTTAAGATTGATGATTCAATTTTTATGGAATGTAACTGATTAAATGGTTGTTGTAATCGATTACTTGAGACATAAAATCACTCTAACAAGGTGTAAGCTTCAAATAATCGAGTAATCCGCATTGTAATCGATTATAACAGTGCATTTTGCAGAATGAATAGTTATTATGCAGCACAATTCGAGTTTTAGAAGCACATGTGAGGTTTATCAAAATAAGATGCAATAACATATAGACAAACACATAACAATCATGCTAGCATATGTTGGACTCATGAAGAATACCTAGCATGTTCCTAAGAGTATAGAATCTATCTCTAGCCAAAGATTTAGTGAATATATCATCCAATTAATTATGTGTATCAATGAACTCAATTTTGATGTTACCATTTTGAATGTGGTCTCTAAGGAAATGATGTCGTATCTCAATGTGTTTGGTCCTTGAGTGCATTATTGGATTCTTGGATATGTTTATGGCACCTGTGTTGTCACACAACAAGGGAATTTCTTTTAATTCTTCACCAAAATCTTGTAATTATTGCTTCAACCAAAGAGTTTGAGCACAACAGCTTCTAGCAGAGATGTACTCAGCTTCAGCAATTGATAGAGCAACACAAGATTGCTTCTTGCAGTGCCATGAGATAACTGAGTTGCGTAGGAGCTGGCAAGTTCCACTTTTACTTTTTCTATCCAATTTGTACCCTGCAAAGTTAGAATCAGAATATCCAATTAAGTTGAGTAATGCACCTTTGGGATACCAAAGACCAACTTTTGGTGTTGATTTAAGATATTTGAGGATTCTTTTTACTGCAGTGATTTGTGATTCTTTGGGAATTGCTTGAAATCTTGCACACAAACACACACTCAACATGATATCTTGTCAACTAGGTGTCAAATATAGCAAGGATCCAATCATTCCTCTGAATTTTGACTCATCAACCTTCTTCCCTCTTTCATCTGAATCAAGATAGGTTGATGTTGCCATTGGAGTTGCAGTATCTTTGCTTTTCTCCATTTCAAACTTTTTAATCACTTCAAGGAAGTATTTGGTTTGATTTATAAATGTCCCGTTCTTCATTTGCTTCACTTGAAGTCCAAGAAAGAATGTTAATTCTCCCATCATTGACATTTTAAACTCATTCTGCATAGAGATGGAAAATTCTTTGCATAAGGATTGATTAGTTGAACCAAAGATTATATCATCAACATATACTTGAACCAATAAAATATCATTGCTTTGCCTTTTGATGAACAAGGTTTTATCAACATGTCCTCTTATGAAAGATTGTTCAAGCAGAAATTTGCTCAATCTTTTATACCAAGACCTTGGAGCTTGTTTTAAACCATAAAGAGCTTTTTTGAGTTTGAAAACATGGTTTGGATATTTGAAATCTGCAAAACCAGGAGGTTTCTCCACATAGATTTCCTCCTCAATATAACCATTTAAAAAAGAACTTTAACATCCATTTGAAACAGTTTAAAATCCATCAAACATGCATATGCAAGTAACAATCTAATGGCTTCTAACCTTGCTACTGGAGCATAGGTCTCCTCATAGTCAATGCCTTTCTCTTGGTTGTAACCTTTTGCAACCAATCTAGCTTTGTTTTTTACTATGATACCACCCTCATCAAGTTTGTTTCTAAAAACCCATTTAGTGCCAATAGGTTTGAAAGAAGAGGGTCTAGGAACAAGTTCCCAAACTTTATTTCTTTTAAATTGATTCAGTTCATGATGCATGGGATGCATCCAATGTTCATCAAGTAAGACTTGATCAATGCTCTTAGGTTCTATTTGTGAAACAAAAGCCATATTACAGCAAAAATTTCTCAATGAAAATCTAGTAGATACTCCCTTTGTAACTTCACCAATTATATTATCAAGGGAGAGATCTCTTGTAGTTCTCCATGTTAGAATCAAGAAGCTGAAGCAAAGGATTCAAAGAATGATTGAAATGAATTTTGATATTTTACATGCCTAATCAAGTTGATGGCATATGTAATTATGATTAAGCTTGGTTCATTAGATAAAGCCTTATAATCCTCATTAGCTTTTTGGTAATTCATGCATTCAAACACTCATTGATAGGATTTGATCATGTTGTTATATGCAAAGTTATAGAATTTCATAAAGGCATTTAGATTTGTGTAAAATAGTTTATTACTGCTTTAATCGATTACGTAGGTGGAATAATCGATTACAGGCATGTTAGTGTTTTCTGGAAAATGCCTTATGAACATTTTAATCGATTACCACTAGCTTGTAATCAATTAAATAAGCTTTACACAGAATTAGGAACTTACTGGTATAATCGATTATCTTGGAAAATAATCAATTACATAAGCTTCTGCATAATGTTACACAACATGTTCACCTGGTTTAATCGATTACTAGATGTTTGTAATCGATTGAATATGCATTGTTAAGTTTTAGTCATGTTCTGGCTTAATCGATTATTTGGGTACTTAATCGATTACTTGTGTGTATTGTGAAACTATGTTTTTCTGGCTTAATCAATTACATGGTGATATAATCGATTATTCTGTTCGTTCAAGATTTCCAGATTTATGATGAACAATATAATCGATTATATGGATAAAATAATCGATTACAGTAGTTAAAATAATCGATTACTGTAACAAATTAATCGATTACAGGTAGTTAAAATAGTTTTTTTATAAATAGAAAAGCTGAGTCTGAGTGAAAAAAAGAAAGAGAAAAGAGAGATACTCGAGAATACTTTGTGTTTTACATTCTCTAAGAGCTTTCAAGTGTTCAAAGTCTGAATTTAGTGAGATAATCAAATGTGTTAAGATCTACATGTGTGTTGAACCTTAATACTCATTGTGTGTGAACATCTATTCAAGCTAGTGATTAAAGAAGAGTCAAGAAAGCATGGTAGTCATCATCTCAGGTTGATTGAATCATTCATATCATTTTAGTTGCTGAGGAATATGAGGTGATATCTTTCTTGAACCTAAAGCTTGTGTTTTGTTGTTATTTGTTGTATGTTTTTGTTGAATTTCCATATAACATTTGGGTTCTTTAAAGCTTTTCTAGAAAGGGTTTTCTAAGGGGAAGAACAAAGAAGGGATCTTTGGTTCTTGGTCTTTTGAAAAGTCTACAGTGAGTAGATTTTGAATTTTACCTAGGGTAGGTAAGAGAGATCATTTTGTAAGCTTGAAAAGAACAAATATTTGGTATAGTGGAACTCTAACCTAGATTGGGCTGGAAGGAAACTGGATGTAGCCTCCGGGGTTGAGAGGTGAACCAGTATAAATCTTGTGTGCATTTAAATTTCAGTTTATGTTTCATTAAAATTCTTGAAGTTAAGAATTTGCTTATCATATAAATTTGGTTTCAACACAAGTGTTATTTGGTTGATGAAGTAAAGTGACTTACAATTGGTTTTAAATAAGATACAGTCCTTGTGAAATCTTCTGCTGTTACATATTTTAAGAGGAAATTTTAAAACTCTGAGGTTAAACCAATTCACCCCCCTTCTTGGTTTATTTGAATAAGTATTCATTGTATTTTCAATTGGCATCAAGATCTGGTTCTTGTAATTTGCTCAAGATCTTTTTCAAATCTTCGACAATGAATGCTAATCAAATAACATTCAAGGAGGGAGCCTCATTGAATAGACCACCTTTGTTTGAAGGAGAACATTTTAGTTTTTGGAAAAATAGAATGCAAATCTTCATCCAATCAAATGACCCGGGTGCTTGGAATTGTATTGAGAAAGGTCATTTTATTCCTACCAAAGTTGTTGATGGCAAATCAATACCAAAAGAATGGGATGAAATGTCTGAAATAGAAAAGAAATTAACTCAATATGATTTCAAGGCAAAGAATATGATAACTTCTGCATTATCTTCCGATGAATTTTTCAGGACTGTTAGGTGTAAAAGTGCCAAAGAAATGTGGGAACTTCTTGATGTGACGCATGAAGGAACAGATGATGTGAGAAGATCAAGGAAACACACTCTCATACATGAATATGAAATGTTCAAGATGAGAGATGATGAGAACATCTCACAGCTTCAAACTAGGTTCACCCACATAGTGAATCATTTGCTTGGGCTAGGGAAAACCTTTAATGTAGAAGAGCTGAACATCAAGATTCTCAAATGTCTAACAAGAGATTGGCAGCCTAAAGTCACAATCATTAAAGAATCAAAGGATTTATCAAAGATGTCCATGACAGCTATGTTTGGTAAGCTCCTTGAATATGAACTTGAATTGTCTCAATTAACTCATGGTGAAGATGCAGATAAAAGGCATAAGAGTATAGCATTAAAAGCTGCACCTTCAAAGATTGAAAGAGAAGAAGATTTAAGTGATGATGATGATGATGAGAATATGAATCTCATTGTAAGGAAGTTTACCAAGTTTTTAAGGAATCACAATGCTGAGTATAATCAAGTTTCACATCAAAGTCTCAACAACACTTTTCAATTTCATTAACTGTAAGAGTTTCACTTGAGTACTCCTTACCAAGATATATGTAATTCACTCAACACTCAAGTGTATAAGGGTTATTATAATAACTCAATCCAACACAGTTATAGTACTACCATAAGCTTGATTATATTCTCAAGTTCTTGAGGATAAGAAACATAACTGCATGCACAACTAATCAAAAGGTCTTTATAAGGTTGTAACTTGGCCTGACTTAGGGGTAGGAAGATTTCTGAATAGTAGCTAAGTTAAGATTGGATTTAGATAGAAATTCCCCAAGTCCACTCAGACAAGATACAACTTATTCACTCTCATCTCTTAAAGAGGAGATGCATTTAGATCCACCAGCTGGTAGAATAATTCTGTATGGGTTCAATCTGATAATACAATGAATACCTAATCTAATAAACCAAGAGGGGGGGTGAATTGGTTTTTGCCCCTTTTTGAAACTTCACTTCAAAATCAAACTCAGTGGAAGAAATACTTTGGATCGTATCTTAAAACAAAAACAAGTTTAGAAATTAGTTTATCTTTTCCAATCACTTAACTCTTGTGCTGAAACAAAGTTTGAATTGATTCACAAAATAATATCACAAGCAATTGAATGTAATGTAAATCAAAACACAATTACACACAAATTTATACTGGTTCACCTCTAACCACTTGAGGCTACATCCAGTTGTCTTCTAATCTAAACCAGATTAGAGTTCCACTAACAATATTCAATTCTTTACAAGCAATCAGTCAAGTCTCTTTCACCCACCCTAGGCAAAATCTAAATCTAATCCCAAGATTTATCTAAAGACTTAGAACCTGAGCACACCACTCAGTTCTACCCACTAGAAACCCTATCTAGTTATGCTTTAAAGAATTCCAAACTGTTACATGGAAAGATTCAAATCAAACTAAGAAAACAAATGAAATCTCACAAATAATAGAACTAGAGATTCAAGAAAGATGTCACCTTAATCCTTTTGCAGCAGAAAAGGGATTACACGAAATTTAAAACCTGTGTAGATGAATAAAATGCAA
Source organism: Glycine latifolia (assembly GCA_013407115.1). NCBI lineage: Eukaryota > Viridiplantae > Streptophyta > Magnoliopsida > Fabales > Fabaceae > Glycine > Glycine latifolia. The sequence continues at coordinate 19,932,467 of CM023959.1, read as the reverse complement.
TCTTGAATGATCTTGCTACAGATTAATGCATGAATGATCACTAGGTAGCCTCTTCTTTTACACAAGCTTCATGATTCTCACATATATGAACAACCCAAATGAAAAAGACTCTTTCTTCACTTTAGAGCACTCAAAGAATGTTAATACACTTTTGTAATGAAAGCTCTCGAAAAATGAAACTCTGAGTTTGTGAGTCAATGCATGTCTATTTATAAAAAAACAGATTTAACAGTCTGTAATCGATTATTTCGACAATGTAATCGATTAATTTAACTCAGGTAATCGATTAATTCGACCATTTAATCGATTAAAGTGTTCATAGCAATTCTGGAAAACATGCATGATCAAAGTAATCGATTATATTAACTTTTAATCGATTATTCCAGTGGGTTCCATTTTTGCCTCTAGCATATTTAATCGATTACGATTAATTAGTAATCGATTAAATCACTTCTAAAACTAAACAGAATCATGCAGAAGGCTTATGTAATCGATTATATCCTTATGTAATCGATTATTCCAATGAGTCTTATTTTTGCTTCTAGCATATTTAATCGATTACGATTAATTGGTAATCGATTAAATCACCTTATATACTACACAGGATTATGCAGAATGCTTATGTAATCGATTATTTACCTATGTAATCGATTATTCCAGTGATAAAGCATTTTATGCATGTTTCAAGCTTATCAATTCATTTCTATATGAATGTATATACTTAAGTGATTCTAATCCTAAGTATGAATGCATGTGTGTTGATTTTATTTAATAGCTGCAAAGGATTATTGGATCTTTCCTTCAATGAATCAAGCTAACAACAAAAATGAAAATTGCAAATGCCATCTTCAATTGATTGGGCATGAATCAAATATCAAAACACTTCTTGTCTTCATGCACTTGAATCTAACACAATCCTCACAGGTTACAGTCTCAAGCTAAACTTTGTTAACTTCATATACTACTTCAACATGAGCATCAACATACCAACAATCACAATTCCAGTCATGTATCATGTAATCCATGCCATATTTCACCTTACTCATGCTTCCTAACAGATACGTCCAATTCATCACTGATTTCAACAATTCTAATTCTGAGATATATAACGTATACTTCTAACACCTAATTCAAACAATTAACTAAAATTAAACTAATGGCTAAATTTTAAACTACTAAAACTTGACAATTAAAAACACTCAAACAAAATTTTCTGTTAGACATCCTTTGTCTCTTGAATGTGATTCTTCAAATAATGCGTGTGCGCCCATTCCCAGATTTAGAAAATTGTTGTCCCCAGCAACAACTAAACGGATTACGCGCTACTAGAATACTCAATCACGTATGCATTATTTGAATAATTTCAACCAGCACGAAACATTAATCCAAACAGAACAAACTCAATCTCAATTTAATCATGGAACAACTATCACAATTCATCAAGCATTCAAATGTTTAACTGCAGTAATGTAAATGTACGGAAGATTAAAAACAAGAAAAATAAAATCGAAAACAAGAAAATCAAAATAGTCCTGTCTATCACTCCTCTCCCTCCATCGTCTCATCCTCAGCAGCCTGGGATGGATCAGGGTGGTCTGCTGTAGGCTCTGTAGGGCTGGAGGGTCCTGGAGGAGTAGGAACTAGTGGTGTCGGTGATATGTGGCCAACCGGCGGCTGAGAAGGTGGTGGTGCACGCGGATCCTGAGGCTTGTATGCTATGTAATCAATATCCCGCTGTCCAGTAATGTCCTCCAGTAGCCTGGTCTGATACTCCATCTGAGTGCTCTGATACTCCAACTGAGTCTGAATGAAAATGTAGCTGGGGGAGTCCTAATAGACCAGCTCATGTCTGGGTGCCCTCCGTGTAGAAGAAGACGATGAGGTATGCTGTGGTAGAGGTGGGGCAAGTGCCTGTGGCTGAGGATGTGCCTCACGGGGACTCTGAACGACGAGCTCCTCTGCAGATAACTTAGAAGCTCGGATAAGTTGCTCCTCAGTCGCGCTCTCCATCGCATCAAGATAGGTCGTGTGGGTCATAATGGAGGCAATTCGAACGTCCCTCGGCTCCTCGTCTGGGATCTCAACACCGGCTCGGCGGCACAGATTCGAGATGAGGGAAGAATGAGCCAGCCAGAACTTGCTACTGCCATCCTGGATCATATGGAGGATCCTGCTGGACAATATGTAAGAAATAAGGAGATTACCTTCACCCCTTAACACGTATAAGAGGGTGGTCGCTCCAGATTTACATCAGTCATGTTAGTGGAGGGGATGACTGTGTGGTTCACAAACTGATGCCAAAAAGCTACATCGCCCACCAAATCATGTTTCCTCAGCTTCTCGGGAACATAGTCTAAGCCGACCTTCGTCTTCCAGGCTGTGTATAAACCCGTGATCCCATGTCTGACCCGATCGGCTAGCTGAGGCATATCATCCCTGTACATCTTATTGTAGATGTCAGGCTGCATCCTAAGAAAAAGATGAGAGAACTCACAGCGGGAGAAAGGAGAGTAGCTGGTATCGAGGAATCTCTCGATAGTCTTGTCGTTGAAAGGAACCTGGACTCCCCGCACCCAGCTGATCCTTCTCTCCGCAACAGTCTCTCTGTCTACGTTAGCCAGAAACTCCTTCAGAATAGAGCTGGAGCTTGGCTCAGGGAAGCTCACTAGTTGCTTCCACTGCCTCCTAGTGATCACTTCTAGAATTGGGGAGTCCTCAGGTAGAGACTCCCATAAGATCTTCTTCTCTAGAATGATCTTCTTGGGTAGGTACCACATATCAAACCATTCTTGGCACTCCAAAGAACGGAAATGGGCTTCGTCGTAACTGGAAATGCGGGCCCGCTTGCTGCTAGATGCAGTTGTGCTCTTCTTCTTACTCTTCTCTATCTGTTTACCCTGAAACTCAGAAAATATCAAATAAACTCATATGGTTCCAGGTGAATTTGTAATGCAAAAAATGATATGCGTATTAGGCTTGACAATTCCTAGATTTAAATCCATTCATATCACAAAATGACGCAATCAGATCAAGTGATTAGGGAAAACCAACACAAAATCAGTATTTTTCACGAATGTACCTAACCAATGATTCCCAGATTTAATCTTAGAAACTATCATCAAAAGCATCAGCAATTTAAACTAGTGCAGACCTGCAATTCTCATCATGCCCAATGTGCTTATCATACTTGCATACACAATTTACTCATATCAATGAAGTCAGAATCCACATGCAATTCTAATATGGTGATGTATAGTCAATATCAAACAAGCAAATAAAACATCAATTCAGTCGAAAACCACACTTGCAATTCCCCCAAGAATGTACAATTAATCAATTG
>CM023959.1:19860688-19892326 GCA_013407115.1 Glycine latifolia | reverse complement strand
AAGAAGAGTGGTACATCGAAATCGTGAAGAAGGTCATGATCGATTGTTCAATGACTACTTCTCAGTAAATCCTGTGTACACAGAGAATCAGTTCCGACGAAGATTTTGTATGCGAAGGCATGTGTTTCTTCGTATTGTAGATGGGCTCAGCAATCATGATGAGTACTTTCAACTGAGGTTCGATGCACTGGGTCGAAAAGGACTATCTCCATTACAAAAATGCACAGCTGCACTTCGTATTTTGGCTTATGGCTCACCTGCTGACAGCGTGAACGAATATGTTCGAATTGGTGAAACAACTGCGGTGGAATGCTTGGAGCGATTTGTATCAGGCATCTGCACCATATTTGGGAATGAGTACTTGAGGAGACCAACTAACGAAGACACTGAACGATTACTACAACTGGGAACAACACGCGGATTTCCAGGTATGTTAGGTTCTATTGATTGCATGCATTGGGAATGAAAAAATTGTCCTATTGCATGGAAAGGTCAATTTTGTCGAGGTGATCATCACAACCCAACAATCATTCTTGAAGCTGTTGCATCACAAGACTTGTGGATTTGGCATGCATTTTTTGGCACCGCGGGTTCAAATAATGACATTACTGTATTAAATGGATTTAATGTGTTTGATGAAGTTTTGTCGGCACGTGCTCCCGCAGTGCAATACACAGTGAATAGAACCCAATATAATATGAGATACTATTTAGCCGATGGTATTTATCCAGACTTTGCTACATTTGTGAAGACCATCTCAATGCCACAAGGAGAAAAGCGGAAATTATTTGCTCAACGACAAGAATCGGCAAGAAAAGATGTAGAACGGGCGTTCGGAGTGCTCCAATCTCGATTCGCAATTATACGTGGTCTGTCACGTTTTTGGGATATTGCTAAAATGAAGAATATCATCTATGCATGCATCATATTGCATAACATGATTGTCGAAGACGAACGTGACACATATCAAAGTAATATTGATTACGATAATGTAGGTAACAACACATCGACATTCGAAGTATCTTTAGGTGCTCACCCTAGCATCAGATCAACATACCTTCAAAGGAGAGTAGATGTTCACGACAAACAAAAATACCGACAACTACAAACAGATTTAGTTGAGCATATTTGAGAATGTTTCGGAACGAAAATAACAATAACTAAATTGATGTAATTTGTTTTTTAAGGTCTAGGTTTTTTATTTATTTTGATGTTATTGTGTTTAATTATTTATTATTATGTAAAATTTTGTTTTATATTGTTACACATTTTTTTATTTTAATTTATATTTATGGAAATTGAAAAAATGTTAAGTTTTATTAAAAAAATATAAATACGTGGATTTTTTTGAGTTCCTTATGATTTCTTGCATTGGAGTAAAACATTAAGTGAGTTCCTTAGGAGTGACATGATGTTGTGGAGACTACAAAAAATACTACGGAGACAAAAAAAATTGATTAAGAAACCTAAATAGATTTCTCCCATTAGAGTTGCTCTTAGTTGATTGAAGGCAGTTCTTCTCCATTAGTATAGTGTCTTGTTTTTTATTAAAATTTGTATGGCATCGCTATCAGCATTCTAAAAAGTTTCGCAATTAATTTTTATAGGAACGACGATAATATTGGAAATTAAGGGGTGTCACCGATATAATTGCAGAGACTTAACACGTGACATGTTTAATGGATGTAAGGACATGGACCCCACGGAGGAAGTAATCAAGAGTCTTCAAAGAAGTCGGTCCCTTAACTTTTGACCTTTTTCGACTTTCGAGATCGCGCTTTTGATAATGTGAAGATTTTATTATTATTATTATTATTATATAACGTCGAAGCTTAAAAAAAATTTGAAGGAGCAAAAATAAAAAAATATAATATATAATTTGATAACATTTTCTTTAAATTTGTCAAAATAAATTGCAAGAAATATTAAATTATTAAATAAAATAAATTTTTCTTGTGATTTTTTTATCTATTCTTTATTAATTTTTATGAATTTTGTATAAAAAAGATTCTAAAAATTTTGGCATTTTTTTTATAATGACATGGTTGTTTCATAAATTGGTCCAGAAAATCTTGGAATTTTTATTTTTTTGCGTATTCTCATACAATTTTTTTATATAAAATTTAATTTTTCTTGCAATTTTTTCCCCAAATTTAAATATTTTTTTAATGTATGTATATAAATATATATAATGTTTATTTTAAGAATATTGGGATTGTTGTCATGACCGAACACCCCTATATGTAACGGAAATGGTTCATCAGTGCGTGGATATTTCCTTTTATAATTTTTTAATTTATAAAATAAGCTAAATCTTTATTATGTTTTTAAAATACTACCTTGGAACATATATAAGAACAAAATTAATCATCTTTTACGATAATTAAAAAAAATAATTAATATCATTTAATTCTATTCGATCGTATTCAAGTCATTTTCCTTAACCAATTCAGAAAGAGGATAATACATCATTTTACCTAACCATCTATGCAACAAATTGCCACCCCTTTTTCTCTCCTTTGCTAAGAAAGAAAAGTCAAACATGCTGTAACGGAAATATGTTTTCTTTTTCATTTAATCAAGCTCAAAATGGGAAGAAGCCTCGGTCTCAACAAATTCTTCTTTGGCTACATAATGAGATCAAAGAATGAAGAATGTAGAATATCAGTGAACTGAATTCATACCATAAAGTTTTGAAAACTTGTTTTAAAGTTTCACATCCTTACCTAATGAAAAATTTACTTGTGAAAGCTTAAACAGGCTTAATGACATAGAATACTTGAGTTTTTGTAACCTTAGTCTGAATGTTATGTTGTTGTAAGTTTGAAGAAGTAAAGAATACTTGGTTGGATTGTTAGTTGAAAATTTTAGACAACGAATTTAGTCGTACATAACTCTTGATTAAAGTGTAAAATAGTATAAAATTGTTATATTCTTCTCTACCGTTATCTTTTTTACACTTTAATTTTCTATATTTTGAAATAAAGTTTTAACTTATATCTATCTAAACAAGCTTTTGTGACAAAGCTTTTCAAGATCACATACACATAATTCAATTCACCTTCTTGTGTGTAGCTTTGTGTATTACAATATTACCTCCAAAGAAGAATATCCATGAAGATAAAAATACTTCCTCTACTCATTTTTATAATACCTAATTAACTAACTCACATAGATTTAGAAAATTAGTTACTTAAGTTAATAACATTAAATTTGTCCTAAATTTACATGTTTACATGCCAAATTAAATAACCCTTAACATTAATGATACATACTCTTATTTATTTTTTTCAAATAATTTTATTAACTTTAATTCTTTTAATCTCTCTCATCAATATTATACTTTTTGCTTGAATTTCTATTGGCTATGTAAAGGGACAAAGTAAGGTTGTCAAATTAAATTTCTTTTCATACAAGTGTTAGGATTTTATTTCACGTTAGATTCAACTTATACACCAAGTGTAACTCAATGATGATGTTGTAACTGAACTATCATCCAAGTTTTCTCCCAAAGGAATAAAGGAGAGATTTCATGTAATTATTTAACTCAGAACTAGGTTTTTTTGTATTTTTATTTTGTGATTGTCAAGATATAAAATAACATAAAAATAATAAAAATTAAAATGACAGCACTACTAGAAAAAGCATTTTCTACGAAAGCAAAATGACAACGGTTCCCCAAGAACTGTCTTAAATCTGATTGCGGTGGCAATTTTATAATATGAACGACTTCAACGACGACGATTTTACAAAAATTGTCTTAGAAACTTGTGTTCGATCAACGACGGAATTTTTAAAATTGTCGTGGTTTCATTTTCGTTCCAGCAAATCAAAACAGCTCGCATCTCACTCACTCACTCACACTCACACCAACGTACAAACATTAGTGAGAGAGCCATAAACTAAAACCCCTAAAATTTTGCTGTCAAGATGGACATGCATTGACGATGACAAAGACCTTGACCTTAGCAATGTCGATCTCAACTTGACCAACGGACTCACACCCAACCACATAAGCAAGTTTTGATTTCATTTCAACTTCATCCTTCATCTTCTTCCCCCGTTAATCTAGCCACTCTGTCTGAATTTGATGGTTGCGCTACGTAATCTCATTGGATTCTATATCTTCAATAGTTTCTCACTCGCTCGCTCAGTGACTCAGTGACTTGAGCACTTTTTTTCAAATCTAATCGAAGAAAGAAATGCAGGAAGCATTTGAACTGTCACATGCGAATGACACAAAGGAGAGGATGGCGGGCGTGGAGTGCCTCCACTAACTTCTAAAAGCTTCCAAAAAAATCCTATCATCTTCCAAGTCACCTCGCTCATCGGAACATGTATGGATTTCCTCAAGGATGACAACTTATGCGTCTCCCAAGGCGCACTCCAGGCCATCGCCTCCACCGCCGTCTTTGCCGGCAAACACTTCAAGCAGCCTATCTGCAACACTGTTTGCCGCTTCTTACTCACTTTCATGGAGGTGTTGGAAAATTAATTCCTAAATCCTTATGATGAAAATCATTACCCAATAAAACCCCAGAAACATCATGTTGGACCATCAATAAATCTTAAACAAATAAAGTGTACTTGTTTCCATTGCAACAGTGATTTATCCTTTTGTTCTTGTAGCCTTTTAGCCTTTCCATATAAGCTTTAGTCTTCCTTAGTCAAATCACTCCTTAGAGGTTATTCTCTCTAGATGGGAAAGAAAGAAAAAAAAACTTGATTTGACATATTGGGGATCATAACCCTATATATAATATTTTTCTTTAATGTTGGCCCTATAAGCTTCCATTAAACCTAATTGTCCCAACACTGGTATCCACCTATTTATCCCATATGTACTTAGGAATCTATTTGGGCATATTTAATTGATCACTTTAATTTACCCAATATATATTAAATAGCTAATATAATTATTAATACAAGATGTAGCACATAATAACGTCAGAAAATTTAATTTCCTAACAATCTCCCACTTGGGCTACATATTGACCTTAGATAATTATATCATATATCCTTAGTACACAACTATATGCTATTTGTCCTTAGATTCATCCTCAGATGCAATCTGGTCCATCTCCTATATTAATATGAGATCATGGCAGCTTTTGTCACTATTAGGTGTAACTAAACCTTCTATGGTCATCAAACCAATATATTCAACGATATAAATCAAGTATGGATGAGTGGCATGGAAATTACATGCAATGTGATCTCTACCATGCTTATTTCCAACTGGTCCTTCTTTAGTCCTTATGAGATCAATCCTTAATTTTCTGCAAACACAAAGCAGAAACACAAGCACAAAAATTACACATTCAAAGGGAAAATAACATCAAAATCTTTATTCTGCAGAAAATAAACATATAAATGTTTTCACATAGAACACCATCATAAAGAACTCCCACTAATCCATAGTGTCATCAAACAAAATAACACTCATATGAGCAGTATGCTCATGAAAGACCTTAGGCACTAAGCTTTAGTAAGCAGGTCCACAAACACGAAGTTCGTCCCTATGTATTCTATGGAAATCTGACCGCTCTGAACTATTTATTTAACAACTAGAAAATATATATCAATGTGCTTCAATTTTGAAGAGCTTCGATATTGTTGGAATACAACACTGCTGACTGATTGTCATAATAAATCTTTAGTGGTCTTTCAACACCACCTACTATAGTAGAGGAAGCTACAAGTGTATGCTTAACACTCTTCCAAGAAATAGCTCTTCCAGCCAACATGTAGACATAACATGACGTGGATATTTTACTATCTTGACATCCAGCAAAATCAGAGTCAGTATACCCGATGATCTCTAATTCATCTGACCTTTGATATGTGAGCATGTAATCATTTGTTCTCTTCAAATAACGCATAATCCTTTTAGCTGCTTTCCAATAATCCATCTCTGGGTTACTCAAGTATCTTCCCAATACTCCCACTATGAATGATATGTCAGGACGAGTACAAACTTGAGCATATATTAGACTTCCTACAGCTGATGCCTAGGGAATCTTTCCATTTCCATTGTCTCAAGTTTATTCTTTGGGCATTGTTTGAGATTAAACTTATTTCCTTTAGATATGGGCATATCTCCTAATGTACAATCTTTCATGCCAAATCTTTCTAGTCTTTTCAATATAGCTCTTTTATGACAACCCAAGAATACCTCGAGAACGATCTCGGAGTATCTGTATTCCTAATACAAACGAGGTGTAACCAATATCTTTCATCTCAAAATTCTTAGTGAGAAATTTCTTGGTTTCGTCCAATAAGACTATATCATTGCTGACAAGTAATATATCATTGACATATAAAATCAAGAAGATAAATTTACTCCCACTAAATTTATGATATACACAATCTCCCACCATGTTCACCTTGAAATCTTAAGAGATTATAATTTGATGAAACTTGTGATACCATTGACGAGAAACTTGTTTGAGACTACAAATGGATTTCTTTAGCTTACAAACCATAGACTTTGGATCTCCAAAAAAAAAATTTTCTAACTATGTCATATAAATTGTCTCATCAATGTTGCCATTGAGAAACACTGTCTTAACATCCATCTGATGTAGCTCCAAGTCAAAATGAGTCACAAGTGTCATAATTGCCCTAAAAGAGTCTTTCGAAGAAACCAGAGAGAAAGTCTACTTATAGTCTATGCCTTCCTTTTGAGTGAAACCCGTAGCAACGATACGAGCCTTATATCTTTCAATATTACCTTTTGAATCCCTTTTGGTCTTAAATATCCATTTACAACCAATAGGTTTCACACCTTCAAGTAACTTGACAAGATCTCAAATGTCATTGTCTTTCATGGATTTCATCTCATCCTTCATGTCATCAATCCACTTATGAGCATTATAATTATTTAAGACTTGTTGGAAGTTGATTGGGTCATCTTCCTTTAAGCCTAAAATATTATCATGCTCGAGAAAAACAATATAATCATCTAAAATTGCACTTCTCCTATCTTTAGTGGATCTTCTTAATGGCACTTCTTGAGGTTGTTTACTTTGTTCCATACGTACTATTGGGGAAATTTCATTGTTGTCTTGTTCTGGAATGATGTCAGGAATAAGAGTATGATCATTAATTGTTTGCACTAGAGTTTCATCTTGAATAACGACAACGTCATGAAAAGAAACAAAATTTCCTTCCTCAAAGATAACATTTCTTACTTTATCTTCCCCTTCAAAATCCCTCAAGGAATCTCACATTTCCCGTTTCAAAAATTGATCTCGTATTGGGATTGTAAAACTTGAAGCCCCGAGAGCGTTCAGCATATCCAACAAAATAGTAGTTAATAGTTCTTGAGTTCAACTTTCTTTCATTAGGCTTATAAGACCTTGCTTCAACTGGACAACTCAAAATATGTAAATGCCTTATGCTAGGTTTCTTTCCTGTCCATAGCTTATAGGGAGTTTTGGTCACTGCCTTAGCTGGAACCCTAAACTGTAGTCTTTAATGCTTCTTGTAACACCCTGAAATTTCGATAACTTAAAATATATGTGTGATGTATTCCTTGTATAATTTGATTCCTTTTTTTATCTATATTTATGACCCAAAATCTGTTTTAGTAAAATCATAATTTTGGATTGGTTAACCGTTGGATCGTCTTCGCATTTTAAAGGTAGGTTTCTAACCCATATATGTAACGTTTGACCGTTGTGAAACTCGAGATATTAATTTTTCACAGAAGCATAAATTTTAAAATTGGGTCAACTCGCTCAGGTGAATTTTGGAAGGCATTTTGGCTCGCCTAGGCGAGTCAAGGTAGTTTTAAAAGCATCCAGCAGCCTCCAATTCACGAAAATGGTGGTCTTCTTCCCCCAAAAAACACCCAACCACCTCCCCTTCCTCCTCCACCACCCACGGCCACCGGTGACAACCACGAGTCGCCGTTTCTTGCTGTTGAACCACTACACGGAGAGGAACACTTTAATCGGAGCTGAATCTTCAAAACTCAACCCGAGGATTTGGTAGAGAATGAAGCCTCTAATCCTCCTTTCTTGGTTTCTTTGAGGTAACCATGGTTTCCTTATCTTATTTTAGCTAGTTTGAAGCCTCTATTGATATCTTTTGCTATTCGGATACCATTTTTGGTTGTTTCTATACTTCCTTTGAAAACTCTTTGAAAATGACATGTTGTAAAAGTATCCTTTTTATGAAATTGATGTCATTTCTGTGATCCTTGTTGAGTCCCGGTCACATTGGTGTGATCGAAATTTCGAAATGATGTCTTTCGATGTGAACTCCCAAAATACCCTTTTAGCCTCTTTTTAGATTTGAGTGAGTATCTGACCCCAAATATTAATTTTGACCTTGCCTTTGAAATCTACACTAAGCTATCTTCGATTTGGTATATAGAGTTCTGCGTTTAGACCAAAGAACGTGAACTTGATAAATGTCAAAACGACATTTCAAGGAGTTAACAGAGGGATATAGTTAGGTAATGAGAGTTTATTATTTAGTTATAGTTTTGGTACCATAGTCGGGGGACAGGAGTCCAATTATGAGGATATCTGTCTGTCCCTGTTGTGTGCTGATTTTTTTTAAGAAAAACTATGTTTTTAACTAATGGGATGCGATGTATTTAAGATTGATGTGTGTTTGTTCCTGTGTGTGCTTGTTTTCAAGAAAAAAATGTGTTTTTAACTAATGGGATGTGATGAATTGGCTTATTGATGGATAAAACTATGAATTATGTTGTTGTTGTAATTGATTGGATTTTTGGGAAAAGTCTTAATTACAGAGGAGACTCTGCCCAAAATTTTATAATGTGTTTTTCTATTTAATTCTTTATTAAATCTTTAAATAAGCATAAGAGTGTGTTTTCTATATTGTAGTCCTTCTATTTAATTTAGAATTTTCCAAAAATACCAGTCTCGTGGTAATATCGATTGTGGATGGATGAGGTGATATTGATGTCATTGATAATGTTGAAATGAGATTTTCTTGATGTGTTGGTGATGATTGAATGAAATAATTATGATGTGTTTGATGATGTATAAATGATATAATGATGATGTGGTTTATGATGTTTAAATGAGATGATGATGAAATAGATGTTGATGTTGAAATGAGATGAAGTTGATGTTTATGAGGATAATGTTGAAATAAGATGAATTTAATATATATGATGATGATATCGAGATGAGGTGATGTGTATGTACACTGATACCAATAGGGTGCATGATTGGTCATCCTTGGGGAGAAGGATTTGTTCTTGGCCATGATCATGCATTGATGGCATCTATGGTTGTCATTATGTAATGTGGATATACATGGATACCCATGAAGGTGTATGACTGGTCATCCTTGCAAGGAAGAATTTGTTCCTGGCCATGGTCATACATTTATGATGCCATGGTTGTATGCTGTGTATATACACGTGGGGTGCAGTGATCGGTTGGTGATCCTATATTAATATGAGATCATGGCGGCTTTTGTCACTATTAGGTGTAACTAAACCTTCCATGGTCATTAAACCAATATATTCAACGACATAAATCAAGTATGGATGAGTGACATGGAAATTACATGCAATGTGATCTCTACCATGCCTATTTCCAACTGGTCCTTCTTTAGTCCTTATGATATGCATTTTGTTTTAATTATGCATTTGGTATGACATGGATGTTAAATATGTTATCTTATTTGTTCTCTATACAGTTTCTGCTACTACTGTTAATTATGCTGCTTAAGTGAATATGATTCCTATGTTGAACAGGATGAACTTTAAATTATGGAAAGAGAATGTGGAAATTGTTCTTTGTTGCATGGATCTAGACCTTACGCTAAGGATGGAGAAATCCACTTCCACTCCGGAAAATCCAAATTTGGATTACAGAGAGAAGTAGGAGCGCTATAAACGCATGAGTCTGATGATCATGGCCAAGAACAAATCCTTCTCCACAAGGATGACCAATCATGCATCCTATTGGTCATGACCAATCATGCATTTTATGATCATCAGACTTATGCGGTTATAGCACTCCCACTTCTCTCTATAATCCAAATTTGGATTTTTCGGAGTGGAAGTGGATTTCTCCATCCTTAGTGTAAGGTCTAGATCCATGCAACCAAGAACAATTTCCACATTCTCTTTCCATAATTTAAAGTTCATCCCGTTCAACATAGGAATCATATTCACTTAAGCAGCATATTTAGCAGTAGTAGCAGAAACTGTATAGAGAACAAATAAGATAACATATTTAACATCAATGTCATACCAAATGCATAATTAAAACAAAATGCATATCCATGACATTAACAAACAATCCAAACCAACGTGGGTACATTTACAAGACACCTAGCACTACTTTAACATTTGATCTTTAGACCAAAAATATCAATTTGTAAGTGATACTCTCAACGTAGTAATCAAACATTAACAATAAATCATGTCAAGCTATAGTCTTCCTTTGGGTCGACTACTGCTTACATGAAAATCTTTATAATCGTCACATATTTATCACCACATGATATATACTATTTGGCCAAATAATATCTTCCTTTAGGCAGATGATTATTCACATAAATAAAAAATATACTAATATTTATACTTCACAATAAGGAATTATTCACAACAGAGGTTACTTTGGCAACAATATTGTTTCAATCATATTATTATGAAAATGCAAGACAATTAAAAACAATAATTAAATAAGACAAACATAAACCAAATGTTTATTTTATTTAACTTCAATGTCTAAGATCCTTAATTTTATTGCTCTCAATTTTCTGAATGAGATTATAATAAAATTACTTAAACTTTATCATAATGGATTGAATGTCATTCCTGATAACAAATTATCATTTAATTGTTGACAATAATATTATCAAATAAAAAAATCAATAAATTATTTGCCAACAGCATCTCTAATACAATAATCAACATATGGGCTTCATTGTTTTTTTTAATCTCTTCCCTAGCAGAATGTGAAAGATTACCTTTTGATTTACCGAAAGCGGAAGAAGAACTAGTAGCAGGTTATCAAACCGAATACTCGAGTATCAATTTGGTTTATTTTATGTTGCTTTTCTATTTAAACCTATTAATTTCTTCCTTATTTGTAACCCAAAAACCCATGAAGCAGCGTTCAAATAATTTTTTTTGCAAATCATTTAATTTCTTGATAATTCAATATGATATGACTCTGATACCAATTGTTGGAAAATTAATAAATCCTTGTGGTGAAAATCATCACACAATAAAATCCCAGAAACATTACATTGGACCATCAAGAAATCTTAAACAAATAAAGCATACTTGTTTCCATTGCAGCACTGATTTATCCTTTTGTTCTTGTAGCCTTTTAGCCTTTCCTTATAAGCTTTAGTCTTTCTCAGTCAAATCACTTCTTAGAGATTATTCTCTCTAGATGGGAAAGAAAGAAAACTTGATTTGACATATTGGGGACCATAACCTTATATATAGTATTTTTCTTTATTGTTGAGCCAGTAAGCTCCCATTAAACCTAATTGGGCCAACACATGTATCCACCCATTTATCTCATATTTACTTAGGAATCTATTTGGGCATATTTAACTGATCACTTTAATTTACCCAATATATATTAAATAACATAATATAATTATTAATACAATATGTAGCATAATTTAATTTCCCAACAAGTACACCTTCCTCTAACTTGATAGTGACAGTAATCAAGTGTTGTGCTTGTAATGACTCGTCTCATCGCTACTATATCAACACTCTTATCGCACAAGATTTAAATTTTAATGAAAATCTCATTAATTTGATTATGAAAAAGATGGTAAATTTTTTTGCGATAATACCATTGTCATACACATATTACAATTACATAATTAGTCACATATGTACCTATATATATATATATATATATATATATATATTATATTTAATTAATGCATGTCATCCACATGTTACAACTTCCTTTAGTTTTTCATGTATATACAACTGAAATTACATCTCTAACAAAAAGACAAAGACTAACTAAGAAAGAGTTGATTAACAAAACACAACTCTTTCTCCAAAAGAAATTCAACGTCATCACGTCGGCTTGGTGGCTCCAACCAAAAAGAATCCTCTTCCAGAGTCACCTACTGCTGCTCATCTGCTCACACGAACCAAGGTTCGTGATCATCACAAGTACCAACCACACGGTACAAGAAAACAAGGGTGAGTTTATCATGTAAAACCAACAAGTATCAAGTAACCTCAGTTGGAAAAAGGAAAACCCAAATCACCACACAATTATTATCACAAAACCCATCATTCCATTACACATTCAACAAAAATAGTTATCTAATGCATTCCACAACTTAAACAATCATACTTAGAATGATGCATGCACCTAACTTATCTATCAGCATGCAATGTGGTACATATCCTAGAAATAGCCTCTCACAGGAAAAATGATTCATCGGCTATCAGGGCCACCCTGTCATGCACTGGCCATCCCCCCGGTGATCAGCCAGCGTCACTAGGAAATTCCAAACTTGATGACCCCTTAGTACATGTGTTCTCAGCCCACTGAAACCCAATGGTATGCGCGTGCCTTGATTCTATTTCCATCCATGCATATGAAGTATGAAACATCGGCATCATCAATGCATGACCCGGCTAGGAACAAATCCTTCCTCGCAAGGGTAACCCATCATGCACCTCCCATGTACATACATAATACACCAATGTGGGCTCACCGATGCACTGACCGTGGCTAGGAACAAATCCATCCTCGCAAGGGTAACCAATTGGGCACTGCATCCATCGTGTATATACACAGCCTACAACCATAGGCACCATCGATGTATGACCTGGCTAGGAACAAATCCTTCCTCGCTAGGGTAACCCGTCATACGCCCCCATGTGTATCCATGTATATTGATAAGTGCAATATTTTAGTTAATTGAGGGATTCTAATGATAACACTTATCTTTTGATTTTAAAAGATTTTCTTGTAAAATTGCTCTAAACCTAGTTGATTTGTATTTGGTACTTATATAAATGATGTCTTTTCACATTTTAGAAGATTAGTTCAATCAAAATCGATATTTTTATAGGTATCAAGTTTTTCAAAGCTTTCCAAACAAGCAAAAGGGGCAAAAAGGACATTTCCTGAAGCTATTTTGCCCAGAACTCGCCCAGGCCAACATTTTTCTTCTGAATTAAGGCTTTAACTCTCCTGGGCGAGTGATTCATGCACAAAATACTCGCCTGTGCAAATGGAGTCTATAGCAAGAAGCAGTAAACTCACCCATGCAAGTTAAAGAAGGCCAAATTGGTCGCCTGGGCGAATGAAATCCTCTGCAAGTATGTTTTAACTCGCCCAGGCGAATGAAAACAAGCAAAATTGGTCGCCTGGGCGAATGGACCTCACCAGCTTCCCAACTCCTATAAATAGCCATGCAAAGGTGAAGGAAAGGAATGCTTGGAAGGCCATATTGAGTGAACCACAAGCCAACTAGTCTTAGGGAGTGTAGAGAGAGTGAGAGAAGTGAGAAATTAGTAAGGAAACTATGCCGAAGTGATTTGGGGACCGCTTCCTTCATCATGTATTTAGTTGATCTTGTGCTCTCCACAATGATCGGCTAACTTCTCTAAGGATTGGATGTAATCTTCTACCCTTAAGTGTCTCTTTTAATATTTATTTATGCATGAATCTTTTCTATTCCTTATTGGTAATTTCATTCTGTACTTAATGTTTGATTCTAATTGATCACTAGTTTCATGAAATAAGGTTCTAAGTTTAACTGGAAAGTACTCTTAGGATTTGAACTGAATGATTTTACTCTTTACGTTGCGTTACTAGGAATAGAGCATAACGTTTAGATTGCAAATAATACACGATTGTGATTGTAATGCTGGGTTATTTACTTCATATGCGAGGGATTGATATTCGATAAATATCCTTAGTATTCTCAAATACGAGGAATCGATATGGGGTGATTTTATGTGTGCATCAATAATGATAAGAAAATGATTTATACATGGTAATGTTAACCAGATACTAAGGGTATGAATGATGAAGTCTAATCCTAGACTTTTCTTGAATTAATTAAACTCGTTTTATTAGTTTCCATAATCTTCCGTAATTCCAATGCAATAAATCCATTATTTCCGCATTTTCTTTAAATTTCGTAATTTCTGTTATTTCACAAATACATGAAACTCTGCTTACACTCGTTGTACATAACTATTGAACTGTTAAGTTTTATTTGGATTAACTGAGTAACTCAAGTCCCTGTGGAGACGATCTTTTATAAATTCTGTAACCTGCAACGATAATTTGTACACTTGCCAAGAGTCTAACATATATCCACATCACACAATGATAACCATGGGCACCATCAATGCATGACTCAACTAGGAACAAATCCTTCCTCGTAAGGTTAACTCGTCATGCACCTCACATGGATATCAATATATATATACATACCACACAATGACATTGTTCACATCAACATTATCTCTCATCAATATCATTGTCAACATCCACATCACATCATCTAATATCATCATCATACATATTAAATTGATATTATTTCAACATTATCCTCATAAACATCAACTTTATCTCATTTAAACATCAACAACCGTTTCATCATCATTTCATTTAAACATCATCAACCCAATAAACATATATCTCATTTGAACATCATTTCATTCAAACATCACCAATCACATAAGCATCATCTCTTCTAAATCATCACAAACCACATAAACATCATTAATCATTTCCATGATATCTCAACTTCACTATCATCAGCAACATCAAAAATAATTATACTGCATCCCATTCGTTAAAAACATCTCTTAATTTGAAAATGAGCACACACATGTACAAACACACAATCAATCATAATTATATCACATCCCATTAGTTAAAAACTTAGTTTCTCTTGAAAAATCAGCACACAGCAGGGACAGACAAATATCTTCATAGTTGGATTCCCTGGCCCCCAACTATGGTATCTAAATTACTACCAACATAATAAACTCCCCTTACCTAACCAGGAGTTCTCCCTATTATAGCCTAGCGGTGTTGTTTCACGATCCTCCAAAACGTGTGCTTGTCTGAACACAGAGTTCTACATACCAAATTGAAGATAGTTTAGTATAGAATCTAAAGGAAAGATCAAAGTTAACAGTTGGGGTCAAATACCCACTCAAATCAAAAAGGGGCTAAACGGTGCTTTTGGGAGTTCACATCGAAAGTCATCAGTTTGAAATTCCGATCACACCAATGTGACCAGGACTCAACAAGGATCATAGAACTGGCATCAATTTAATAAAAATGAGACTTTTACAACATCTCATTTTCAAAGAGTTTTTCAAAGGATATGTAAAACTCCTAACAACGATATCCAAAACTCAAGAGACGCTAAGAAAGGCTTAAACTAGTTAAGGGAAGATAAATGGAACTAAGATTACCTCAAGGAAACCAATAAGGAAGGATTTAGAAGCTCTTTCCTCTACCAAAGCTTTGAGAGATTTTTCAAATATTTCGCTTTGATTACGAGGTTCCTCTCGGTGTAGGGGTTCCGTGGCAAGCTACGGTGGCCCTTGGTGGTTGATGGTGGTCTAGGGTGGTGGAAGGGTGGTTTTAGGGTTTTGGGTGAGTTTAGAGAGAGAAAGGGAGAGAAAATCACGAAAAATGTGTTTCTGTGTATTTGGTGCATATTTATAACCCGACAGGCTCGCTCAGCGCGCACTTGCTCGCTCAGCGCAATTTCCTCTCTGTCAGGAAATTTTGGAATTGGGCTTAGCACTCCATTTGCTCACTTAGCGCGACATCCAAAAATTGTCATCTTGAAGATCCCAACGGTCAAAGCATGCAAAAATGTGTTGGAAAGCTACTATCAAAATTTGAAGGCGATCTAACATTTAACAAATCCGGGATGGTATTTTAACTGAAGCGAATTATGAGCCAAACTATCACTATCACCTCAACCATAAATGAAACAAAGTTGACATAACTTAACATTCATATAAAATAATTGAACCAAGATAAAATGCACAACAACTCAACCAATTCTAAATTAATCAAGCAATCAAATAATACAACAAATACATAAAACATATACTTTCAGTTATCGAAATTTCAGGGTGTTACAATACTAAATAGCTAGTATCTATAGGGTGTTGTTGGGGAATTATTATTAGGATAATAATGACTTTAATGAATCGAGTGGAAACCGTGCGACGACAATTTCATAATTGTTTCCTATTTTGCTCTTGCATGACCTGTCTTGTGGTTCTAGAGAATGAGGATCAAAATAATATCGCAGATCTTTAGTCTTACGATCTCTTGCTCATGTGATTTCATCATCGAATGTATTTGGTTTTTAATTTAAGATCCATATTTACTGTAAAATCACGTCAAAGAGTATGCAAAAGCAATCATTAGTTATTAGGGATCCACATCATGTAGTGTCAATCATGTTAATTTCCAAACACACTACTAGTATGTTAGATGAACCTAAAGCCTTTCAGATGTGGTGTTTTTAAATTGTGGTGCCTTCAACTCAAATGAATAATTAACCTTTCACGGGTTAATTTTTTTAATTAACTTTAGACTCTAGAGGAGCATTAAGAAACATGCTACAGAATGTCTGCAAGTAGCTTCTGCAGAAGAAGCTCAGAGAATTTCTTTTTCTAGATAGTATTAGGGCCTGGTTGGATGCTACCCAAAAGATATTTTAACATCTTATCTATTAGAAAAAGGTCATTTTTATTTATTTTTTAAGAGTGTTTGGTTAATAAGTTTTTTTGGCTTTTATAATAGTAAAAGTTGTCAGCAGACCTTTTTTTAAAGTTGAAAATTTCAACTTATAGAGCGGAAATTTTCGGGAAGTTGTTCCACAAATTATGTTTGGACAATAATGTCCTAAAAAAATACAAAATGACAATGGATACCCTCCACATTTATGAACCTACAAATCGTTTCTCTCACTTGCACCTCTGAAGAGTTTTGCGTCTTCCTCAGCTTGAAGGTTTTGCGCTTCCTCTCTCGAAGGTTCTGCGCTTCCTCACTCGAAGGTTCTGTGCTTCCTCACTCGAAGGTTTGCGTCTTCCTCACTCGAAGGTCTGTGTCTTGCTCCTTTGTTCCTCAACCTCTCTTCTATTTTTTGACTTCTTTTCAGATCATCCTTCTTCATCTCTTATTTGTTTGTTAACATCACAGGTTACACAATTTTTCTTCATCAATTTCTTTTTCTTCTCACTTAAATTTTGAATTATTATGGATTAGGGTTATGTTTTTGTTTGTCTCATTAATTATTATGAATTTTGATCCCTTGAACATATTCTTGTGGAGATTGCGAGGTGTTCCCAACATATTCTTGAATGTTTATCAATTTTTCTATTTCTTAAGCTTATGAAATGTCTCTCAATCAAGTTCCTGTGAAAGGAAAGAAAGCAGAATGGTTTGATAAAAAGATTGAGATTCTGCTGAAAGTGTGCATAGAAGAGGTGAATGCGGGAAATAAACCTCACAACCACTTCACTAAGCTTGGTTAGGCAAATATTATAGAAAAGTTCAATAAGGCAACAAATTTGACATATGAATATAAGCAATTTAGAAATAGATGGGATTCTTTAAAAAAGGAATGGCAATTATGGGCTAACTTATTAGGAATGACACTGGTTTTGGCTGGGATGGACAGAAGAAAACCATTGCTACTAGTGATGAATGGTGGGAAGCCAAAATTCAGGTGTGTACTATTCAACTAATATTTTGAAAATTGTAACTGTTTTAAATTTTAGATGTATTGTGTTCTAATTATCTATTTTAGAAGAACATGGAACTACAAACTATGTGTCCACGTAGGTAATTTGAGATCTTATTTTTTAGTTTTGATACTTATGGTTTGTGTAATAATGTTTCATTGGGAGATTAATCAATGCTAGAACTTTGTTTCTTGTTCTCATAGACTTGTATGGGGGGCTTATGATGATGTTTGAAAATAGAATCAAAGTGAAAGTAAAATGAAATTTCTGTAAATTGGTACATTCTTGGCTGTGAAAATCTTCAATATGATTTTAGGAATTTGCAGAAGTACTTCTTCAGCACTGATATGGGCTGCTTGAGTTTGGTTCCTGTGTCAATTTCCTTAGCATTTCATTTTTCCAACTTCCCATTCAAATTTGAAGGACAAGGAAAGCAAGAATTCAAAATTGACACTCTTTTTACCACTTTAAACACAACTTTTTTAGTAGGCATTTTAATAGGTTGGGGAAGGGGGATATTTATGCATTGACCTTCATAGATTAAATGAAGTAAATCTTCATTTTTATTTTTGGTTTTTGAATTCAATGTCTAAGTAGTCTAGTGTATGACTGTATGGAGGACTGGTATGAGGTCTGGGTTGTTCTTATTCTTAAAGCCACTAAGGTTGGGCTAGTGGTGGGGGGTTTGAATAGATTGCTTGAAATCCTAAATTTAAATTTCATTGCCACCCTTGTTCAAGAAGGTTGTGGGTAGAGTTGCAAGCTCAAATGGACAAGCTACTGGAGGCTTAAAAGGATGACTTGTATCAGATTTCAAAAGTCGTGGTTATAGATGGGCCAAAGATCCAAAGCAATAGAGGAAGTGCCGCATAGAAGAGTATGTTTCCAACAATGTTTAGAAGGAAGCCTTCCTCCAAAATCTCATTCACATATTCAGCGGTGACCAAGGACATGATGGGGTCCTGTAGAGTGTTAATTAGGATGTTGACTTGGTTTATGAACCTTATGGACAAGGTGTGGCAGAAGAATGAGAAGAGGAAAATAGAGAGCAAAGTGACATATTTGAGTGATATCATTAACTCTCCATAGGAACCATTCCCTATACAGGGAACTTGATGTACAAAAGTAAAAAAAAAAAATGTGTTCAATAAGGAACTTGTGATAAATTTGTAGAAATGGAATGATTTTATCTTACTGTTTTATGTTTATTAAAAAAAATCCATAAATTGTGTATATTATTAATAAATCATTATTGATATACGACCTGTTAGATGCTCTGCCTTATTTGGACGGTCACAAACACAATTATTTCTCAATAGCCCATGTTGGCAAGTTCAATGGCAACTAGGACAATCCAATGCTTGTTGATATTTAACATGCTATATAGGTACAACAAGAGATCTATATGGAATGAAAGAATTCTACACAATAACTTGAATTGCTAGATAGTTAGAGTAAAAAAGGTTGTGTAAGTGTGTAGACATTATTATTTAACATGGAATGAAACTCACACCTAGGAGGGTTTTTTTGAACAAAATATAGAGCAAGTTTATGAATGACAACACAATCACAGCAAGTATTATTTTGAATAAAATTTCAACTATTTTCACCAGTAACAGCTTGTGCGAATTTTACCTGTCCCTTTTCTTTGGGCAATTGGTCTTGCCACTCATGGAAAGGACCTGTTAAATCACTTTAACAATGGAATTGCTTTGCAAATTTAAAAAGTCACAAATGTTACTATTACAACTAATTTTTCATTCATTTCCTTTATTTTTTTCTGGAGTTGCACTTGGCTTCAATATGGTCACAAACTTGTGTGCTAGGATTTGTTGAAAGAATAGGAACTTTAGCAACAGAAGTGGACAAGTTTTGGGTGGTACTACATTATAATCTTTCAGTTGCCATTTACTTTAACCTCATGCAGTAATCTGGGCCGTGATATACATATATAGCCTATTATTGCATATGTGATTAATCGATGGACACTTACAATGTACAAAACTCTGATAGGAATGAGATACGACAAATTTAGAAAAACTCAAAAGAGTCTATAACTTTGTGTCTTAATTATCTACATATTTAACAATATGAGATACATATTGTTTGGAATTTATTATTGCTAGAACACGCTAGAAAATAAGGAATTTTTCATAACTTTTAGATCAAGTATTCTATTTCTACCAATATTGTATTCATCCTAATTTGAAATAGTATAAACTGTTTATGATCACAATTCTTGTTAAGTTAATGGAAGCTGAAAAACATTTAAGAGTTATGGTATTCACACATACTATCAAGCTCAGATTGCTGGTACCTCAGGAAATATGGAATTAAAATTACAATCTTTTTGTGTTTGATGTGAATTGGTTGCTTAGTTAGTTGTAAAAATGGCACTCTTGTTTTTTTCTTCTTCTTTTAAATTGGTTTTGTACTGGGAAAGTGGAGGAACAAGCAAAGGAAATATACTTTTTTTTCTCTTCTTTTTTAGCTTTATTGAAATCATTTTCAAGAGAATTGGGGAGTTGGGTAGGGTTAAAATTCAAATTTAGTTTTTTGTTTTTAGAAATATGAGATTTTCAGTTGATTGTAATGTTAAGCATATCTATTTTCACAGTCTTGATTTTCAGTTGCCTTTGTAACTCCACAATGTCTGATTCCTGCTCCTTCAAACCATGTGTTTAGCTCTCTAGCACTTGGTAATTTTGCAAAGCACATTATGTATTTCCTTTTTTTCTTGGTGTCTAGTTTGCCTACATGTGGTTGAAATGGTCTATGCTATTTGACTGATGATTGGTCAAATTGTCTACCTTTTAGATGTAAAGAATGAAAAGTGTATATGTAAATTACAAATTCATTGCTACTTTATTGAATTCAAAGTCGCTATATAGCCTTTATAACTCCTAACAAAATGCTAGAAAATAGCTCATGTTCAACTATGTGATTCTCAACAATAGAAAATTCAAAAGCAATAGAATCCTAGATATTAAAAACAAACAATTTAAACTCCGAACTTATAATAATAGACTTTAACAACAAGTTAGACTCTTAATTGTAACAACAAAGACGTCTTCATTAGAAGTAACAGGGATTAACTATAGAAAAAGAGGCCAGCGAGATAACTTGGTGGAAATTTTACCTAGAAGTATACATTGTCTAATTTATTAAAATAACTATTTGTGTTTTTTTATTATTGATTGAAATTTATTAAAATTTGTAAAATCATAAGAGATAATTAATCATTAAATATGTCATGGATTGAAATTTTAAACCCCATGGTTTTTCATATACATTAGTATATTGCTTTTTCTTTTCTTTTCTTTTCTTTTTTGGTGAACTTCTATTTTTTATGTTTATATATGGAAGGGTAGACTGATAGAGGCCTTATAATTTGTAATTCTTTTTACTAATGTTTAGGTGATATAGTTCGTACACATTTCAATAATATTGCAATTTATGTGCCAAATATATATGATAATTCTCATTTTTATTTTATTTTATAGGAGGATCCAGAAGTAGCAAAGTTTAGAGAGCAAGGCCTCAAATTCTTACCTGAGATGGAATTTCTCTTTAAGGGTACTATTGCTACTGGTTTTGCAGCATATGCACCATTTGAAGATTCAAGACAAAATGAAGGATACGACACAAGAACAAAAGAGACAAATGATAACATTGATGATAACACTAAGATTGAAGTGAATGAGCCTAAGATAGACACAACAACTTAAACAACGTCTTCAAGAAAGGAAAGTGGACAAAGGACGAGAGGAAGAGAGGGTGACAAAACAATTAGGGTTGCTGCCAAGCTTTCCTCACAATTAGATCGTGCTATTCAAACATTTGAATCTAGTGTATTTGCTCAAGACCCAACTAGCATTACTACATGTGTAGCAAAGTTGAAAGATCTACTAGGACTTAAGCGTGGGAGTGGACTATTTTACAAAGCCACTAGTCTTATGAAAAAGGGCAAACAAGATTTCCTTTGTTGCTTTTGAAGATCCTGAACTACAACTTGGATGGATCAAGTTTAACAATTGAGCACAAGTGCCTTAGTTTCTCCTCTATCTGATATCATTGACACTTATTAGTTTTGCTTGGTTATCAACCTTCGTTATGTCATGGATCTTTGTTTTTAATTTTGGTTATGCTATGGATCTTGATTATGGTTTGGCTCTTGATTTTTATTTTCAGTTGCGTTATGCCTTTTTTTTTCCTTCTACATGATGTCTTCATCATTATCATCAAATGACTCTTCATCTGATGATGACGATCACATTACGAAGAACAAAGTGCTGATGCTTGCTGTAGCTAATGATAAGTGCCATATTTCAGTTAAATTCATGTTTCAAATACTGGCACTTATTTTTCGATTTCAATAACTTTGTCTATAAACTTGCCCTAAAACCTAGTTACATAGTATTTATTACTTGTATGAATGTTGTTTTTATATTTCGGAAGATTAATCCAATCATGTTTTGTATTTTGATAGGTTCCAAGGCTTTCGAAAAAGCAAAGCAAGCAAAAAGGGCTTAACAAGCAAACTTGGGAGGTGTTACAAGCAAAACAGACCCAAAACCCATCCAAGCCCAAAGCTTTCTTCAAGGCTAAGCTTCTAACTCGCCCAGGCGACCAATTCCAATGTATTTGGCTCACCCAGGGGAGTTCAAGTTCCAGGAAGATAAGGGTTAACTCGCCCAGGCGAGTAAACACAGGCAAAATCACTCGCCTGGGCAAGTGAAGCTGGCAGGAGGCAAAATGCTATAAATAAGGGGATGAATTTGGAGGAGAAGGCATCCCATTTTCTTATTCCTTGCTTCTTAGCTGGTTCCTTAGTTAAGTAGGTTAAATATTAGTAGTAGGGAGGTTAGGAAAGTGAGAGAAGTGAGGATTAGTGTGGAGACTCTGCCGGAAAGAAGCGGTGATGGTTCCTTTCATCAATTCTTCTCTTGAGGAGGTTCTCTCCAT
Organism: Glycine latifolia; assembly: GCA_013407115.1. Taxonomy (NCBI): domain Eukaryota; kingdom Viridiplantae; phylum Streptophyta; class Magnoliopsida; order Fabales; family Fabaceae; genus Glycine; species Glycine latifolia. The sequence goes on along the minus strand of CM023959.1, from coordinate 19,869,627 downwards.
GCTTGGCTAACTTTTCTAAGGATTGGATGTAATCTTCTTATCGCTATGTATCTCTTTTAATATTTATTTATGCATAAGTCTTTTCTATTTATTATTGGTAATTTCATTCTGTTCTTAATGCTTGATTCTACTTGATCACTAGTTTCATGAAGTTGGATTCTAAGTTTAACTGGAAAGTACTCTTAGAATTTGAACTGAATGATTTTACTCTTTACGTTACGTTGCTAGGGATAGAGTATAATGTTTAGATTGCAAATAGCACGCGATTATGATTGTAATGCTGGGTTATTTACTTCGTATGCGAGGGATCGATATTTGGTAAATATCCTTAGAATTCTCAATTGCGAGGGATCGATTCGGGGTGAATTAATGTGTGCATCAATAATAATAGAAAATGATTTATACATGGTAATATTAATTGGATACTGAGGGTATGAATGATGAAACCCAATCCTACATTCTCTTCAATTAATGTCATTTTATTAGTTTCCGTACTTTTTAGTTATTTTTCGTTATTTTCATAAAACCATCAAAACTTCAACCATACTCATTGTACATAACTATTATTAAATTGTTAAGTTTTATTTGGAAAAACTGAGTAGCTCAAGTCCCTATAGAGATGAACTTTTATAAATTTTGTAACTTACAATGACAATTGGTATGCTTGCCAAGAGTCTAACAAGTTTCTGGCGCCGTTACTGGGGACTTGAGTCGCTCGCTCAGTTTTTTTTTTCAAATTTAAAATTTTCAGTTGAATTGGACTTTTTCTTTGCTTTCGTTATTTTGATTCTGTATAAATTCTCTTGTGTTTTATTTTGTTTTATTTTCCCTAACCTCGGTACTTACCAGTTATTGCAAGTTTGTTCTTTTTCCTTTTTGAGGTAAATTTCTTGTAGCTACATCATTATTTAATTAAGAAATTACCAAAAAGAAGGAAAAGTACTAAACAACCAAAGAGATATCGAGTGAATCTTCTTCTTCTATTTTGATTCTCCTTCTTCAGTAAAGCCACTTGTAATTTATGTTGGATATAGGGGGAGCAACTTAAAGCTTGAAGCTTAGGACTTGAAGAATGGTTTTGAGCTTTTTTACATGCCTTGGAATGCCTTGGAAGATTGCAAATCAAATTAAGTGTTAAAGAGTCCAATCTGTTGATCCTTACATTGCATGCATTTAATCATTTAATTGTCTAAGTGTTTTAACCAAGAATCAAAGCATGTTATACAAAAGAACCAAAGAAGCAATGTTTTTGGAAAAATGCAAAATGCACTGGTTTAATCGATTACATAGAGTATTAATCGATTATTTGCTTCATTTTCAAATCTGGAAAAGCTTTGATGAACACTTTAATCGATTACAATGTAATGTAATCGATTACATAAGCCTTTTTAAAAAGCATGTTCTACTGCAATAATCGATTACCAGATATTGTAATCGATTACACAATACATTCAGAAAAACATGTTGCACTGCTTTAATCGATTACCAATTTTCGTAATCGATTACACAAGCTTTTATGAAAATGCTGTGCTACTGGAATAATCGATTACAGCTCGTATTAATCGATTATTTTGCTCATTATTCAAACCCAGAAAACTCATGAACACTTTAATCGATTAAAATGGTGATTTAATCGATTACTTAAGCATTTTAATCGATTATTGTTAGTTACGAAAGTTTATTATAAATAGAAGTGAAACTTGCTCAGTTTTACAATTGGTCAAGTACGAATTTCTAATTACCTTCAAGCTTTCACCAAGATTCAAAGAGTTTTTTTTTAGCTTATAAACCTCTTGTCCCAATTCTTAAATCACATGAGTTCTTGATTGATTACTTGGGCAAGAGTCTTTTAAAGAAGAATAGGAGAGCTAGTTCTAAAGTTTCATTAGATGATTCAACACTGTTGGTAATTCATTTGCATTCATAATCATTGGATCATCAGGTTGTGTCTCTCCATTCTCTTTGGGTGTAATTCTATTTTGAATTGTTTTGTAATTGGGTGCTATTGTAATTTGTTCTTGAGGCTTGCACTAGAGTAGTGTTCTCTAGGGAAGAACAGAGTAGTGTTCTCTGATTCTTGTTAAGGTGTCTAATAGGGTTTTAGATTTCCTTTCTTTATCTAGGGTTGATAAAGAGTAAATGTAATCAAGCTTGTAAGAACTGAAATTTTCAATAGTGGAATACTAATCTAGGGTTGATTAGAAACTGGATGTAGCTTCTCTTGAGAAGTGAACCAGTATAAATTATTGTGTTGGTTGTCTACTCTCTAATCTCTTTTGGTTATCTTGTTCATTGGTTCTTTGAATTCTTATCATTGCTTAACAAGTTCTATTTTGAGACATTGATTCCTTGAGCTGAGTGAATTGATTGAATTAAAGGTTTCTTGATTTTAAAGTGATTAAGATCCTAACTCTGATTTAGAAAAGAAAATTTTAAAAGACCAAGTATTAACCAATTCACCCCTCCTCTTGGTTAATTGTGGGTATTCCTATTGTTTTCAATTTATGGCTGATAAAGGAGACTGAGATGAAAATAGATCACCGAGGAGGACTCTTGGTGACTATGCATATCAACAAGGACCAAAGCATTACAACAGCATAGTCATTACTCCTTTCAGTAAAAATGTTGTGGAATTGAAGCCCGCATTGCTCAGTCTAATTGGATCACATCCCTTTTTCTGGACTAGATCATGAAGATCCATATACGCATTTGTCTACCTTCATGGAGCTATGCCGTACCATGGGAGCCTCTGATGCAAATGCTGAAGCTGTTTATCTTAGAGCTTTTCCGTTCTCCTTGATAGGTAAGGCAAAGACTTGGCTTCAATCCCAACCAAACAAAATTCTTAGCAGTTGGAAAGAAGTGGGGGAGAAATTCATTGCCAGATTCTTTCCTCCATCTAAATTCATAAGCGCAAAATCAGCAATTGCTACTTTTTCCCAAGGATTTAATGAACCTCTCTGTGAGACATGGGAGATATTCAAATCTTTACTACGGAGGTGCCCAAACCATAACTTTGATGAGATTGCACAGCTACACATTTTTTTACAGTGGTTTGAGACCTCAAACAAAGATGATTCTTGATTCCTCAGCTGCAGGTACAATGATGTCCAAGCAGCCAGTGATTACCAGTCTCACCATGATAGATCTCCGATTCAAAGGAAAGGTATAATGGAGCTGGATACTTAGAATGCAATTCTAGCTCAGAATAAGCTCTTGACTCAACAAATAGAGGCCTTGACCAAACAGATAGGCCAACTTCCTCAACAAATTCAACAAGCACCTCATGGTTGCCAACAAGAAGATGAGGCTTATTATATGCAAAATCAAACCAGACCTCAATAGAACTTCCAAGGAAATTACCAAGGCTACAGAGATGGTCCAAGTTCTTATGGCTGGAAGCAACATAATGAAAATGCATATTATGATCCCACTAACTCTTCTTGTGCAGGCCCCTCTAACAAACCTTATGCAGGTTCTTCAGATAGGGTTCCACCACAACAACAACAAGAAGCTCAACCTGATAGAATATAAAAATGGAAGATACTCTAACTCAATTTATGCAGATGTCCATTTCAAATCAAAAGAACACTGAGGCTTCCATCAAAAATCTTGAAGTTCAGGTTGAACAACTTGCAAAACAACTATCTCAGAATAGAGGTGGATCTTTTTCAGCAAACATACATGAAAATCCAAAAGAACCAAGGGAGTGTTCTAGAGTGGATGTCCTGAATGGAGGAATTTTTTACTCCAAGAAGTTAGATCGTTCAGAGAAAATATCAACTAAAGCATTGAAGGAGATGAGTGAATCTGAAGAAGAAGACAGTTTAGATCATCTCCAACAACCAGATGCTTTCAAGGAAATTCCTTACCAGCAAACTCTCTTTGAGGAATTGTTAGAGGAAGTGAAAAATCAAGAATAAAAAACAAAGGTAAACGCAGTACCTCCACATGCTAAAAATGTTTTCTATGCAGGAAATTCAAAGAAACCAGTTATCAATAAATCAATACTCTTTAAAAAAGAAAAGAAACTGGTGAAAATATTGGAGGAAAATACAAAAGCCAAAGGCTCATCATTATTGTCCAATTGTTGGGAGCCAGAGCCATCACAAAGGCGTCCATCTAATATGACGTTAAAGAAGCGCTCTTGGGAGGCAACCCAGTGTTTTTAAATTTTGTCTTTAAATTGTGTTATTTTAATTTATATGTCTTTACATTTCATGTCTGAACTTTACTTTTTGAATTTTATGTCTTTTTGGAAAGTATCATCTGTTTTGCTAGAACTGGGATATAGGTCCATTGGTTAGGGGGAATAACGAAGCAGGTGAAGAAGAAGAACGTGGAAGATCATGTTGATTATTTGAATGGAGGACATCGAGCTCCTTGTTGAGTTTAAAGGAAGCTACAAGTGGAATTGAACCAAGGTTGAAGACTTTATTATGTTTTATCTTTTTACATGCCCAATCATTTTGAAGGCATTTGTATTTTGTTTAAGTGGTTCAAGTTAAATGCCTTGTGATCTTTCATTAGTATGTGCATTCTCATGATCATGCATACATGGTTTTTAAGTTTCAAAAAAATTAAAAGATTTTACAAGAAGTTAAGTTCTCAAAGGCTAAGTTCTTTTAAAAAGAAAATCTTACTGCTTTAATTGATTACATAATCAATTTAATCAATTAAAGACATTCAAACTTTTTTGGAAAATAGTTGAAGAATGGTTTAATCGATTACTGGTTTCTTGTAATCAATTACATAGTGTTTTATGAAAAACCATGCATCACTGGTTTAATCGGTTACCTTCTTTTGTAATCGATTATCTGAATTCATTTTTCATGATGCTATTCTAATTTAATCGATTACTGAACAGTTTAATTGATTGTTATGTTCATGAAACCATTTCCAGAAAGCTGATGAATAGTTTAATCGATTATATAGTTACTTTAATCGATTACATATGGCAATTTAATCGATTACACTAGCGGATTAATCGATTATTGTCAGTTAAATCTGTTTTATATAAAGCTTGGTGAGTCTTTTTCTTATAAATAGACATTTGAACGATTTACTCAGTACAAGAGTGACTTACCCAAAAGTTTCTGAGCTTTCATAAGTTCCCAAATTACTGTTTTACTCTGAGTTCAAACAACATCTTGTGTGATCAAGATTTCTGAGTTTTTAGAGAAGATGTTTTAAAGAAAGAAGGTTTTCAAGATTGTGTTTCTGAGCTATTATGCTTTACAACCTGAAGAGTGTGGTAATCTCATTTCATTTCATTCATTCATACATGAAAGATCTCAGGTTGTGTTTATCTTGAACCTATCTTTTTAGATGTTCTAACATTTTATGTTGTATAGTGATATATCAAATGGTTTCTTTCAAGCTTGCTAGAGTAGGGTTCTCTAGGTTTGGGATTCTGAGTAGGGTTCTCAGTATCTTGTGATTTGTATTCTAATAGGGTTTTAGAATCAGTATCTTTGTCTAGTGTTGATAAAGAGGTCACTTGTAAACAGCTTGTAAAACATTCTTTGATTTAGTAATTACTCCAACCTAGTGTGGGTTGGAAGCAACTGGATGTAGCCTCCAAGGTTGAGAGGTGAACCAGTATAATTGTTTTGTGTTCTGTTTAGATTTCTGTATGTTTCATTACATGTCTTTGTGAAGTCAAGTGTTATTATCAAAGAAACATTTTTCTGTCATTGCTTTCATAACTAAGGTTGATCTTGGGTGGAGAAAGATTTCTGGATTTGATAAAGGTGAACTTGTGAAATGATCCTAAGTTTTAATTCCACAGTTTGTTTCAGAAAGTTTTAAATTTCTAGTTTGAACCAATTCACCCCCTCTTGTTTAATTTGCAGTGTATTCATAGTATTTTCAATTGGTATCAGAGTTGGTTCTTGAAAGATATTCAAGATCACTTCATTTTTAAAAGAAAATGAATACTACTCAAATAACCTTTAGAAAGGGAGCTTCTCTCAATCGTCCACCAATGTTTGAGGGTGAGCATATTAGTTTTTGGAAAAATCGAATGCAAATCTTTATTCAATCCAATGATCCCAGTGCATGGAATACAATTGAAAAAGGCCCTTTGGTTCCTATGAAAACTATTGATAATAAACTGGTTCCCAATGAATGGGATGAAATGACAGATGCAGAAAAGAGGATTGTGCAATATGACTTTAAAGCCAAAAATATGATAACATTTGCTTTGTCTTCTGATGAATTTCTTAGAACTGTGAGATGCATGAGTGCTAAAGAAATGTGGGAAATGATAGAAGTAACTCATGAAGGTACATACGAAGTTAGAAGATCAAGGAAGCATGCCTTGATTCATGAGTATGAAATGTTCAAGATGAACAATACATAAACCATTTCTCATCTACAAACAAGATTCACACATATAGTCAATCATCTTATTGGCCTTGGGAAGACCTTTGATACTGAAGAATTGAATATCAAAATCTTGAAGTGTCTCACAAGGCCATGGCAACCTAAAGTCACAGCTATCAAAAAGTCAAAAGATCTATCCAAGATATCCATGGCTGCATTGTTTGGTAAGCTACTTGAATATGAAATTGAAATGTTACAACTAACCAATACTAAAGATGCAGAAAAGAAACATAAGAGCATAGCTTTAAAAGCTGCATCATCTAAGGTTGAAATAGAAGAAGATTCAAGCGAGGAAGATGAAGATGACAACATGAATCTAATTGTCAAAAAGTTCAGCAAATTCATGAGAAGGAACAAAAACAGAAAAGTCAAAAAGTTCAACAACAACAACAACAAAAAGAATGACAACAACACCTCCACTAACTTTACATGCTTTGAATGTGGAAAGCTTGGACACATTAAATCTGAATGTCCAATCTTCTTAAAGAAACAACAAGGTGAGAGGAAGATTAAGAAGGAAGGAAAGCCAAAGAAAGCCTACATTGCATGGGAAGATAATGAATCAACAAGTTCTGAATCAAGCAGTGAGAATGAAGAAGAAGCAAATGTATGCTTCACTTCAACTTTGAGTGATGATGACTACTCAAGTGCTGAATCTGAGGTAAGCTCTCAATATGATAACATTGTTGATGCTTTTCATGAAATGCACGATGAGGCTCAAAGGCTAGCTAAGGCAAATGATAAGCTGAAAGGAGATTTAAGATGACATATCACCAAACTTGCAGAAATGCAAAGTGAACTTTGTAAGTTGAAAGAGGAAAATGAAAAATTTCTTTCAAGTTACAAGGCAAATGGTTGTATATGTCCTTCTTCCTCTTCTAAGGCAGAAAAAGGCAAATTGTTACAAGATGAGTTTGATGCTTTCAAAAGAAGCCAAGGAGAAAAGTATATGTTACTTCTTTCAGAAAATAACTATTTGGTTGATCTTTTGAGAAGGCTGTATAAAGGAAAATGCAACTTGGCTGAAATGCTAAGTGTGCAAAAATATGCTGGAGATACTTCTGGTTTGGGATACAAACATGGTTCAGAATCTTGTGGAAAAACCATATTTGTACCACCAAAACAGAAGAATCAAAGTTTTTATAAATCAAAGATTAATCAAAATGCTTACTTTGAAAGATCATCAAGAACTATAACTTATAACTATTGCATGAAAAAGGGGCATACATCTTTTAAATGCTATGCAAGAAAATATTATGTGCCTAATGGAGAATGTGTTTGGGTGAAAAAGGAAAAGAAAAGAGCTAACCCCTATGGACCCAACCTCAATTGGGTACCTTTCGTTGTTACTTGATTTGAATTTTGCAGGTGTGTCTAAGAGAAAAATCATCACTATGGTATCTTAATAGTGGCTGCTCTAGGCACATGACAGGTGATATTTCCATACTTACAAATGTTATACTAAAAGATGGAGGATTTGTCACCTACGGCGATAATAACAAAGGGAAGATAATTGGAGAAGGAAGCATAGGAGACAACCTCAAAACTATAATCAGAAATGTTTTATATGTTGAAGGCTTGAAATACAATCTCCTAAGCATAAGTCAATTATGTGACAAAGGATTTAAAGTGTCATTCAATGACAATTGTTTGATTTGTGACAGTCAAAGTGGTGAGGCTATCCATGTTGGTAAGAGAAAGGGTAACATTTATGTTTTGTCCATTGACTATGCATACATTCATAAGACTAGCTGCCTTGTAAGTAAAACTGATGAAACTTTGTTATTGCATAGAAGAGTTAGTCATATAAACATGCATCACATGAATAAACTTGTGAAAAAGGATTTGGTCATAGGTTTACCTAAGCTTAGGTTTACCTAAGCTTAAGTTTGAAAAGGATAAAATATGTGAAGCTTGTCAAAGAGGGAAACGAACAAAGAATTCTTTTCAAAGCAAAAATGTTGTTTCTACTTCTAGACCTCCTGAGTTGCTTCATATGGATTTATTTGGTCCTTCAAGAACCATGAGCTTGGGAGGAAATTTCTATCATCTTGTTATTGTAGATGATTACTCAAGATACACATGGACTTTGTTCATAAGATCCAAGAGTGATGCATTCACAACATTTAGAAAGTTAGCCAAGATAGTTCAAAATGAAAAAGCTTGCAATATTGTTTCAATTAGAAGCGATCACGGTGGAGAATTCTAAAATGAATACTTTGAAAAAATTTGTGAAGAGTTTGGAATTAATCACAATTTTTCAACTCCAAGAACACCCCAACAAAATGGTGTATTGGAGAGGAAAAACAGATCTCTTGAGGAAGATGCAAGAACACTTCTAAATGAAACAAACTTGCCTAAGCACTTCTGGGTTGATGCTGTAAGTACGGTTTGTTATACTTTGAATAGAATTCTCATAAGGCCTATTTTGAAGAAAACCCCTTATGAACTATACAAAGGAAGGAAACCAAACATATCTCATTTGAGAGCATTTGGCTGCAAGTGTTTTGTATTAAACAATGGTAAAGATTCTCTTGGCAAATTTGATTCTA
>CM023959.1:19841898-19860588 GCA_013407115.1 Glycine latifolia | reverse complement strand
GTTTTCTTCAAAATAGGCCTTATGAGAATTCTATTCAAAGGAAGGAAACCAAACATATCTCATTTGAGAGCATTTGGCTGCAAGTGTTTTGTATTAAACAATGGTAAAGATTCTCTTGGCAAATTTGATTCTAAAGTTGATGAAACAATTTTTCTTGGTTACTCTTTGCAAAGTAAAGCTTATAGGATCTTTAATAAAAGAACATTGTGTGTTGAGGAATCTGTCCATGTAATTTGTGATGAATCTAATCCTTCCAAAGAGAATTTGGAGTGTGATGATGATACAGGTCAAAAGGAAGAATTCTTGCAAATTAATGATCTAAATGGCAAAGAAAAGGCTGAACCAAATGATGAACTGGAACATTCTACACCTTTACAAAAGCACAAGGATTGGAGGACAACTAAAGATTTTTCTCTTGACAGTATAATAGGGGAAGTATCTAAGGGAGTTTCTACTAGATCCTCTTTAAGAAATCTTTGTTGTACCATGGCTTTTGTTTCACAAATTGAATAAAAAAGTATTGATCAAGATTTGCTGGATGAACATTGGTTAATGACTATGCATGATGAGTTGAACCAATTTAAAAGAAATGAAGTTTGGGAGTTAGTCCTTAGAACATCAACTCATAAACCTATTGGCACAAAATGAGTTTTTTGAAACAAGCTGGATGAAAGTGGAATCATAGTTAGGAATAAGGCTAGATTGGTTGCTAAAGGATACAACCAAGAGGAAGGCATAGACTATGATGAAACTTATGCTCCAGTAGCCAGATTAGAAGCCATAAGGTTGTTACTTGCATATGCATGTTTGATGAATTTTAAATTGTTTCAAATGGATGTCAAAAGTGCATTTTTAAATGGTTACATTGAAGAAGAAATATATGTAGACCAGCCCCCTAGATTTATTGATCACAAGCATCCTAACCATGTTTCAAATTAAGAAAAACTTTGTATGGTTTGAAACAAGCACCAAGATCTTGGTATGAAAGGTTAAGAAAATTTCTGCTTGAACAATCTTTCATAAGAGGTCAAGTTGATAAAACCTTGTTCATCAAGAAAAGAGGAAATGATATCTTGCTGGTTCAAATATATGTAGATGACATTATTTTTGGTTCAACTAATCAATCTATGTGCAGAGAATTTTCAGTATCAATGCAGAGTGAATTTGAGATGTCAATGATGGGGGAACTTACATTCTTTCTAGGACTACAAGTCAAGCAATTAAAGAATGAAACTTTCCTTAGTCAAGCCAAGTACTGTCAAGAGATGATCAAGAAGTTTGAAATGGAGAATTGCAAGGATGCTGCAACACCAATGGCAACTTCTACCTATCTTGACACAGATGACAAGGGAAAAAGTGTTGATGAGTCTAAATATAAAGGAATGATTGGATCCTTGTTATACTTAACTGCTAGTAGACCTGATATCATGTTAAGTGTTTACTTGTGTGCTAGATACCAAGCAAATCCCAAAGAATCTCATCTAACTTCATTCAAGAGGATCCTCAAGTATCTCAAGTCTACACGAAGAGTAGGACTTTGGTATCCAAAAGGTACATCTATTAGCTTGATTGGATATTCTGATTCTGATTTTGCAGGGTGCAAATTGAATAGAAAGAGTACAAGTGGAACATGCCACATGTTAGGAAGTTCACTGATTTCTTGGCACTGTAAGAAGTAATCATGTGTTGTCTTATCCACTGCTGAAGCTGAATACATTTCTGCTGGAAGCTGTTGTGCACAAAGCCTTTGGTTGAAGCAACAACTTCAAGACTTTGGAGTTGCGATAAAGGAGATTCTATTACTGTGTGATAACACAAGTGCCATCAACATATCAAAAAATCCTATCATGCACTCAAGGACCAAGCATATTGAAATCAGACATCACTTTATCAAAGATCATATCCAAAAGGGTAATATCAAAATTGAGTTTGTTGAAACCAATTATCAATCAGTTGATATTTTCTCTAAGCCTTTGGATAGAGATAGATTTTACACACTTAGAACATGTTAGGAATATTGGATGAATCTAATGTGTGTTAGCTTGATATATATATACTCATTGACATGAAATTGCATCATTGATTGACCTTTAATCTCAAAATCATACAAAGTTGATATGTGCTGCATAATCACTGTTCATTCTGATAATTCTACTGTTATAATCAATTAAGGCACAAATTAATCGATTAAATGAACTTGAAATGCTGTTTAGAATGATGTTTGTACTTGTGTAATCTATTACAGTAAAACGATAACCGATTATTCTTCATGAAAAAAATTTCCACAAAATTCAAACTCACTGGAATAATCGATTACGTCAACAAAATAATCGATTACATAAGCTTAAAATCCTATTATAAAATTCAAACTCACTGAAATAATCGATTATGTCAACAAAATAATCGATTACATAAGCTTAAAATCCTATTATAAAATTCAAACTCACTGAAATAATCGATTACGGTGAATGGTAATCGATTATCTTGTATGCAAATTGTCTGAAAACTTGATTTTTCACTGTAATAATCGATTACTGCCTCTGCTAAAACTGATTCTGCTTATGAAATAATCAATTACATAAGAAAATAATCGATTATCCATGGAGTTACTGCAGAATCTGCAGATTTTATCTTGGAAATTGTAACTGCCCAACTACCCCCAAATTCAAATTTGAATCTACTGTGCTTTTATTTTAGTGGGTTAATTCGTATCAACTGTTACACTTTTCAAATTTTAATCTTGGAGCCAAATTCTTCTATATAAATAGCCTATGTTGAATGGGATAACACACAATATTCTCATCTTCTATCTTAAGCCTTGTTGTTCCTTATCTGAGTTTTAAACCTTTGTCCATATAGCTTTTCCTCTCTTAGCCAATATGTCTGCTCCTAAGAGAACCAAATCCTCTAAGAGAAAGGCTGAAACTTCTAACCCAACAGTAAGTAGATTGGACCACTAGTTTTCAAATGAGAGAGAGAAAATGACCTACCTCCAATTCAATGCAACCAAACTGATATGTTCTCCAAAACACCTTGACCTTGGCCGGTTCAGTAGGGAAGGCTTTCAATTCCCAGCCATGCTTGAAGCCCAAGGTTTGAAGAAAATTGTTGAGATGAAGGGTACGTTTTACCCTGAACTAGTGAAGGCGTTTTACACCTGTTCTAAGTTTTCTATGGAGGGGACAATCTTCTCTCAAGTGAATGGGGTAGCCATGGAAATTACTCCTGAAATTTGGCAGGAGGTTGCTGGTATTTCTTTTGATGGTGAAAGAAAATTTGAGGAAGAAGCTGAAGGATACAATAGGGTGGAAACCTACAGAGGAATGCTACTTGATCCTCAAATAAGGCTAAAGTTGAGGCTCAGCACAGGTCCTATAACTCATGAGGACAGACTCATTCACTTCATCATCACCTACATCCTAACTCCTAGGTCCACTAACCATGCTCAAGCCACAGATGATGATCTTCAGATTGTTTATGGTTTGAAAAATGGTATTCAGATGAATTGGATTCACATAATTCAGGAGATAATGCTTAAGTCTAAAAGATTGATGAACTACCCATTTCCATATGTTGTCCTGATTTCCAGATTCATTGATTACTTCAAGGTTGATGTTACTAATGAGGTTGTTGATAATACTAATTCTAGCAATAGCCTCATTAAGGAGAAGCATCTGACTAAGCTTGGAATGGTCAAAACTCCTTATGGATGGCAGATGGCAGGGAACAATTGCCACCAGCTAAAGGTGAAGAAGAAGCTGAAGCAGAAGAAGGAGAAGAGGGTGAAGGTTCTGCTCAACCTTCCTACAGTCCTTTTGAGTCTCTAATGATTCAAAAGATGGATGCACTGTTGTCTCTTCATCATGAGCATAGAGCTGAGACAAATTCATCTTTGGAAGAGATGAAGTCTAGATTAGAGAACATAGAAGCTAAGCTTGTATTGGATGATATGGATAAATAAGCTTAGATTGCTTAGGGTGCTTCTGTTTGTCTCTATTGTTGCTATTTCATTATGCTCTTGTTGTCTTTTGTTGCTTAGTTTGATGTTTGCTGGTTGTTTAAGTATTTTAAATTTGTGTTTGATTAATGTACTGGTTGATTTGTCTTTAATACAAGTGTTTCTTCTTTTGCTCTCATTTTATTCCCCTGTTTTTATTATAATCATTTTTTTTGTCTTTGATAAGCCAAATAAGGGGAGAAATATTTGTAATTTAAGGGGAGTAATGTTTGAAATATTGTATGTTATAAGAGGAGAAAATGGTATGTAACATGAATGCAGCATGAATGCTTTTAACTGTGAAAGAATCTACCCATGTCAGGGGGAGCATGTTTTTAAATGATGGATGCTTATGCTTGATCTTGCAAAATCTGACTTAGATTTCAGGAATCATTCATCCCTCTAAAGCAATCCAAAGAATAGACAAATGGAAAATTGATTTGGCATGCTCAAAGCCAAAAATGGGGAGATTGTTGAGTTTAAAGGAAGCTGCAAGTGGAATTGAACCAAGGTTGAAAACTTGATTATGTTTTAGCTTTTTACATGCCCAATCATTTTGAAGGCATTTGTAATTTGTTTAAGTGGTTCAAGTTAAATGCCCTGTGATCTTTAATTAGTATGTGCATTCTCATGATCATGCATACATGGTTTTTAAGTTTCAAAGAAATTAAAAGGTTTTACAAGAAGTTAAGTTCTCAAAGGCTAAGTTCTTTTAAAAAGAAAATCTTACTCCTTTAATCGATTACACAATCAATTTAATCGATTAAAGACATTCAAATTTTTCTGGAAAAGTCTTGAAGAACATTTTAATTGATTACTGGTTTCTTGTAATCGATTACATAGTGTTTTTATGAAAAACCATGCATCACAGGTTTGATCGATTACCTTCTTTTGTAATCAATTATCTGAATTCGTTTATCATGATGCTGTTCTGATTTAATTGATTATTATGTTCATGAAACCATTTCCAGAAAGCTGATGAACTGTTTAATCGATTATCTAGTTACTTTAATCGATTACATATGGCAATTTAATCGATTACACTAGCGGATTAATCGATTATTGTCAGTTAAATCTGTTTTATATAACGCTTGGTGAGTCTTTTTCTTATAAATAGACATTTGAATGATTTACTCAGTACAAGAGTGACATACCCAAAATTTTCTGAGCTTTCATAAGTGCCCAAATTACTATTTTACTCTGAGTTCAAACAACATCTTGTGTGATCAAGATTTCTGAGTTTTTAGAGATGATGTTTTAAAGAAAGAAGGTTTTCAAGATTGTGTTTCTGAGCTATTATGCTTTACAACCTGAAGAGTGTGGTAATCTCATTTCATTTCATTCATTCATACATGAAAGATCTCAGGTTGTGTTTATCTTGAACCTATCTTTTAAGATGTTCTAACATTTTATGTTGTATTGTGATATATCAATTGGTTTCTTTTCAAGCTTGCTAGAGTAGGGTTCTCTAGGTTTGGGATTCTGAGTAGGTTCTCAGTATCTTGTGAGTTGTATTCCAATAGGGTTTTAGAATTAGTATCTTTGTCTAGTGTTGATAAAGAGGTCACTTGTAAAACATTCTTTGATTTAGTAATTACTCTAACCTAGTGTCGGTTGGAAGCAATTAGATGTAGCCTCCAAGGTTTAGAGGTGAACCAATATAATTGCTTTGTGTTCTGTTTAGATTTCTGTATGTTTCATTACATGTCTTTGTGAAGTCAAGTGTTATTATCAAAGAAACATTTATCTGTCATTACTTTCATAACTAAGGTTGATCTTGGGTGAAGAAAGATTTCTGGATTTGATAAAGGTGAACTTGTGATACGATCCTAAGTTTTAATTCCGCAATTTGTTTCAGAAAGTTTTAAATTTCCAGTTTGAACCAATTCACCCCCCTTCTTGGTTCATTTGCAGTGTATTCATAGTATTTTCACTCCTCAACCACGATCTTCAAAAATCAATGACATTGTTTTTAAATTTCTTTACTGCATTGTAGTTTAAATTCAGTACTTTGTTTATTTAGTTACTATGTTTGCTTGAATAGTTGTGTGCATTTATAATTCTTTTTGGTATTGCACACAGAGGTTTCTATCTTTTTGAAAATACTCATTTTGATTACTTTTTGTTTTGTTAACATAGTTGCATAAATCTTTTTGGGGCTTAACTGATATAACATGTTTTGAAAAGAATCAACAGATATAAATGTTTTGAAACTTGTTTTTTTGATCAGACACCACAAAATGATTTTGTGGAAACTTTGAGAATGAAAAAACAAATGAATGGCTTTTGAAATACCAAATGAATGCAAGATATTTTTGCATGGAATTGATAAATAACATCTTTCAAAACATTGATTTGATTTGAACATGAAAACAGACCTTAAGCCTCAGTGAGTGTGTGCAACAACATAAATTACATTGAGTGTCCGCACTGATATGATATATAATTGATTTTGCATAAATTTCTAATTGTCATAACATATGATGCATGTATATGATTTAGGCCTTCTTTCGTTTTGAACATCTTTTTAAGCCACTGGCCAAAAAGCTATCCCGACATAAATATAATGATTTACCATTTGCAAACCCTTTTGAGCCAAACACTTGATATTTTGTTGGAACCCTAACCTAGGATAAGAATTCCTTACCTTACCTTAGGTTAGGAGAGCAAAAAGGGAAATATTTTGTAGATGGAAACTTTTTGGGTAGCTCATGTGATGAAAAAGACTTTTAAATGTGGCTATATGCTATTCATGTGATAAGTAAAAGAAAAGAAAGAAAGAAAAAAAAAAGAAAAAGGAAACAAATTCCTTGTGTTTTAAAGTATTGTACAAAGTATTTGGGTGAAATAGAAAAATCGATAAACATGGATATCTTGGAAGAAAAAGGAAGAAATAGGAAGATAAGGGTTAAATCGCCCAGGCGAGTAAACACAGGCAAAATCACTCGCCTGGGAGAGTGAAGTTGGCAGGAGGCAAAATGCTATAAATAGAGGACGAATTTGGAGGAGAAGGCATCCCATTTTCTTCATTCCTTGCTTCTTAGCTGATTCCTTAGTTAAGTAGGTTAAATATTAGTAGTAGGGAGGTTAGGAAAGTGAGAGAAGTGAGGATTAGTGTGGAGACTTTGCCGGAAAGAAGCAGTGATGGTTTCTTTCATCAATTCTTCTCTTGAGAGGAGGTTCTCTCCATGCTTGGCTAGCTTCTCTAAGGATTGGATGTAATCTTCTTATCCCTATGTATCTCTTTTAATATTTATTTATGCATAAGTCTTTTCTATTTATTATTGATAATTTCATTCTGTTCTTAATGCTTGATTCTACTTGATCACTAGCTTCATGAAGTTGGATTCTAAGTTTAACTGGAAAGTACTCTTAGAATTTGAACTGAATGATTTTACTCTTTACGTTACGTTGCTAGGGATAGAGCATAATGTTTAGATTGCAAATAGCATGTGATTATGATTGTAATGATGGGTTATTTACTTCATATGCGAGGGATCGATATTCGGTAAATAACCTTAGAATTCTCGATTGCGAGGGATCGATTCGGGGTGAATTAATGTGTGCATCAATAATAATAGAAAATGATTTATACATGGTAATATTAATTGGATACTGAGGGTATGAATGATGAAACCCAATCCTACGTTTTCTTCAATTAATTTCATTTTATTAGTTTCTGTACTTTTTAGTTATTTTTTGTTATTTCCGTAAAACCATCAAAACTTTGACCATCCTCATTGTATATAACTATTAAACTGTTAAGTTTTATTTGGAAAAATTGAGTAGCTCAAGTCCCTGTGGAGACGAAATTTTATAAATTTTGTAACTTACAACGACAATTGGTACACTTGCCAAGAGTCTAACAGTTACCAATTACTTCATGAATTATGTTGTGAAAAATCCATGTAGAGATTCAAGCATGACAGACCATCATTGGAAATTTGAAATTCTAAATGGGCATCCAATATGTTGTTATCAGATGTTTAGAATGAAGAAACTTGTCTTTTTTGAATTATGTGAAATATTGGAAACCAAGTACAATTTAAAGAAAACTTGAAATGTCAGAATTTATGAGCAAGTTGGCTTGTTTTTGTACAAACCAGGTTCTGTTCGTAATTGTGAGAAAAGATTTCAACATTCAGGTGAAACAATATCTACACATTTCCATATTGTCTTAAAAGTTGTGTGTTTGTTTGCAAAGGACATAATTAAGCCTGTTGATCCATCATTTAGAGATACCCCTGATGAGATTCTGAAAGATGCTAGATATCGTCTTTATTTTATTGGTGTAATAAATGGTACTCATATACAAGTTTGTGTTCCCTCATCTACAAAAAGTCTATATTGGTCGGAAAGGCTACACTACCACTAATGTCATGGCTGTTTGTGACTTTAGCATGTGTTTCACATTTGTTTGGGCAAGTTGGGAAGGTTCTGCACATGATACTAAGATATTTATGGAAGTTTTACATAAGCCTGCATTGCATTTTCCACATCCTCCTCAAGGTACTTAACATTTATATATTATAAATATATATCATTATAAGTTTGTGTTCTAACATGCGCTATTGTTTTATTTTTTAGGTAAATATTATCTTGTTGATTCTAGTTATCCTATTTTACAGGTTTTCTAGGATTGTACAAGAAAACTAGGTACCATCACCCACAATTTAGAATTGGGCCTAGAATCAGGGGGAGAATTGAAGTTTTTAATTATTATCATTCTAGTCTTCGAAGTATAATTGAACGTTCATTTGGTTTGTGTAAAGCAAGATGGAAGATATTGGGTAATATACTACCTTTTGCTTTGAAGACTCAAAACCAAATCATTTTTGCTTACATGGTTGTACACAACTTCATCAAAGAAATGACAAGAGTGATGGAGAATTTGATTCACTAGATGAAGATAACGAATATACAAATAGTAATGAGGAAAATGAAGTTAGCCCTAGTACTACAACATAGGAAGAACCAGATGCTCAAAGTACTTTACAAATGAAATAATATAGAGAATCTCTAAAAAATATGTTTCCAACATATATTTAATTTCTTTGTTTTTTAAGAATACAAGGTTGTATGTTTATGATATGAGTACATTTGAACAATTTTATATTGGATAACATTATTGATGATATTATTATGAGGTTAATGGCATTTTATATTTTATGTTATAAATTATAATTACATAGATAATAATTAAGTTATAAATTAGAATATAAGTGATTGCATTACTAAAACAATAATATATTAATTACATTTGAAATATGAAAATTAATTATGTTAAGATGTATAATTATATTTTTATGAGATACATCTTTTTATAAAAATAATTATTTTTTACCAAAATTTCTAGAAATAATGTCAAAGCATATAATACCATTTTTGGTAATTTTAATTATACAAAAGACATTTTACAATTTTATTCAAACATCATATTATTTTAAATAAGCACTTAAGAATTTATCATTCAAACATTAAATTAGCTTATATAAAAGTAACTTTTTAGATAAGAGCTTCTTGAATAAATATTTTTTCTATAAGATCTTCTACACTAGTGCATCCAAACATGTCCTTAGCATCCGTGAAAATAAAATTTATAATTTCTTATTGTCTCGTTTGTAACCCAAACCAGATGTTAGCAGCAGTTAATTGTAACTTTATAAGTGAATGCTTCGAAGATAACTGATATAGCACTCTGTTAAGTTGATAATTATGTAGTCATAGGCTGTTCTAGGTAAATCATTATAAAATGGCCGGGGGATGGATATAGATCTATGACCTTATTATAGCTTGAGTGTTTCTTTTACACTTCTGTTCTGTACCTTTACCTAGGCTATGTTTTGACTAATGGAAAGGGATGGAAAAAAATAACATGATGGCATGATGCTAGGTTCAACTTATTGGATTTCGTAAAAGCAGGTGAACCTTTGCTTTCTACATTGAATTCTAATCAAATATTGTATCTTTACAACATAACAACTGGACTATATTTGTATTAGTATTTCTAAAAATTTAGAATTTCTCTAGTATATATCCATTATTATTATATGCTAATATTACTGATACTTCAAACACATGGTGTGCATGCTTTGTTTTCTATGCAAATGAGTAGCCTTTGTATGTGCTTGCACCAAAATTTTTGAGAAAATAAAAGGAAGAAGCAACAGAAGCATAATTGGACAGAATTCATCATCAAACATTGCCTAATTAATAACTTATTGGCCTAGGGTTTGAAATTCAAACAAGAACACAAGGTTGCAAAAATGAGAAAAGAACACAAACTACACTTAATGAAAGTTATTCTAAGCTATTTATATTATCAATAAAAGAAAGATAAGTCCAGAAGCACATACCTGGTGATGAAGGAAAGATATGGGGTGAGAAGGAAGTGGCTTGGGCCACCTTAGAGAAGGAAGCAAGAAGGAACAAAACAAAAGCAATGCAATTTGAATATTTAAGTGAATGTTGAAATTTTGGACTTTTAATTTCGTGACCTGCAGAGCCTTGCTCGCCCAAGCGAGCCAAATAGGCAGGATTCACTCGCTTGGGCGAGTTAACCAGCCTCTTTTTTTTTAATTTTTTTTTAGAAAAAAATATTTTGGCTTGTAATTATGTACTGCTTTAACTAATCTACAAAAATATTTAAATAAAATGATAAAGCATAGAAAAAGATGGTTTAGAAATTACTAGGTTGCCTCCTAGAAGCGCTTCTTTAATGTCGTCTTAGCTGGACGTATTTGTAGCTCAAGCTTCTTGTAAATGAACCACCATGATGAGTCTTTCAACATCACCACCTAAGTAGGGCTTGAGTCTGCCACCATTAACTGTCCATGTTCTATTTGTGGCTGGATCTTCAAGGACCACAACCCCATGTGTCATTACTTCTTTAATGATGAAGGGTCCAGACCATTTGGACTTCAGCTTTCCTGGAAACAATCTTAATCGAGAATTAAATAACAAAACCTGTTGTCCAGGCTGAAAATTCTTTCTCAACAATTTCTTATCATGATAAAATTTGACTTTCTGCTTATAAAGTTTAGAATTCTCATACGCTGACAGTCTCAATTCCTCCAATTCATGAAGTTGGATTTTTCTTTGTTCACCTGCAGAAGAAGGATCAAAATTTAAATATCTGAGTGCCCAAAATGCTTTGTGCTCCAATTCAATAGGTAGATGGCATGATTTGCCGTAGACCAACTGGAAGGGTGTAAGACCAGTAGGAGCTTTGTATGCTGTCCTATAGGCCCACAATGCTTCATCTAGCTTTTGAGACCAGTCCTTCCTTGATTGAGCAATTGTTTTCTCTAAGATTTTCTTGATTTCTCTATTGGAAACTTCAGCTTGCCCATTGGTCTGAGGATGATAAGGTGAGGCCACCTTGTGTCTAACACTATAGTGTTGGAGAACCTTCTGTAATTGGGAATTGCAAAAATGGGATCCTCCATCACTTATCAGTACTTTGGGAGTTCCAAACCTTGAGAATATATTTTTCTTCAAGAAGCGAATAACTGTCTTTGAATCTGCATGTTGTGCAGCTACTGCTTCTACCCATTTGGTCACATAATCCACAACCAATAAAATGTATTCATTTGAGTATGAGGATGGAAATGGACCAATGAAATCAATCCCCCAACAATCAAATGCCTCAACCTCCAGAATGTTGTGTAAAGGCATTTCATTTCTTCTGGAGATTCCACCTGTTCTCTGGCAATTATCACATCTTTGCACATATTCATGGGCATCTTTGAATAGTGTATGCCAATAAAATCCTGACTGTAGGACCTTTGCAGCAGTCCTCTCTCCATTGTAGTGGCCTCCATATGGTGAACTATGACAGTGCCATAGGATGTTCCTTGCCTCTCCCTGAGTCACACACCTCCTTAAAAGATTATCAGCTCCAATTTTGAAGAGGTAGGGATCATCCCATATAAAATATCTGGCATCTCTGAGAAATTTCTTCTTCTGTTGCCAAGTATAATCTTCAGGGATTGCACCGGCTGCCTTAAAGTTGGCCATCTCTGCAAACCATGGCCTTTCTGAAATATGGAAGAGCTTCTCATCAGGGAATTTTTCTTGAATTTCTGGATCTTGGGTGGCTATTTCATCACTGGTAAGCCGAGACAGATGATCAGCTACATGATTTTCACACCCTTTCTTATCCTTGATTTCTAAATCAAATTCCTGTAAAAGCAAGACCCAACGGATAAGTCTACGTTTAGAATCAGATTTGACTAACAAGTATTTTATTGCAGCATGATTAGTATAAATCACCACTTTAGATCCTATCAAGTATGATCTAAATTTTTTCAAAGCATTGCAAGCAATTCTTTCTTAGTTGTTGCATAATTGATTTGAGCATCATTTAAAACTTTGCTTGCATAGTGTATGACATGGAAAACTTTGTTTCTCCTTTGTCCCAAAATTGCTCCTACAGCATAATCACTTGCATCACACATTATTTCAAAATCAAGTTTCCAATCAGGTGCAGTGATTATGGGTGCAGAAACTAGTTTTTGTTTCAAAGTATTAAAGGCTTTAAAGCATGAATCATTAAAATGGAATGAAACTTCTTTATTTAAAAGATTGCTCAATGGCTTGGCAATTTTTGAAAAATCTTTAATAAACCGTCTGTAGAACCCTACGTGTCCTAGAAAACTTCTAATGCCTTTGACAATGGTTGGTGGAGGTAATTTCTCAATGACATCAACTTTAGCTTTATCCACTTCAATGCCCTGCATAGAAATTTTGTGACCTAAAACAATGCCTTCAGTCACCATGAAGTGACACTTCTCCCAATTAAGCACAAGATTAGTTTCAATACATCGCTTCAACACAACATCAAGATTAGACAGGCATAAATCAAAAGAAGTACCAAATACTGAAAAATCATCCATGAAGATTTCAATGCTTTTCTCAATAAGGTCAGAAAAAATAGCAAGCATGCACCTTTGGAAAGTGGCAGGTGCATTACAAAGACCAAAAGGTATTTTCCTATAAGAAAAAATACCGAAGGGACAAGTAAAGGCTGTTTTCTCTTGGTCTTCAGGATCAACATTGATTTGATTGTATCCTGAATAACTATCAAGAAAACAGTAATATTGCTGACCCACTAGTCTCTCCAGCATCTAATCCATGAATGGTAGTGGAAAATGATCCTTCCTTGTGGCTTTGTCGAGCTTTCTGTAGTCAATACACATCCTCCAACCCGTAACAGTGCGTGTTGGAATAAGCTCATCTTTGTCATATTTAATTACTGTCATGCCACCTTTCTTGGGTACTACCTATACAGGACTTACCCATTGACTGTCTGAGATAGGATATATCATTCCAGCCTCAAGTAGCTTGACTACCTCTTTTCTGACCACTTCTTTCATGGTTTGATTGAGTCTTCTTTGTGGCTAAGCTACAGGTTTATAGTCCTGTTCCATCAAAATTCTATGCATACAATAAGAAGGAGTAATACCTGTTAGATCTGAGAGTGTCCAACCAATGGCTTTGTAGTTCTCTTTCAAGACTTTCACCAATTTCTTTTCTTCCTCCTCAGAGAGATGGGCATTTATAATTATTGGTTTTTCAGAATTACCTGCAAGAAAGACATATTTTAAATGTGAAGGTAATACCTTTAATTCCAGCTTTGGTTCTTCTTTTTGTTTTTCTTCTTTTATTTCTTCAAAGAGGGATTGGTGATAAGGAACTTCTTTACAAGCATTCAATTGATGAAGATATTCTGCTTCCTCTTTATCTCCATCTTCATCTTGGGCTGTTTCTGTCAATGCCTTCTCCAAGCCTTCCTTCTTGTGAATAAATCTTTTAAAGTCAGAAATTACCTCATCAAGGACATCAACTCTAAAGCATTCTCTTTTATCTGTGGGGTGCTTCATTGCTTCAAGAACATTGAATTGTACTTCATCATCTTGCACCCTTATAGTGAGTTTTCCTTCATCCACATCAATCAAGACTTTGGCAGTCTTCATGAAAGGTCTGCCAAGAATTAGTGGAACTTCACTGTCTTCATCCATGTCCATCACTACAAAATCAACTGGAAAAAAGAATTTGTCAACTTTCACCAACACATCTTCAATAATGCCATGAGGATGCTTGATGGTTCTGTCAGCTAGCTGCAAAGTCATCCTTGTTGGTCTGATTTCTACTTCTCCTATCCTTTTGACCATGGATAATGGAATGAGGTTGATGCTTGCGCCTAAGTCAAAAAGAGACTTCCCTACTGATAAATTCCCAATAGTCACAGGAATTGTGAAACTACCAGGATCTCTTGATTTTTCTGGAAGTGTCTTTTGGATGATTGCACTGCAACTTGCATCCAGCTCTATGGTTTCATCATCTGTGTATCTCCTCTTCTTTGTAAGTAGATCCTTCATGAATTTGGCATATGTTGGCATCTGCTCTAATGCTTCAGAAAAAGGAATGTTAATTTGCAGTTGTTTAAAAATATCTAAAAAACGCTTGTACTGCCTTTCCTTTGCCTTCTTGGATGGAGCATGTGGATATGGCATATTTTGGACTGTGGCGGGGTTAAGACAACTTTGCCTTTATCACTCTTTTTCTTTTCCTCATTCTTTTTCTTTTCATCTTCACTCATCACTTTTCTCTCAATTTTTTTATTTATTTCTTCATCATTTTTCTCTTTTTCTTTTTCTTTTTCATTTTTTTCATCCTCACTTTTTTCTACATTTCCTTCATTTTTCTTTTCCTCTTCCTCCTGTCTACCAGCCACAGTCCCCCTTCTTGTTATAATGACTTTACATTGCTCTTTAGGGTTGACTTGGGTATTTGCTGAGAAAGATCCACCTCCATGCTCAGGCAGTTGCTTTGCAAGTTGTCCAACCTGCACTTCAAGATTTTTGATGGAAGCATCAGTATTCTTTTGATTGGTGATGGACATCTGCATAAATTGATTTAGAGTATCTTCCATTTTTTATAATCTATCCTACTGAGTTTGGTTTTGTGGATTTCTATTAGAAGGACTTACATATGCATTGTTAGTGGGACCTGCAAAAGAAGGATTAGAAGGAACATTATATCCATTATTATTTTGTCTCCAACCATAGGGTTGATTTGAACCTGAACCTCCTCTGTATCCTTGATAATTTCCTTGATAATTTTGCTGAGGGCGGGTCTGATTCTGTAGATAATGAGCCTCCTCCTCTTGTTGGCGCTCATCGGGTGCTAGGCAGTGGCCATTTTGATGTTCTCCACCACAGAAATCACATCTCAAAATTTGTTGAACTTGATGAGTTGTGTGTGTTTTCTGTGATCCTCCATGCTGCATTTGTTGAGGAAGTTGGCCTATTTGTTTGGTTAAGGCCTCCAACTGTTAAGTTAACAATTTATTCTGAGCTAGAATGGCATTTTGAGTATCTAGCTCTATTACACCTTTCCTCTGAATTGGAGATTTGTCATGGTGAGATTGGTAATCACTGGCTGCTATGGAGTCAATGATTAGTATTGCTTCCTCCGGGCTTTTTGACATCATAGTTCCTCCAGCTGAGGCATCAAGAATCATCTTGGTTTGAGGTCTCAAACCACTGTCGAAAATATGTAGTTGTGCAGCATCATCAAAATTGTGGTTTGGGCATCTCCGCAATAAGGATTTGAATCTCTCCCAAGTCTCACAGAGAGGATCATCTGCTCCTTGGGAAAAAGTTGCAATGGTTGATTTTGCACTTATGAATCTTGATGGAGGAAAGAATCTAGTAATAAATTTTTCCTCCACTTCTTCCCATGAGCTCGGGTTTTTGTTTGGTTGGGACTGGAGCCATGTCTTGGCTTTACCTGTCAAAGAAAATGGAAAAGCTCTAAGGTAAACAGCTTCTGCATCTTCGTCAGAAGCTCCCATTGTACTGCATAACTCCATGAATGTGGACAAGTGAGTGTATGGATCCTCATGGTCCATCCCTGCAAAGGGATGTGAACCAATTAGACTGAGTAATGCTGGCTTCAACTCCACCACCTTGTTGTTGAAAGGAGGGATGACTATGCTGTTGTAGTGCTTTGGTCCTTGTTGGTAAGCATAGTCACCAAGAGTCCTCCTTGGTGGTTTATTTTTATCTTCCCCTCGATTAGCCATATTATCTAGAACAGGTGGCTTTTCTGATGAAGAAGGATCAATAGACGAAGTTTGGATGTCTAACTGGCTTCTAGTTTCTTCTTCTTCCTATTTTTTCCTTTCTGTTTTGGTGATTTCTGGATCAAACAAAGGTTTATCTGCAGAAGACTTACCTTGCATAAAGGAAAAAGTACAAACTACAGTATCCCGTAAGCATCGAAGTTAAAATAAAAGAGAATTTATATACAAAATCAAAACTAAAGTAAATAACGAAAATAAGAAAAAGTCCTACTAAACTGATAAATTAAATCTAAAAGAACTGAGTAAATAACTCAAATCCCTGGCAAAGGCACCAGAAACTTGTTAGACTTTTGGCAAGCGTACCAATTGTCGTTGTAAGTTACAAAATTTATAAAAGTTCGTCTCCATAGGGACTTGATTTTTACTCAGTTAATTCAAATAAAGCTTAACAGTTTAATAGTTATGTACAATGGGTGTGAATGGAGTTTCATGTAGTTGTGGATTAACAGAAATTATGAAAATTTAAAAGAAACAGAAATAATAAATTTAGTGCGGAAGATTACGAGTAATTACGGAAAATTACGAAAGATTACGAAAACTAATAAAATGAGTTTGATTAATTCGAGAACGTAGGATTGGATTTCATCGTTCATAGCCTTAGTATTCAATTAATATTACCATGCATAAGTTATTTTCTTTTATTATTGATGCACACATAAAATCACCCCAAATTGATTCCTCGCATCTGAGAATCCTAAGAATATTTATCAAATATCGATCCCTCGCATATGAAATAAATACCCCAGCGTTACGATTGTATTCGCGTGTTATTTGCAATCTAAATGTAATGATCTTCCTAGCAACGTAACGTGAAGAGTAAATTATTCAGTTCAAGTTTTAAGAGTACTTTCCAGTTAAACTTAGAACCTTATTTCATGAAACTATTGATCAAGTAGAATCAAGTATTAACTACGGAATAAATTTACCAATAATAAATAGAAAAGACTTATGCATAAATAAATATTAAAAGAGATACTTAAGGGTAAGAAGATTACATCCAATCCTTTGAGAGAAGCTAGCCAAGCATGGAGAGAACCTCCTTAGAAGAATAGATGAAAGAACTCATCACCACTTCTTTTCGGCAGAGTTTTCACACTAATCCTCACCTCTCTTACTAACCTAAGCTATCTACTACAAGATTTGAAGAACCTAAGGCTTAAGAGCAAGCTTAGGAGCAAGGGAGAAGAGAGAATTGAAGTTGCCAGAAGTGGGAAATGCTTTGGGGGTGCATGGCTATTTATAGATGGTGATCTGCTCGTGTTTAGTCCCCCAAGCGACCCATTCCTTCATGTTTCACTCGTCCAAGCGAGTTAATGGCCCAAGTTGCACGTCCACTTGGCCACTTGGAGGCCCAATTGCAAGTGTAGCTCGCCCAAGCGAGCCATTTACACTATATTCACTCGCCCAAGCGAGTTAAATGTACTTCCAGAAGATTCTTTGGGCTTTTGATGTATTATGGGCCTGATTTGCTTGCTGCACCTCCTTGTTTTGCTTTATGGTTCATTTTTGCTTGCTCTAAGTGTACGGAAGCTTTAGAATTTTATGGAATCTTGCAAAATACAAAAGAAGATTGGATGAATCATCAAGAATTAAAACACATCATTAATGTTAAGCGCTAAATACAAACTAACTAGATTAGGGCAAATTTTTGATAGATATTCTTAGAAAAATACAAGATAAGTGCTTTAAATGTAACCCTAATTTCACTAAGATATGGCACTTATCAGCAGTTCACATATCTTAAAACAATGGTCATCTGTTCCTTAATTGATATATCACAAGTTTCATCAACTAGTATAGAGAAGAAATTATCCCCAATATCTGAAATAATAGCTCTGGTAACTAAACTAGCAGCAGATTTCGTAATATCTTTCTGAATTGAGGGAGCTATCATTTTGAGATTCTCTGGGGCATTATTCAAAGATACATTATTTACCTCTTCATTGCTTTCACAAAGGAATTTTACAAGCTCCACAAAATTTCCCTGATTCATTGAAGCATCTGTCTCATCATGTCCCCGAAAAGCCAAACCTTGTCGTATGAGATATTGAACACATCGAATAGAACCATTCAGACGAATACGATAATCATGTTTGGCTTTGTCAGAAATGCCAAACACAACAATGTCAATATGTTGATTTTGATTCATCAAATCTTTGGCAGCACTGAAGCACAACTTATGAATGCTTCCAACTTTCCCAATATGTTTAACAAGCCGATGTTTGTCCTTCCAATTGCTAAATCCTTCTCCCGCAAATGAATCATGACCACCCCTTCCATCACTATGCTCACAATTAAATAGATAACAATGCAAGCAAAATGCAACATCTTTTGATTCACTATACTCCAACCAAGTGCCAAACTCATTGTACCATTGAGGATTAAATCTACGCATTTTATCCCCAATTAAGGATTGAGGAAAGTTGTCCAGTTTTGGTTGACAAGGACCATTCGTTAAATAAATTCTTCGAATCATTTCCCTTTCTTGACCACTCTTCGCAATACTCATAATAGGAAGTCTTTTACCCGGATCAGGAACATA
>CM023959.1:19749179-19836512 GCA_013407115.1 Glycine latifolia | reverse complement strand
AAAGTGTCTAAGCACATGGTTCATAAGTCTCATAAAAGTACTAGGTGCATTAGTCAAACCAAAAGGCATAACTAACCATTCATAAAGCCCAAATTTTGTTTTGAAAGCCATTTTCCATTCATCCCCTTCCCTCATCCTTTTTTGATGATAACCACTCTTAAGATCAATTTTAGAGAAAATAGTAGCACCATGCAATTCATCTAAAAGATCATTAAGTCTAGGAATGGGATGTCTATACCTTATGGGGATGTTGTTGATTTCCCTACAATCCGTACACATCCTCCAAGTTCCCTCCTTCTTAGGCACAAGAATAATAGGCATAGCACAAGGGCTCATGCTTTCACGGATCCACCCCTTTTCAAGTAGCTTCCCTACTTGTGCTTGTATCTCTTTTGTTTCCATTGGTGAAGTCTTACAAGCTGGCCTATTAGGGAGTGTACAACCTAGAATCAAATCAATTTGATGCTCTATGCCTCTCAAGGGAGGCAAGCCATTAGGCACTTCCTTTGGAAAAACATCTTTATATTCTTCCAAAAGTGATTGCATAGCTTTGGGCACTTTTTCACCTTCCTTTTCAGCATGTAAACAAAGAGAGTTAGGAAGCATATAATAAAGAGTTTATTGTGCCAATAACACTCTCTTAATTTGCTTTTCACTCATGAATCAAGAACCCACGTGCTCATATTCAAATTCTTTCTATAAAAAGATCTTTGTATATTCTTGTAAATTCTTGTGAAGCTCTCAAAACACCTTGAATACCTTAAGAGAAAAGACTAGGTGTTAAGATTATATATTTGTCTTTAAGACAATTGAGTGTTAGTAACTATGGAAGAAAACAACAAATATTTTGATTTGTATTAGAGCTAGTAGTGGCTTGGTAAGACAAAGAATAGTATTTGTAACAAGCTTGGTGTAGAGCTTGAGTTGTAGAGCCAAAAGTGGCAATGATTAATACTTGTAACTTGTTATAGTTAGTAGAACTTGGGGGTTTGCCAATAACTTGATGTAGTCTCGGTGGTTGAGAGGAACCAATATAACTTTTTATGCCTTATCTTTATTTGCCTTCTCTTTTGTGATTTACACTAACCCAGGATTTGATTTTATTTTTTTGAAAATATCTGTTTGTTTTTACAAAATCTAGGTATATCATTTGAACCCATTTGCGAAAAATCTAATATTTGTATTTACG
The DNA here is from genome assembly GCA_013407115.1 of Glycine latifolia. Classification (NCBI taxonomy): domain Eukaryota; kingdom Viridiplantae; phylum Streptophyta; class Magnoliopsida; order Fabales; family Fabaceae; genus Glycine; species Glycine latifolia. The sequence goes on along the minus strand of CM023959.1, from coordinate 19,835,323 downwards.
CACTTTATCATCAAACGATGATGTTGATGTTCAAAGAACAATTTTTTAACCTTTTAAAATCACAATTCAACCCCCCTTCTTGTTATATTTGCTTTTACAATTTGGTATCAGAGCTCATCCTCTAGGGATTGAAAACATGATAGTGTTTAGAGGAGAAGATCATGATGGAAGATAAGAACAACAACAATCAGTTCATTGTTGAGGGAGCATCCCTCATGAGGTCACCAAGCTTCATAGGAGAAGACTATCTCTACTAGAAAGGAAAAATATAGATGTACATCAAGTCCACTCAGTACAAACTTTGGTTGATCATCAAAAATGGATACATACCCATTCCTAAAACTAAAGCAAAATGGACAGAAGCAAACCATGCTACAATGGAGCTAAACACAAAAGCTCGTTATACTCTAACATGCACTTTATCTAAGAATGAGTATAACAAGATTTGCATACTAAAGACAACCAAAGTGATCTGGGATTCATTGAGCATCAATTACGAAGTGACAAAAGATGTTCACCAGAGAAAAGTTGCCACTTTGACGCGACACTATGAGAGCTTCTCCATAAAAGAAAGAGAATATGTGGATGACATGTTTGGAAGACTTTGAGTGCTTCTAAATGGACTTGAAGCTCTGAGAAACACCTTCACTAAAGCTTAGATAAACTAGAAGATCCTAGATAGACCTCCAAAGGTGTGGGAACAAAAAACAACAGCCATCCAGGAAGTTAGAAACCTGAAAACTCTAGCATGGGACGAATTGTTAGGCATCATAAGAGTTAATGATGTCCATCTTAAAAATAGAGATCATTTGTCAAAGAAAGATTTCATTGCCCTAAAGTCTAGAAAGACTAGCTCCAGAAGAGAAGAAAATAAGAGCTTCTGATAAACCATATTTTGATCACCTTTCTATGTGTAGCTCTAGGCCTATTGTGAGCATTTATGATACAATTTATTGGTAGAACTCACGGTCTATGGTTAGATTTGTTAAACAGGTGATCAGGGAGCATTTGGTTAGAAAAAGGGCTTAAAACAAGCCAAATTGATAAAGGGTAAAATCTGCCTATTCATCACGGCCGTGATCAGCCTTGAAGTCATTAAGGCCATGATGCTTTGATCACAGCCCAACGTCGGAAGAAGAAGGAAGATCATTCAAGCCATGATTCTTTGATCATCAACAAGCGTAGAACTGAGCTCCAAAAGTCACCATGACCGTGATGGATTGATCACGTTTGTCATCATAGTGTGTTGACAATCGATTATCCTGAGGCTTTAAATAGTTTCTTTTTAGACCTTGGGTTTTTAGTGTTTGTTTTCTTTTATGATTTTTGAGTTCTAAAAGAGTGAGAGCATTGTGTTAAAATTCTTAGCCTCAACAAAACGTGAAGATCATGATTGGGAAGGTTCCACGTCCAGATTCCAACCCTCTAGGTATGTCTGTACTTCTTTTTAGGATTTATAGTTTATGCCTACGAGTTGCTAGTCTCCTTAGTTCGGAGACTATCAAGTAACCCCTTTCTTGATTTTAATGAGATTCTCAATGTTATTCATTTAATTAATTTTCTTCATTGCTTTTATTTTCTATTTGGAAACGACCATTCTAATTCATAATTGATTGCATAGTAGTGATCATCTGTATGCAATTGGTAGATCTAGGAAGTGAGTGTTTTATACCAAACTGCATGGTTAAATTGGTTGAGTAATCTCCGATAGGTTGATTAGGAAACTAATTTTCTAGGTCTGGACGACCATTCATACCTACCTTAAATTTGATCTTACAAAAAGTATAAATTGTTGATAAATTAATGAGTTTATTACAAGTGGACAAAACCAACTTTGTTAAAGTACTTAATTGTTATCTACATATCTTGTCCTTACATATCAAGAGGAAAACGTTATGTTAATTATTACTAACCAATGTCTAACACATTAAAACCAAGAGAGTTCATTTGTTATATTAACTAATGTTATATGCTGGGTATGATCAACACTCGCGTCCAGTTGGTATGAGTCTCGTACATACTTTCATTATGTCCAATGTAGTACGAAAAAGTTATGCTAGATGAAAGGGGAAGTGCATGTATTCTTGCTTATAAAAATTCATTTTGCTTTTCTTTATTCAAATTTAAGGAAAGGATAAAATATAAGAGAATAAAAGGTCTGCACAAAATATTCCTCAAGGATCATTTTTTTAGGACAAGGAGCACATGCCGCTATTTGTACCTTTATTCCTTTTCTCTTGAATCAGAGCATGCCACATAGACTCATCTCCCAGTGTAAGAAAGCAGTCATTTCAAGGGCTTAGCACTAATCTTGTAACAGATCATTCACTAAAGTCTATAAAAAGGAAGACTCTACCTAAAAAGCTTGACAATGGAAAATATAAAAAGAAAACGAGAATATCTCTAAAGCATTAAAAAATATAAATTTTTGATAAATTTAAGTTTATTACAAGTGGACAAAATCAACTTTGTTAAAGAACTTAACTGTTATCTACATATCTTGTCCATACATATCAAGGATTAATTTTTAACATTTGAATTTATGGGAAGGAAAAAATAGAAAAGAATAGAAGGTCTACACAAAATATTCCTCAAGGATTACTTTTTTCGAGGACAGGGAGCACATGCCTCTATTTGTACCTTTATTCATTTCCTCTCGAATCAGAACATGCCATGTAGACTCATCTCCCAGTATAAGAAAATGGTCATTTCAAGGACTCAACACTAATTTCGTAACATATCCTTCGTTGAAGTCTATAAAAAGGAAAACTCTACCTAAAAAGTTTGACGATGGAAAATATAAAAAGAAAACGAGAATATCTCTAAAGCAATGTTCTACATAAATTGTGGGACAATTCATTTAAGCTTTCATTGTTTATACTTTACCAAGGAAAGTTAATTTGTACTTAAGCTTTATTTTTTATTCACTCATTAAGTGTTATTGAATCTTTGTATAAATACAAAACTACTTTTTGTAAAAACAAAAGTGGCTTAGTGTTAAACAATACTTGAGTTTTCTTAGATTCAAGGGGAGTCTAAGAAAATGCAAAAGTGGTTAGAAGAATACTTGTATAGCTTGAAGTGGCAGGACAAAATATTTGTTTTGTAATCAAGTTTTTGATTAGTGGAACCCTTTATTGTTGTGTAAAGGAGAATTGGACGTAGCTCTGTTTGAGTGAACCATTATAAACAAAGTTTTATTAAGCATTCTCTTAGTGTTTTTTGTCATTCTTTTCATACCAAGTGTTTGCTTGAAAACTTCTTTAGAAATCTATTTTACATATTTACTGGATGATCAAACTCAACTTTATCAAAACTTGTATATTTTCATTGGATGACTCAACACACACACACACACACACACACACACACATACATACATTCACACACACACACACACACACACACACACACACACACACACATATATATATATATATATCTTTTTGAACATGTGATAAATGTTTTAAAAGTCATCTTTGATTAACACTATTCAACCCCCATTCTAGTGCGATTATTGTTATTTCATTTGATATCAGAGCTTGGCCTTAAAGGTTGAGTATCTAACAATACTAAGGGAAATATCTAGAAAATAAAAGATATGGAAGAAGAATTCTGCACCACCAAACCAACCCTATTCAGAGGTGTAAAATATGATTACTAGAAGAAGCGAATGATAGCTCATTTTGAATCCATTCATATTGACCTATGGGACATGGTGGAAGATGGAAATTACATTTCATATAACGACCCATTAAAAAAAATTCCTAGGAGTCGATGGATGGAGCAGCAAAAACTCATTCCTGCTCAACTCCAAAGCTTGGAATGTGATGCTCTATGTTCTATTAGAAGATGAGTACACCAAGGTACACTCTAGCTATAACATGTGAAGGAACGTCATAGGTAAAGAGGAACAAACTAAGTCTCGTCACTTGTAAGTATGAACTCTTCTCTATGGAAGAAGGCGAATACATACAAAGTATGTTCAGACACTTTCAAACCATTCTTAATGAATTAAGATCTCAAGGCATAACTTATGATAACTATGATCATATTGACAAATTTTGAAAAGTTTCTCTAGAAAATGGAAACAGTAGGTAATGACACTAAGAACCTTAAAGAATCTTGATTCTATGTTGTTAAATACAGGTGGAGCATGAAGATGGATGAGTGTTTTAGCTTTGTACATGCCATTCAATTGAAGGCATTTGTAATTGCTTAATGTAGGAGAGAATCATCCTATGATCCTTTGCATATTGCATTGCATTAACTTTCATTGATTTGCATTCATGATTTTACAAAAGCACATGGTTTGTGAAAAAGATTTAAGATTTCATGATTGCATCAAAGTCAAGGTTTCATGATTTCAAGTTTTTGGAAAAACAATTTTTCACTGTGATAATCGATTACCACTTATATGTAATCGATTACTTAGTTCAAACACAACACAGGACATGACTATGATAATCAATTACCACTTATTTGTAATCAATTACTCAGTATAAACATAGAACATGACTTGACTGTGATAATCAATTACCACTTATCTATAATCGATTACTCAGTTCATTTATAAAATAGAAAATCCTTGTAGTAATCGATTATAGGTCGAAATTGTAACACCCTCCTAATTCATTATATATGTACATTTTCTTATAAATTTGCATTCTTAGACACATGACATAAATACCCTTGGATAATTTCACAAATGACAGTTAGGTCCATAAGGTAAATGACTAAAATGCCCCTGAACATTTGTACAAATGACTGAAATACCCTTTTAGCTCGAATAAGGTTATATCAGCCTTCGTAAGGCCCTAGAAACCTGATAAAACACAGAATGATCCTAGATAAGAAATTATTGATGTTATTAGCAAAGAAAAACCATAAGATAGAATTTTTAGACATTTTAAAAGATATTTCACCAAGAATTGAATATACATTAATCTAAGTCTCATAAAAACACAGAGAAAGGAAAGACATAATCTAGAGAATTTTTCCTTAATTATGGAAGTAATAAATTCTATAAATAAAAACCAAAAAGGAACCAATAGGAAATTAGATAAAACTATTGAAAGAAATTATGTGACATCTTAGTACACCTTAAGTTATTATCTAACCGATTTTAGAATTTTATTCATAAGAAAGCAATTAAAATTAGACTTTCATAAAAATATAAAAATAATTTGATTTGATTCTATGAATAATATATGTTAAATAAAACAAAACCTTAAAATTCTTTAAACTAAAATCATTCTACCTAAACAAAACTTAATTTAAACATATTTGCCTTAAAACACCAAGCTTGGCCGTGAATCTCCAAGAAGGATGAAGAAAGTATTAGAAAATTTGAGAATAAGGACACTTGGAAGATTTAGAAGTTAGACAAAATACAATTGGACCAAGTGGAAAGGAAAGGCAATAAAAATCTACAAAGGAGAAAGCTACTTCACGTGAGATTTAAATCAAAAGGCAAGTTGCCAAAGCTTGTAAAAAGAAAAACTGCACGGATCAAGCAAGAAGGCAAAGGAAGGATGTAGAAAAGTCTTGATTTAGGACACTTGGAATGTAGGAAAGCAAGGACCAATAGGAAGAAACCAACTAAAAAGTAAGGCAATGATAAGCTCGAGATATTTTTCAATAAAAGCCAAGAAACTTAGCAATATAAAAGGATTGGTGGGGACCAAGGGGCTGCTGATTGCACGGACAGCACCCCACTTTCATTCCCTATCCCTTTCACTTGGAATTAAAAAGCCAAAACAAAAGCCCACAAACAGCCCCACCTTAGAAAATTCACGTGGAAGCTAGGAATATTGAAGAAAAAGTTTAAACTTTCCAATAAAAGCAAAGGTATGGGAAGTATTTGGTATACATGGCTTAGATAATTGATTAGAATATGTTATCCTTTAGTTCTACATGATTTAATCCATGTTTAATACAAGACTCAAGTTAAGTACACTAAGTGTTTGTTTAAATATCTAAAAAAAATGGAAAAAGATGCAAAGATGATTATTTGAAGAAGTAACTTCACATGAATTAAAGAATAGTTAAATAGATTAATAAAGTGATTAGGGAACCTTAATTAACTTGAAGAATAATAAAATGGATTCTAGTGAAAAGTAACTAATTACTTAACTATGTATTTTTCAGTATACTTGTTTTACCAAGGGTATATGTTACTTACTTTGTTGTGATGTGAATTAATTTATTTCTTATGTGATGTGGTAATATGTATTGCTTATTATTGGTTGCACATTATTTAATGATGTAGTGATATATTACTTGATGAATATCATGATTTGCACTAAAAGTACATGTGTTATTGAAGAAGTTGTAAAACATGAATCTTATTAAAAGAGTTATGTTCTACTTCCTTAAGATTATTTTTCCAAAGAAAATATGGCACAATTGCATCTTTTATATATGAAATTAATTATGATGAAATGGTAGTGCCAAAGTCAAGAGAATTTGAGAATGGAAGTAATAACAAAATAAAAGAAAATCATTACATCCATTCTTTGCATTCTTCCCCTCGGAATAGAGGGAGGTTCCACTGGAGTGGGTGGAACTATTTTACGGTACCCTTTTATCCCCTCGGAGTGGAGGGAGGTCTCACTGGAGTGGGTGGGATTGTTTCACTGGAGTGGGTGAAACTATTCTAAAGTTTGGTACCTTTGACTAGGCCTCTGAGATCTCAGTCATGCATCATTTAACCAAGGAAGTATACATCATTCATCATGTATCTGTTTGATAATTATCATTGTGTTTTGATTATTTGTCTGTTTTTGTTGATTATCTAATCATGTTTATCATGTACTTACCCGAGCTGTGTCTGTGGTTGACACCTGTGATGACCCCAATTTATTTGGGCGAGCAGAGGAACAGTAAGCTAAAGAAATCATTGAGGAAGGAGCTGGATGTTCTATGTGCTGCTGGATGTTCTATATGATGTATTTGTGATTTTCTGTTTGTCTGTATTTAATACTACATTGAGCTGTATGTAGCTTATGTTGTAACAGACTATTTGGACTGTATTGTATTTGGATTGTATATTAAACTATGTTTGAACTTTGTATTTTAATTTTGCGAACACGTTAAAATAAATTACCTATTACATATAATTAGTTTTACGTAAGCAACTTACGCCGAAAAAAAAATAAAAATAAAGTTTTCTGTAAATTAGGAAGCATAATAAATTAAATATGAACAAGAAATGTAGTTGTCACAGAAATAATCAATTACTTTGTTCATATATCCTTTCCAGAAAACTGAAGAACATTTTAATCAATTAAATTTGTTTTCAATTGATTACATTGAACATTTTAATCGATTACCTTGATGTTTTAATCGATTACATTCAGTTACAACTGTTTTTTATAAATAGCTGAAGGGTTTTCTAAAATAAACACAAGACATAATTTGGAATTTTCAAAGTTTTCATAATCCTTCTGAAAGTGAGAAAGAATATTCTGAGTTCTAAAGTTATTGTCCAACATATTCAAATCATCATGGTGTATTGAAAGATTTCTTGGGCAAGATTGCAAATAAGCTTTTGGAGAGGATGTTCTGAAATTGTTTTTCATTTCAACTATGGTTAGTAAACCATATTCATTCATATTCATTGGATCATCAGGTTATCTCTCTCCATTAACTTTGCTTGTAAATTCATTTTTGGATTTTTGGTCGTTTGTAACTATTACAAATGGTTCTTGAAGCTTTTTCTAGAGTGGGTTTCTCTAGAGTGAAAGAGTAGAGAAGGGTTCTCTATGTCTTGATCACTAGGAGTCTAATACAGTTTTAGATTTCTGTTCTTTATCTAGGTTTGATAAAGGGTGATGGAGGTCCAAGACAAGCCAAAGATCTAGAAGGAGAGCTTGAAGTACTTCCTTTGGTGAGCTTCAAAGGACCAATGACAAAAGTTAGGACTCAAGCACTTCAAGACCATATTCAAGCTAACTTGGGCTAGCATGAAGTTGCACACCAAGTCAAGGATGACAAGAGATGGATTTTGATGTCTCAAATCCCATTTAATTCAATAAATTCCAGCACTTGTTAGAAGAAATTCATCAAACACTTGTAAATAGGTAGTCACTGTTTTAATCGATTATTTTGGCCTTGTAATCGATTACAGCATTTCAGTTGCAAACAGGAACAAAGGCCTTACTGCTTCAATCGATTAAATGGCTAGTGTAATCGATTATTTCAGTCCCTGACTGTTTTAATTGATTACAAGAGCGAATTAATCGATTATTCCAGTCTGAGATGGCATCTGCACATGTTTTGGAAGCCAAAGGTCACTTAGGGACAGCTTGCGCCTCAAGCTTCATTTAGGCTTCATTTCACTTGTATTTTCATTACATTTTAGTTGCATTTAGCTTATAATTTTGTGGCCTATATAAGGTGCCAAAAATTGAATGTCACTAACTTTGGTTCATTAATACAATTTCTGAAAATTGTGTGAGAGTTTCTCTCTTGTTCTTGTTCAAGAACTTCTTGAATCTTATCAATGCTATTGTGGTGATTCTTCCTAGACTTATTGGAGAGCTTCTCCATGGTGTCTTCATCTCCATCCCTAACCTTTCTTCCATCTTCCATTTTCTGCAATTAAAACTCCTAAAAACAGCCCCAATTCAAGGAGTGCTGGAAGCTTATGGGTTCTTGAGGTTTGCTTGAAGCTTGAGTTCTATTGCAAGGTAGATTTGGGAAAACTTAACAGCTATGGGTTCAGCTGTCTTACATCAAAGGGTGATTGTTGTAAAGTTTGTAAGAACTGAAATTTGTGAATAGTGGAACTCTGAACTAGTTTTGATTAGAAGAATTAGATGTAGCTTCTCTTGTTGAAAGGTGAACCAGTATAAGTTCTTGTGTTGATCTTTATTCTTTAATCTTGTCTTATTATCTTGATTTGTGGTTCTTTGTGAATTCCATATTATTCAACAAGTTAAGTTTTGTAATTGTTTTCTTAGGCTAAGTGGTTTGATTGAAATTGAAGCATTCTTGGTTTAATTGTGATAAAGATCCTTTAACTATGATTTTCTAAAGATTTTAAAAAAACCAAGTTTAAACCAATTAACCCCCTCTTGGTTATTGTGTGTATTCATATTATTTTCATATGTCCCTTGAAGAACTTGTTGGTACCCTCAAGGTTCATGATCAATAAATTCCGTAGGACGAACAACCCAAGAGAGAGAAGTCTTTGGTTCTCAGTATTAAAAAGAAGAAAAGGGCCTCATCGTCCAAAGAACAAGTCTCAAGAAGCTCATCCAAATCTCTTAAAGTTGATAATTCCTCTAATGAAGAATCTTAGGAAGACTCTGATGAAGATGAACTCACTTTCATCTCACAGAAGATTTACAATATGTGGAAAAACAAAGGTGGCTCCAAATGGAAGAATTCCTCAAAAAAGGTGCTCAGGGAATAGAAAGATAAAGACAAAAGCTCCATAATTTGCTTTGAATGCAAGAAGCCTGAACACTTCAAATCTAAGTGCCCATGACTAGAAGAAACACTAAAAGACCAAAGAGAAGAAAGGTCTCATGAGCACTGATTTAGTGTTTTTAGTTTAATATTTTTCTATTCTTCTTAGCTTATTTTACTTCTCTTGGACTTTTATTTTCTCACTCTAACTCAATTTTTTTGTCTTAGGCAAACAATTGGGCTTAATTGATAATTTTTGCTTATTTTCATATTTGTTTTTTGCTTACTTAACCTATCTTCCTTATGTAGGACCTTAGGATTCTACAAAACTCCCATGGAGCATATGAATAGTCCCTGGAAAGATAAGGAAAAGAGCTACAATTTTGTCAGAGATAAGCCAAGGCCAATTCTGTCATTTTGAGGGTCATTTTAGGCTTAGAAGTTAGAACCTCTGCACTTGAGTTTTCGGCTGCAAGTTAGGCTTTGATTTGTGTAATTAGCATAATTAGTTAGACTAGATGAGCCTTATCAGGCTCCATCCTTTCCTACTGACTCAGTCACTATATATTAGTGTAATTAGTTAGTTAGAGGGAGTTACTTCATTTGGTACAAACAAAAATTTTAGTTATTTTTACAAGTTTTCAGAATTAAAAAATTCCTCTCTTTTTCTCTCAATTGTTCTTTAGTTTTCTTCTTCATTTCATTTATGTTCTTCTATTTTCTTGCACAAATCTCGTGGCTCTTCCATTGATGATGACCATGGATGCCTAAACAATCAATCAATCCAATGATCCAGTCCAAGCAAGGAGAATTTGAGTTCTAATTTGGTATTTCAATTTTTGTGTGAATGTTCATTTTCTTTTTCAATTCTCTCTTTGATTTTCATGATTATGAATGTGTTTAGGATTGGAAACAAATTAGGTTATGGATTCATTTCCTAATCTCAAGTTTTAATCACAGATTGTTTGGATGATATTTCAATCTAGTTTGTGATTTCAATTAATTTAGGAGTTAATTCGATTGAACTGCTTCTAATGACATTGAATGAAATTTCATAATAAGATCATTATCTGAGAACTATGATAATTTGCATTGCTTGGTTTGGTGAATTGAATTGGTATTCTTAATCTGTTTTACAATATCTTTTATCAATTATGTCATTGTCTACATTTTTTTCAATTTTAGTTTGTGTTTTCGCAATTTTTGTTCATTGTCTACAACTGTTCGATTAAAATTCTCCTACTGTTTGTTAGTGAATTGTAGTTGGAACCAAATTGATCATATCTCTGAGTCTACCTAAGTTAATCATGTACTATATAATTAGTGCAGTTTTATTTGTTTTGAAGCGATGCGACATTAGTTATCAAAACTGGTGCCATTGTCAGAGATACGGTTCATTGTGTGCTAACTTTAATTCACTCATAATTAGATAATAGTATAGGTACAAATTGACATTAGTATATAAAAAAAAATTAGTTGAGAGAGGAGTGGTGTAGTGTAGTTGTGTTTTTTGTTGTGTGTTGTGTGTTCCAAAAGTGATCTGTCTTGTGAAGATTGGTTGCGGTACTTGGTGTCCAAATTTTATCCCCCATTCTAAACAAAAGTAACCCCTTTGGGATTGGGTTTGGGTCAAAATTTGCAAATTTAGCCTCTAAGTAGGAGTTTTAGCGCAGAGGCATTTTGGTCATTTCATAGTGAACTAGCTCAAAATGGGCTGAAAACTTACCAGAATGTAGAAAAAATTAATACATCATGGTTACCCTCTAAGGGACGAACATAGTCATTGGGGGTCCAAAATGCCAAATTCGATTAGGCCATTTTTGAATTAATTTTGTGTTTTCATGATTTTTAAAAATCACCAAAAAATTACAAAAATTAAATATGATTTGTAGACATTTACTGTGGTGTTTTTGATTTTTTTTAAAATTGTTTGGGGTTGTTTTCTATTTTTTGAATAATTTCAACAAATATTGTGAATAGTATTCTGGTAGAGTAGTTGTTTGTTATTTCTATTATTTCTGCGATTTCTATCAATGATGAGTTGAACTGTGCATGACAAGGTCCAAATCAAGTGACTTGCAAACATATGATCCTATGATAGATAGGACATTTCACAGGTTGAGCATAAATAATAGAAGTGTAGTGCATGATAGTGTAGTTGTAATATACTGTATTCTGAGTCTTCTGTCTCTAAACCTTGTTCTAATTTTGAACATTTTGATTCTGAAAGTTTTGTTGATAAAATGGCTGATTGAAAAACAATATGAATACACATAATTAACCAAAAGGGGGTGAATTAGTTAAAACTTGACCTTTTAAAACATCTTTTAAGAATCAGAGTCATAAAATCGTATCACAATTAAACCAAGAATGCTTCAATCAATCAAACCACTCAGCTTAAGAAAACAATTACAAAAACTTCCACTTGTTGAGTAATGAAGATTTCACCAAATAGTTTCAGATTAAGACAACAAGAAGATAATAAAGAAAGTAATCAACACAAGAATTTATACTAGTTCACCTCTCAACAAGAGAAGCTACATGCAGTTTCTTCTAACCAAAACTTTGATTATAGTTTCACTATTCACAAAATTCAGTTCTTACAAGCTTACAACAATCACCATTTATCAACCCTAGATAAAGAACAAACATCTAAAACCCCCTTTAGACTCCTAGTGACTAAGACATAGAGAAACCTTTCTCTATTGTTCCCTCTAGAGAACCCTACTCTAGAAAAGCTTGAAGAATCTTTTGTAATAGCAACAAACAAATTGAAAACTAAAAACAAATTACACTCAGAAACAAATGGAGAGAAACAATCTGATGATCCACAGTATATGAATGCATATGATTACCAATCATGATCAAGGTTGAAGGAAAATAGGTTTCAAACCAAACTCTCCAAGAGTTTCTTTAAAATCTTGTCCAAGAAGAAACCTTTCAATGAAACATGAATATTGGAATTTGTGGACAAGTGCTTTGTGACTCAGAGTATCTCTTCTCACTTCAGAAGGCTTTTGAAAGCTTTGAAAAAATTCGCAATGTAATGATTTGTATTTTCAAAAGGCCCAACTTCTTTATATAGAAAAATGTTGTAACTGAATGTAATCGATTAATACGCCATGTAATCGATTATTTATTCTTAAGTAATTGATTAATTGTTCATTTAATCGATTAATTTGTTTTTGAGATTTCTGGAAAAGATGCATGAACAAAGTAATTGATTAATCTGTCATGTAATCAATTAACATAGGGTTTTACCATTTCAAAAAAATGCTTAGTAATCGATTACAAATCAATGGTAATCGATTAACACAGGCAGGACTTGCACTATGTTTATACTGAGTAATCGATTATTCAATGCTTGTAATCGATTATTCTGTTCTTCAAGGCTCAAGTAATAGATTACCAATTTGTGGTAATCAATTAACACAGTCAAAAAGAGTTTTTCCAAAAACTTGAAACCATGAGCACTTGGCTTTTATGCAATCATGAAATCATAAAGCTTTTTAACAAACCATGTGCTTTTGTAAAACCATGAATGCAAGCCAATGAATGATGTTTATACAATGCTATGGATCATAGGATGAAAACTCCCATACATCTTAATATTACAAATGCCTTCAATTGAATGACATGTTAAAAGATAAAACTCATCCAAGCCTCAACATACATCTTGATCTTTCTTTAAGCTCCCCCTGCATCTAACAGTGATAACAACCTAACTCTTAAGGAATTGGCTACACCTGATGTTGTTTATCAACCTTTGTGTATTCAATATCCTAAAACTGGTGTTAGTTATGAGCTTAAAATCTGGACTAATCCATTTGCTTCCAAAGTTTCATGGTCTTTCAGGTGAAGATCCACACAAGCATCATAAGGAGTTTCATGTAGTGTGTTCCACCATGCGACCACATGACATTCACGAGGACTATGTGAAGATGAAGGCATTTCCATTCTCTCTGGATGGTGTGGCTAACGACTGATAATACCTTCAACCAGATCCTATCAACACTAGGACAAATATGAAGAGAAGATTTTTGGAGAAATTCTTCCCTGCATCCAGAACAACATCCATCTGGAAAGAAATTTTTGGTATAAGGTAGCTACCTAGAGAGACATTATATATGTACTGGGAGTGATTCAACAAGCTATGTGCTACCTGTCCTCACCATCAAATCAGCGAGCAATTATTGATCCAGTATTTTTATGAAGGATTAATGTTGATGGACAAGAGTATGATTTCTAACATGACAACTAATTATCAGCAATTTGGTACTAAAGTCACTGCATTATCCAAGGCTACTACAAATGATATTTTTATCTCTATGGTTCCTGATAACCAAAGATTGAAGAATAAATCGATAGAATTGACATCCATTGTGAGACAACTTGTTATGGTCAACAATAGAATATGATGGCAGCCAATCAACCAAGGCTATGTGGTATCTGTTGTGCATCTGATAATCCAACAGATACATGTCCCACTTTCCAAGAAACAAAACAAGTTGCTAAAGTTTCTGCCATACAACCTGGACAGTCATTCAGATGTCAACATCAACAATATAATCCTTACTCCAACACTTATAATCCTGGTTGGAGAGATCACTCGAATTTGAGGTATGGTCCTGGTCCACAACAACAACAACCATTTAGACCTCAACAACAACAATATCAACCCTTCAACAGCAAATAACAAGCTTCCCCGTTCAGACAACAACCACAATTCCACCTACACCTGCACAACTTGTGCAGAGCAGTTTTGGACCTTCCTTGGAGGACCTGATGAAGCAAATGACAACCAACAACATTCAGTTTCAACAAAATGTTAGCGCCACCATCCAAGATGTAACGATCCTGTATGCATCCGGTTCATTAACATTATAATATGGTCTTAAGCGCAGCAAATACTTAACGTAAATTAAGTAAACACAGAAGCACATAAAAATAATAAGACGTCATCATACGTCATGCAATATAATCTAACATTATATATGGAATTTTTGTATACAACCCGGCATCCAGGAACTGTTACATAAGGTACATCATATATTAACCCATACGGGGTTACAAAATTACACAACAAAATTGTGCCCAAAAAGGCTCTTAAGAAAACCGCCTACCACATCCTTGAACCCGTCTCGGCCTTTTGTTCGGGATCCTCGATCCACAGCCAACCTGGCCTCGGTCTCTTGTCTGGGATCCTCAATTTATAGTCAATCCGGTCTCGGCCTACTTGGCCTCTTAATCGAGATCCACCGAACAACCTCTACTCGGGCCTCTTACCCCGGACCTCATCCTCTACTCGCTGGCTATCACCTGCAATAAAATATAATCCCCAACCTAGGTGAGATACAATCTTAGTAAACTCAAGGTTCTTGGAGACTCACTTCCCCCTGGTTCACTTCCATAGTACATAGCATCTATATTGGCATTATCAACAACATAGCCAACCCGACCTTTAATAAAATAATACATGTACATAACCACATCAACATACCATTCCATCACCAATATGCAATTTAGTCAGCCAATGCAAATATCATACACAATTGCATATAAGATATACAAGTTAGACAACCAGTACACCTTTAGTGCACTCTTGTATACCTTCTAGTGTACTCCACATACACATCGCGTATCTCGGCCTGAGGTCCCAGACCCCGGACTCCACGTGATAATTCCACCAATGTGCCCTTCCAGCACAAACATGAACCGATGTATATACAAATATACATCTTAGCTAACCAGTGCACATCTTTATTACATATATGTTTTCAATCAAAAGCAATAACACACAATGTAAATACATGCACCATGATATCCAAGAACCATCCTCCCTAGGAGTATGGTGGAACACAATCAAGGGAGCCAACTCCCAAGAACAGAGAGCTTACCTTCGCTGATTCCAGTACCTATCCTTTCAGCCGTGTGTTTACCGCCACTTATATCTTCTTTATCAAGCCCTACACTAGGCAAGAAAGATATCAAGAACGGTTTTTAACCGTTTCATGAAAAGAACCCAGTTCTTTTCCAGACCTCAACCATATACAACCACCCAATGACTTGTAAACCCCACAAGATCTAACTGGTAAAACAAAATTCCCAAAACCTAGAAAAGTTAGTTTTCAAGGTTGAACTTTCATCACATCAACCTTCTAAGCATGTTTTCCAAAGAAATAACACCCAAAACCCATCCTAACTCATATGGATCATTCTTCCTTTAAAACCTTAACTTAAAAGATACGGTGAAATTAACATATCTTGCCTTAAAACAACAAGGAAGACTAGAGGAAAGCTTTTCCAAGCTTAGATATCCTTAACGTGCCTTCTATCTCTTAAAGGTTGAAACTTTAACTTCCTTTGGAGAAATGATCTCCTCGCTTGATGGTTTTCACCACTAACAAAAGGTGAAAACTAGTTTATATAATGATACTCTTCAATTCTTACGTTGGATGTAAAGGTTTCTAGGTTAAGAAAAGGTTATCTAGGAAGCTTTTCACTCTACAACAATGGAGGAAATAAGATATGAGAGAGAAAGTGGTTTTAGCAGAGGCGGTGAAAATAAAGTTTCTACTGAAATATCTCACTCATGCATATCATAATATGAGAACCTTTCCCGCGTCAAAACAACCAGAAAAGAGTCAACACCTGTCACTTGTATAAAGTGAAAATGTAGAGATATTTGACTGTCGGGTTGGGTCTACTGTTTGGCAAGTTAATTTATTATACCTCATACAAGTTACGTGTGACTACCCGAGTTCTCTAAACCCTACCTACACTGT
This sequence comes from Glycine latifolia, assembly GCA_013407115.1. NCBI lineage: Eukaryota > Viridiplantae > Streptophyta > Magnoliopsida > Fabales > Fabaceae > Glycine > Glycine latifolia. The sequence goes on along the minus strand of CM023959.1, from coordinate 19,819,121 downwards.
CGGGTTCTCTTCATATTACTAATGCTGCTGGGTTGGATTTATATATATATATATATATATATATATATATATATATATTGAGTGCAACTTCACTACCATATCCCGGGCTCCTGAGCACTCATTCCAACCACAACCGACTTCATTACTTGGTACGTCACCAGTCCAAGGTTCCTCCCAATCACTTCTAGAATCACTAACCCGGTAACTCTATCAAAAGGGGTTGCGAGCTCTTCCAGGCTCTCTACTCGGTGGCTCTTACAAGTCAACTAAAAATGAGCTCCTCCGAGCTCAAAGGAGACCACTACCTGGTTTCTCATCCGAGATTACAAATCGGTAATACATCCGAGATCACCCAAGCTTATCCGAGGTCACAACTCGGACCTCAAAGAAAAGGAAGACACGAGCTCTATCGAGCTCTACCGAGATCACTACTCGGTCTCTCAAAGAAACAGGAATATACGAGTTCCACCGAGTTCGTTACCCGGTCGCTCTTGCCCTCCTTGTCCGGGTTCCTTTTTATACAATAGCGTTATTCTCAAAAGTGTTATGTATAAGTATATACCACTTACGTGGCAATAACCCAGTCATGCACCAACCCGGTCTTCCTATAATACTACCATACCTCACAAACCCGGATTTGAAAAGGTGCTATCTACACCCTTCCCTTATCCGAGTTCCAAAATACACCCCCTTATGTGACAACTCGGATTATCACAGGGTCATTATACAAGACCTGCAGACTCAGATTGGATAGTTAGCTACAACTGTCAACTAGATGTTGTAGCAAGGTTCTGCCAACATTCCAGCACAACCTATTATTAATCCAAAGAATGTGTGGGCTATTACCTTGAGGAGTGGCACAAAGCTTCCAAATTCAACAAATGTTGGTGCCAAAACAAAATCTGCACCAAAACAAATTCCTCTACCTTTTCCTTCTAGATCCCTTTCTGCAAAGAAAGTGGAGCTTGATTATAATCTCCTTGACACTTTCAGGAGGGTGGAAGTCAACATTCCCCTCTTGGATGCCATCAAATAGATTCCAAAATATGCAAAGTTCTTGAAGGATTTGTGCACCCATAAGAGGAAGCTGAAGGGAAATGATCAAGTGAAGATGGACAGAAATGTTACTGTACTTATACAAGGAAAAACTGTTTTTGTCATTCCACCATCCACCTTGCCACAAAAGTGCAAAGATTCTGGCACTATCACTATCCCTTGCACCATTGGAGATTGTGCTTTTACAAATGCCATGCTTGACCTTGGAGCCTCAATTAATGTCATGCCCACATCAGTTTACAGATCACTACATCTTGGTGATTTGAAACCCACTGGTGTTTTCATTCACTTAGCCAACGGGAGTGTTGCGCTTCCACTTGGAATTATTGAATATGTGCTGGTGCGAGTTAATAATTTAATTTTTCAAGCAGATTTTTATATTTTTGATATGGAGAATGAGTCTTCCAGCCATGGTTCCACATTGATCCTAGGGAAACCATTCTTGATGACAGCCAAGACCCAAATTGATGTGTATGCTTTCTTTCCATGGAGTTTGGTGATGACGTTGTCCATTTCAAAATTTTTGAGGCCATGAGACATCCTGTAGAGAAACATTATGTCTTTCTTGTCAATATCATTGATGTCGTAGTAGTGTAGATATTTGTACAAATTTACTTTCTAATTTTTCTGACTTTTCTTATTTTGATCTTGGTTCTTGTAATTGTACCTATGATGATTTTGCTATTGTGTGTAGTATTTGTGCGGAGATTTCCTCTGCACTTCACTCTGATTGTGTTGCAGGTGCAGGTGCTAATTCTCCTATCTCTCTTCCATCAGCCACCAACCTTTCCTTGTTTTCCACCATTCAGTCACCTCCCTTGGAGCTGAAGACACTACCTGAGCACCTTAAATATGCATATTTAGATGAAGCTCAGAAGCTTACAGCCATCATATCTAGCATCCTGTCACTTGAGCATGAAGAGAAGTTGTTGCATGGTTTGAGAGGCCACAAAAAGGCCATTGGATGGACAGTTGTTGACTTTCCTAGAATAAATCCTTCCATTTGCATGCATCGGATACTCTTGGAGGATGATTCTAGGCCGGCAAGGCAGCCATAGAGGAGGCTGAATCCAACTATTCTTGATGTGGTGAAGAAGAAAGTGATAAAGTTACTAGCTACAAGGATCATCTGTCCCATTTCAGATAGCACTTGGGTTTCACTTGTCTAAGTGGTCCTTAAGAAGTTGAGTATCACTGTTGTGAAAAACCAGGATAATGATTTGATTCCAACTAGAGTAGCCATTAGTTGGTGAGTTTGCATTGACTATAGGAGACTTTGTTAGACTCATGGGGAGCTAAAGAGGATATGTAATTTGTGTAAGTCTAAGATGAGCCATCCTATGATCCATTGCATAAAAATCATTCATGTTTGCGTTCATGTTTTCATAAAAAAAATTCTGACACACAAGGTTTTCATGAATGCATAAAAAAGTCAAGTGTTCAATGTTTCAAGTTTTGGAAAAATATTTTCTCACCGGTTTAATCGATTGCTAGTCATTTGTAATCTATTACTTGAGAACTAAAAACATTTTAATCGATTACGAGTTTGTGATAGTCAATTACACAGTTCATAATCACATAATGGACTTCCTGTGATAACCGATTACAACATAGTGGTAATCGATTACTTGACAACGATTTTGAACAAGACTTCCTATGATAATCGATTACATTGTTCATAAGTCTTTTCCAGAAAGCTCAAGAACACTTTAATCGATTACATAAGTGATTTAATCGATTACTGACAGTTAAAACAGTTTTCTGTTAATAGATGTTGATTAAGTTAACCAAAAACAACAACGAAATATCAACTAATTTCATAACCTTTCTGAAGAGAGAAAAAATACTTTAAGCAAATAGATGTTCTAAGATTTTTCTTTCAACCTTGATTCAAGTTTGGTAATCATTTGCATTTATCTATAGTGGATCATCAAGTTGTTTCTCTCCATACCACTTTGGTTTTAATTCTTTTTAGAATTTGTGGTTTATGTAACTAAAGCAATAGTCTTTCTTAAAGCTTGTCTAGAATAGATGTTTCTAGAGGGAAGAGTAGAGAAGGGTGTTCTCTATGTCTTGATCACAGAGAGTCTAAAGGAGTTGAATTTCTTGTTCCTAATTTAGGTTTGATTGAGAGTGATTGTATAAGCTTGTAAGAAACAGATTTCTATCAGTGAAATTTCTAACTAGTTGGTTAGGAGAACTGGATGTAGCTTCTCTAGGTTGAAAAGTGAACCAGTATAATTCTTGGTGTTGACTACTTCTTCTTTATCTTTTCTTGTGGTTATTAATTGTCATTCATTGTGTAACTTTTCATAATCAACTAATATTTAGTTGTCATTGAGTTTGATTGATTGAAAGTGTTCATCGGTTGTTTTGTGATACGATCCTTTTTAACTCTAATTGTTTAAGAAATTTTAATTGGCCAAGAACAACCAATTCACCCTTCCCTCTTGGTTCTTGTGTGTTGTTCATACTGTTTTCAATTGGTATCTGTTGCGAGTTCGGCAAGTGTACCGTTCATTTCAAGTAATAAAGTAAGTAAGTAGAGTATTGTCTCCACAGGGATTGAATGCAATCTTATGTAACTTAACGTCTTAGAAATTGGAAGACAAAATAATAAGTTGAGAGAGTTGGTTGATTTGTAATTGAGTGCTGTAATTTAAATGACAGAAAATTAACAAGAATGTAAGCGAATTTAATTAGAGTTTACTGTAGTGATTAAGGGTGATTGTAGTTAAGCGCAATCCCCTATGATTCCTTCCTACTATGTATGATTGATTAGTAACTTGAAGTAATCTTAATTGCTCAGTTGTTGTGTTCTCCTGTGATTAGCTAAACCCTAATCCCTTAGTAGTTTAGCCCTTTGATGAAATTAAGAACCCTAATCCCTTAGTTATTCCCTCTTAAACCAAGCATTAAGCAAACACAAACTGAAAGTGTTGCAACTACACATCCCTATCCCTAGGCAATGTATAAATCGTTGTTCTACTCATTTCAGAAATTAGAATCCCAATATCCCTATTGTGAACCCTAACCCTAACCCTCTTAAGAGAATGGCCAGTCCAATTAAGAATTATGCAGTAAATAGCATAATAGAACAAAGCAATTATGATATTCTTATTAAAACCAATCAATACATAGAGGAATTCTTCATAGGTTCATGGCTCAACCACAATATAGAAATTAGCCAAGCATATTCAGAGTTAACAATACTTCCATGATTAACATACCAGAAGAAAAGAAAGGATTACACAGGTTATAATTCTGCAGACTTCCAATCTTCTCCCAAGGTGCTTCAATGGCTTCTTCCTTAGCAATCTCTCTAAAACCTCAGTCCAAAGCCTCTTCTTTGTGACCCAGAGGCTCCCTTTTATGCCCCAAAACATCCTAGGTCTAATTCCAGTAACCCAGCACTATTCCCTCCACTGAATCAATTTAAATCTTTTTAATTTGGGAAACAGCAAGCTTCTCACGCGATTCGCGTGAAATTCCACGCTAATCGCGTGAGTTGGTCGAATTGAATGGGCTGCTCTGGTCTTCTGGCGCTGATCGCGTGGATGTTCACACTAATCGTGTGACATGTTCAAACTAAATGCTTTGAGTTTGATAGAATGGAGCGACTCGTGTGGGTAATGGCGCTGATTGCGTGAGTCATTCGAACTGAGGGACTGTCTTTAGCCATCTGACGCTGATCGCGTGAGTGTTGGCGCGACTCGCGTGGGAGCTTCGAGAGCATTGGCTTGTTCTTTTTAGCTTCTTTTCCTCTGTTGTTGGTTCCTAAATGATAAAATACTAAGAAACTTAAGAAATATGCAATTAAGTAATAATTCACTAATTCCTAAACTAATTTACTAACTCTTTAAACAATTTATTAATTAATTAAGCCTAAAAACTACTATATGCTAGAAGCATATCAGTATCAAAGTAGGTTCTCGTGTGTTACTTAAGATCACTACTTTCTTTTAAAGAAAATGAATACCACACAAATTACCTTTAAGGAGGGTGCCTCCCTCAACCTTCCTCTAGTGAGAATGAAGAAGCCAATGTTTGTCTGACATCTTGATGAAGAACACTCAAGTGTTGAATCAGAAGTAAATCCTGAATTTGATCAATTAGTTGATGTTTTTAATGAAATGCATAAGGAGGCTCAAAAACTTGCAATGTCCAATAACAAGCTCAAAGGTAACCTTAGATTGCATACCACTAAGCTAGCTTCAATGCAAGCTAAACTTTGCAACTTGAAAGAAGAAAATGAAAAACTTGTTTTAAGCTACAAAACAAATGGTTGTGTGTGTGCATCCTCTTCTTCAAATGTAGATAAAAACAAAGTTTTACAAAAGGAATTTGATGATTTCAAAAAGAGCCATCTTGAAAAATGCATAACTTTACAAACAGAAAACTTCTACTTGGTAGATCTCTTGAAAAAGCTCTATTAAGGGAAATGTAGTTTAAACCAAATTTTAAGTGTGCAAAAGTATGCTGGTGATAAATCTGGATTGGGTTACAACTATCAATCAAAACCTTTTCAAAACACCAAGTTTGTACCTCCAAAACAGATGAAACGAAAAAGGATTTCAAAAATAAAGCATACTAAAATGACTTGTTTTGAAAGAAAATCAAAATCTGTAACATGTCATTACTGCATGAAGAAAAAGGGTCACACATCACACAAGTGTTTTGCTAGAAGATTCTATGTGCCTAATGAAGAATGCATATGGGTTCCTAAGAAAAAGAGAAAAATAACTAACCCATATGGACCCAACCTTAATTGGATACCTTTCTTTGCAACTTGATTTGATTGTTGTAGGTGTGTCTATCAGCTAAAGCTTCACTATGGTACTTGGATAGTGGATGTTCTAGGCACATGACAGGTGATAAATCCATGCTTACAAATATGATATTAAAGGAAGGAGGATTTGTCACCTATGGAGACAATAACAAAGGAAAAATAATTGGAAAAGGCAACATTGGTGGCAGCTTCAAAACCAAAATTAGAAATGTGTTTTACATTGAAGGTCAAAAGCATAATCTTCGGAGCATAAGCCAATTGTGTGACAAAGGATTAAAGGTATCCTTTAACAATAATTGTTGCTTGATATGTGATGGCAAAACTGGTGAGGTAATACATGTTGGAAAAGGAAAAGGAAACATTTACTTGCTTGCAATAGAGCATGCATTTATTCATAACATAAATTGCTTAGTGAGTAAAATTGACGAATCATGGCTTTGGCATAGAAGAGCAAGTCACATCAACATGCATCATATGAACAAGCTCATAAGGAAGGACTTAGTAATTGGATTTCTTAAACTTAAGTTTCAAAAGGACAAACTTTGTGATGCTTGTCAAAAGGAGAAACAAACAAAATCTCTTTTCAAAGTAAAAATATTGTTTCCACCTCAAGACCTCTTGAATTGCTTCACATGGTTTTTTTGGCCCTTCAAGAACTATGAGTTTAGGTGGAAATTACTATGGACTTGTCATTGTTGATGATTACTCAAGATTTACATGGACTTTGTTCTTGACATCCAAGAGTGATGCTTTTAGTGCTTTCAAAAAATTAGCCAAGCTTTTACAAAATGAAAAGGACTACAAGATAGTTTCAATAAGAAGTGATCATAGTGGTGAATTCCAAAACGAACATTTTGAAAATTTCTATGAAGAACATGGAATCAACCACAATCTTTTAGCTCCAAGAACACCTCAACAAAATGGTGTTGTGGGGAGTGAAAATAGATCACTTGAAGAAGGTGCAAAAACTCTTCTTAATGAAACTAATTTGCCAAAACATTTTTGGGCTAATGCAGTGAGCACTGTTTGCTATACCTTAAATAGATTGCTCATACAACCATGGGCTCATCAATGCACTGACTGTGAATAGGGACCAACCCTTCCCTGCAGGGATATCTAGTCATGCACCCCGCATGTGTATCCACAACATACAATGACATTGTCAACATCAACATTATCTCTCATTAATGTCATTATCAACATCAACATCATTTCATCTCAATGTCATCAACATCATTTTATTTCAATATCATCATCATAAACATCAATATCATCTCACATCAACATTATCAACCACATTAACATTATCTCATTTCAACATCATCAACCATATCAACATTATCTCATTTCAACATCATCAACCATATCAATAGCATCTCAATTTCAATATCATCAACGACATCAATATCATCTCATTCATTCACAATCCATATTACCACGAGACTGGTATTTTAGGAAAATTCTAAATTAAAGAAGAGGACTATAATATAAAAAACACACTCTTATGCCCATTTAAAAATTTAATAAAGAATTAAATAGGAGAACGTATTATAAAATTTTGGGCAGAGTCTCCTGTGTAATTAAGACTTTACCCAAAAATCCAATCATTACAACAACAATATCATTCACAATTTTATCCATTAATAACAAATTCATCTCATCCCATTAGTTAAAAACACGGTTTTTCTTGAAAACGAGCACACAACAGGAACAAACATACATCAATAATAAATATATCACATCTCATTAGTTTAAAACATAGTTTTTCTTGGAATCCAGCACACAACAGGGACAGACATACATTACCATAATTGGGTTCCCTGACCCCCAACTATGGTATTAATAGTTATAACCAAACAATAAACTCCCCTCACCTAGCTATAAATTCTCTCGTTAGCTCCTCACTGTGTTGTTTTGAGATCCCTCAAGTTCGCGTGCTTTGGCCCAAATGCAGAGCTTTATATACCAAATCAAAGACAATTTAGTATAGATTTCAAAGACAAGGTCAATATTAACATTTGGAGTCAAATACCCACTCAAATTTAAAAGGGGCTAAAATTGTGTTTTGGGAGTCCACATCAAAAAGACATCATTTTTAAATTCTAATCACAACAATGTGACCGGGGCTCAACGAAGGTCACAAAAATGACATCAATTTTATAAAAAGTAAACTTTTACAACGTCTCATTTTAAAAGGGTTTTCAAAGGAAGTGTAAAAACACGTAATAACGATACCCAAATCACAAGAGATACTAAGATAGGCTTAAACTAACTAGAAGAAGACCAGGAAACCATGGTTACCTCGAAGAAACCAAGAAAGGAGGATTGGAGGCTCCGTTATCTACCGAATTCTCGAGTTGAGTGTTGAAGATTCCGCTCCGATTAAAGTATTCCTCTTCATGCGGTGGTCCGATGGCAAGCGACGGTGGCTCATGGTGGTCACCGGTGGCTGTGGGTGGTGGAAAAGGTGATTCTAGGATTTTTGGTGAGAGTTTAGAGAGAGAAAGAGGTGAAAACACATTTTCTGTACTGGTGGACATATTTATAATTAGCAGGTCTCGCTTAGCACGTCTTGTCTCGCTTAGCGCAATTTCCTCTCTGTTTGGGAATTGTGCTTAGCGTGCCAGTCGCGCTTTCCGTGGCATCAAACATTGTTAATTTGCAGATCCCAATGGTTAAAATATGCAGAGATGGGTTGTAAACCTACTTTCAAAAGTTGAAGGCGATCCAATGATTAACGAGTCTGGGATTGTAATTTTACTAAAACAGATTTTTGGTCAAACTATTAATCACACATTTTAAACATAGATCAAACAAACTTCACATAACTTAATATCCATACCAAGAAATTGCATAAGGATAATTTACACAAAAATTCAACTAATATAAGCTTATCAAATAATCAAATAACACGACAAATACATTAAACATCTAGTTTCAGTTATCGAAATTTCAGGGCGTTACACCATGGAAGGAAACTTTTTTAGGTATTGATCCCTTCAACTATGCATCTTGAGATACCTTGCTTGAAGAGAAAGAATATGCACTTGGAGTGTATAGGGAAAGGGAAATAGTGCTCACAGACTTTCTCATCAGACACATTGTTGCTCCCAACCCAAACAATTTGATCTTTGAGCATAGGCCAACTGAAAGGAAGGTTTGTCCCTTTAGTGCCACCATTTGGAGAAGCAAGGAAGCATAACCTTTTGAAATGCCCTTCTCCACCCCAATGGACCTCCAACAACTTATTTGTTTGATGTACTTGATGAGTGTAGTTCTTCCTTGGGACAAAATTGAGATTTAAAAACTTTTCAGCTGGAGGACATCACTTTAGAGGATCCTGAATATAGTCCAAGATTTTCAGAATGGAGAAAATTGATTATGGACTTGAACTAAGAATGAAGTTGTCAGCTTATAGAGAAGATATTCGATGAATACAATATTCTTTAAGGATATTAGGGAGGTTCTCTACACACTTACCCTTTTATGCTTTGAACTCAGTTTTCATGTGTGGCCAACCCCAAGAATTGCTTTCAAATAGCAGTGGATAAGTTTCTATTTCACCAAAAGGCTAACTGCTACAAAGGGAAGGAGTTGCTAATTGAAAATTATGATGAAGCTCCTCTAACTAAGTATGTGAAGGCTCATCTTGGAAGCCTATTCAAGCATGAGCTTGAGGATCTTAAATAAAAGATTGAGCTTTCAAGTTTGGACTAGTATGCAATGAAGAGGTACTACAGACTCAAATCTCATTACTCAGGTCTGGTACATATGAGAAACCCCGAGCAGAATGAGTGCACCCTAAGATTGGATGATGCTATCAAACTCTAAATTACACTTTCTTCTCTCATGAGACCCCTTTCAACATGGTCTGCCCATGGACAAGAGAGTTATATGTTGTCTCTAATCGCACTTTCTTATTCGTTGTGAATATGCCTTATTCTAGATTCACTTTCGCTCACCATGTGCAACCTATCTTTGAGAAAGTGGATTCTGATGTTGAAGTTGTAGTTGATCCTAATGCAATAGTTGTTTCCATCTATTATCCTCCACCTTCAAGAGCGTAATTTAAGCTGATCAAGACTGAACTTCTAAGGATGTAGGAAGCCCTTGTAGAAGCTCTTGAAGATTGATGTTATGTTGAGAAGGAAACTATTAAGTGGCACCTGGTTGGGGATTTCTTTTACAAGAAAGCTATTGGGTATGAATCTCCTCAATCTCACTCTCCTCCTAGAAGTCTTATTCACTTGTACTCAGATGACGATTCTGGTGATGAGTTTTTAAGGAAGCTTGATGAAGAAGCTGACAAACAAAAAGGGAAAAAAGTAAAAATCGATGAGCAAATGGCATCATCTGAGGGGGAGCCTATGTTTGAAGAAAGCATCAATTCAAGGGCAGCTTTATGTTTAAAGTTTTAATGTTTTACTAATTTTTGTCCTTAAGCATTTTTTGTACTCAAAACACATCTTCCTTATGTGACAATTCTTTAATGAATAAAATGAGATATTTTTTTGTTATCTGTTCAAACTTTATCTTAAAGTCTTATGATACTTTATGCTCTGGTTATGATATATGTTATCTGCATCTAAGAAGACTTACTAAAGTTTTAATGTACAATCTTACAACTATTCCTTTAACTTTTAAATTTGTGTTTGTTTGACATCATCCAAACGGGGGAGACTATTGAGTCAAAAGACTTGTGTCTTGAGATGAATTAGGACCCTTCATTATATTTATTTGTGTAAACAAATACAAAGGTTAAAAAATGTGTCTTAGGTGATATCAGAACATGCTTCACAAGTCCGCATCTAATGTTTTAGACAATAGAAAGCTAAACTCATGATCTAATACAACATTAAAGGATGACATTTAAAGACTTAATTTAATACTCTTTTTTGAGTTTTTTTTTGTAGAGATATTCTTCTAGGATCTGTTGACTCCTATAATGAATAAATGAAGATCAAGTTCTGAAAATTGCCAATCCCCAACAAAAGTAGCGCTTTACTGTGCAAACCTACTTTAACACAAAAGGAAGTGGTTCATAGTGGAGTATTCAACACGATAGTTAAAGAGAATGGTTTTCCAATATGAGGAAGTATGTGCATTAAATGCTCCAATGGCCACAATCTTCAAACCCAAGATCAAGTGAAGAGAAATGCCCGTTTAGAGACAACATACATTTGTTGAAGAAGGCTTATATATAGCAGAAGCTTTGAAGACATCAATCAACAATCTATGTGCTCATATTCAAATTCTTTATGTAAAAACCTCTCTGCAATTATTTTAAAGCTCTGAGAACACCTTGAGAGAAAAGGCTAAATGTTGAGATTGTATATCCATCTTCAAGATTATTGAGTGTTAGTTAGTGTGCAAGCAAAAAAAAATATTTGGATTTGTATTAGAGCTAGCAGTGACTTGGTAAGACAAAGAATACTGGTTGTAACAAACTTGGTGTAGAGCTTGAGTTGTAGAGACAAAGTGAGAGTGATTAATACTTCTAACCTTTTAAAAATAGTGAAACTTGATAGTTTGTCAAGAACTGGACATAGTTTCGGTGGTAGAGAGGAACCATTATAACTTTTTGTGCCTTATCTTTATTTGATTTCTCTTATGTGCTTTAAACTTACCCAATGTTCGAATTTGATTTTAGTTTTTGGAAAAACTCTGTTTGTTTTTACATAATTTGGGTCTATCGTCTGAGCCTATTTGCGAAAATTTGATATTTGTGTTTACACGCTTTATCATAAAAAAACAACGTTGTTCAAAGAAAAAAGTTTTAAACTTATAAAATCACAATTCAACCATCCTTCTTGTGATATTTGTCTTTACAAAAAAAACCTATATATCATTTTAAAGGTCTAAATGTTTATTTTTCAATATATCAACCTTTATCCCAAGTAAAAATATGGAAAAAAAATATGATAACTACTGTTCAATTTGGTGAAGGATTGAGATCATAAAAGGTTGTAAAATTTTAGAATGAATTTTTATACAAACTAAAATTTAGGACTAATTTTCAATTGTGAGTGAGATTAAGTTGCTACTTATTTATCCCATTTGATGTTAACTTAACATTTTATATATTTTTCATATTATCATGGATTTATGAAAGATGCACGCAGTGCATTGACCTAGCTAGCTAGTAAAGATACTCAAACATACAATACATAGTAGCACCATCTCAGGCCATTTATAATGTTTAAAATCCATTATTCTGATCATTTCATATATTGGAAGAAACTTCCCTTCTTAAATTCCAGACCAGAATGGCACACCTGTAGCTGGAATCCATTGTTCTCCTTGCAAGAATTGGCTCACACTAAATGGTGAGGCCTCATCATCATTATTTAGCACATGGAAACCAGGCCATGTTACCCTGTTTTGGGTAGAGGCACCACTCCCTGTGTTCATGTACTCTCCATAGTACAAAGTTGAAAGTGCAAAGTCTCCATTCCATTCACCCCATCCTTTTGGGTCAATCAATCCATCTAAATCTGTCTTTAGAAATAGGGTCCTTGAGTATTGTTTCCAAGGCCTGCCTAAGTAGCTCTTGATTGAGTCCTTATAAGAGTCCAAATCATACGCAGGCTTAACCTGACAACTTTGGATTGAAATCCCAGTGGGTTTGTTAGGATCATCTCTTCCTTGTGCTGTGATGAAGTTGGTTTGGTGGTCCATTGGTCTCCTTAAAAAGATGTCACAATTTTGGAACACCACTGAAGCATCACCAAATATAAAATCAATGGTGCCATATATGTGGCAATCACGATAAAATTGTCTATTTGAATGCACAAGAAGAGTGTCTTGATAACCTTTGAAACTACATTTATAGAAGACTGATAGATCTGAACTGACTCTTAATGCCACTGCTTGGTGCCCACTTGGCCCTGCTGTGTTCTCAAATGTCATATCTCTCGCCCAAAACCCATCCCCTGATACATCTATTTTAAACAAAAATGAAATTAGAAAACAAAAGATTTCAATGACATTTGGGACTTTAGTTTACGAATTGAAAAGAAATAAATGAGTCTCACCAAATGTGGCTGAGCTAATAGTTGAATAACCCTGAATGACATTTTTGCTGCCAGTGACAATAGTTTGATCTATGCCATCACCTACAAACATCACATTCTTCAAATTGATTCCAATATCCACTTTCTCATTGTAGACCCCTGATTTTACGTATATAACTAGTCTTGAAGGACGACTATTATCCATTGCAGCCAGTGCATCTATTGCTTCGACGATTGTTTTGTGGGTGCCTGAGCCATCTTGAGCCACTGTGAAGTCTGCATTAGAAGTTCCACTGCTCCATGATGCTAAAAGACCACCATCTGATTCTAACAATGTTTCCTGAAGTGGTTCTACACACGGGAAAAAAAATCAAATCTTGTCAACAATTGTAAGCATCCTATGCTCCTATCTTCTACCCATATATGTATACCAAAAACTAGTCACCACCATGAGTGAGAAAGACAGAATTGGGAGAAATGATAATGTAATAGGTAATATGATGTGACAAAAAAATGAAGTTGGAGAAAAATGAAAAGTGTCAAATGAGTTTTTTTAGTTATATTGTTGAGGTGTCCATATATCATTGATGTTTAAGATTTTGAGTTACACACAGATAAGCAATCCTGGTGTATCATATTTTAACCCTGGCTTTCTACATATCTAGTTTTCTTCCAAATTTATATACATTGAAGCATTCATTTTATTCTTTGAAAAATAAAGTTTCAAATTGGCCTTCTACAGGTTGTGCTTAATCTATGACGTGTAAAATTACAAAACCAAAAGAAAACATTTGTATAAATTTTTCTATAGGTACCTTCTAAGACGTGTAAAATCAAAAAACCGAAAGAAAGTTGTTCAACAAGTTTGTTTTGGAATGAAATCTTTGTTATCTTTTATTAGTAAATTCTACCTAGTGTGTGTAAACTTTTTTTTCCTATATATACATATCTGTAAGGCTTAATTATTTTATTTTGAACATGTAACATGCCGTGCATAATTATTTTTCTTGAATTGTAAATTAAAGATAGTAACGTACGCAGTTGGCACATAGCACACTTAATGTCTCTCAAATCTATCTACACAGATAATCACACACCATTTAGTTGTATGAACAAAGATGATGGTACAAAGTAGCTTGAGAAGGTAGCAAGAGGAATACAGAGGATTAGGAATAATTACTGAAAGCTTCAAATCTATGAAGTTTGTATTTTGGATAATAAATTTCCTTTGGATTAGGAATACATAGGATTAGTAAAAATGGCGTTGATAAGTTGTATGTTTGAGTTTGACTCAATAAAGGCATATATTGATGTATAGAACAAGACACACTCTTAAAATCTATGCAAAAAAAGCATGCAGCTGACTAGTTGCACAATTTTTACGTGTGAAAAGAGGTTGTTTATCTTATTCTAAGAAAAAATTGGGTTAAACAACTTCATATATAAAAGATTATTCGTGCAATTAATTTTGTACTCCAAGATGATTGCTACAATGTTCTTAATTACGTCAATCATCTTCTATGGGATATTTAATTTACTTGGGCTAACTTAAACAATCCTGTATAGAAAAGTAAATGTCTTATCACTTTTTTTTATTAAAAAACTGAAGTAAATAATTTATAGTGGTAAAACTATTAGGGTTTATACTGTTAACATTCAATACTATTTTTCATAGAAAAGTAAATGTCTTATCACTTTTTTGCATCTCACATTTTGTTCTATGTTTGAGCCCAAAAGTCAAGCCAAAATTTTTAAAACAAACCTATTTTTAGGCAGTTGCTATTTTGTGCATATTTGTCTTTAATTTTTTAAATGTACGTAAATGAAATTTATTGCATCCTAAGGAGTTAACCTAAATCTTTTGCAAAAAAAAAAATATTGAGTTTTAATTAAGTCTAAACATACCTACAAGGTCCAACAGATAGTTAAGTTTTAATTGTGTGATTCAATGAATCAACTATGCAACTTTGACTATGATGCTTACAACCATTCTCATGTTGAAACTATGCATAATTTTGAAACTAGCTAACCTTTTAACGTTTTCGCTGACATTCAATTTTTTTTCGATAAGGTCTCAATTTCTGTCAATAATTGACTAAAGTCTCGTAATCAATCTCAACCCCTAGCCAAGAGGAAGGGTTGTGATAGGCACATGGCAAACAACTGAACTTATGAGAAAATCCAAATTATGGATCGCTCTCAATGGACTGTGTGCTAATATTTGGTCATTATCTAGTAATAGAGTATGTGTTAGTCTTGTTGTGATTATTGTTATTGTAGCCCACGTGGCACAGTTAACTACTCTCATTGTGTATAAATATTAAGAATGTAATAGAATTGAATAAATGAAATCATTTCTCTCAAAATCAAATATGAATTTTCTCTCAATTCTATGTTCTATTACCTAGAAGTGATATGTATAACTCAAATACAATATAAAATGAGCTAAAATCATTGCATCGTCGTTGGGATGTATTGATAAATTAGCACGAGACCTTACATTCTACTAGAAAAAAAATGAGTTTTCTCTTAGTTCTCTGTTCTATTATGGTATCAGTCGCTGACTTGATCCTATGCTTCGTTTCTTTCGTTGCATTTTCGTAACTTCGTTTTTCTTAGTTCTCTGAAGCTTTGGCAATGGCGTCACAATCCCCAAGCCAAATTACATCTTTGTTAACAATGATTCCAATGTTTATTTTAAGTTCCGAAGCTTTCAATTAAGCTTGATGACAAAAACTTCCTTATGTGGAATCAACAGGTTAGCGGAATTGTTGCAATGCACAAATTGCATCGTTTACTTGTCAATCCTACAATTCCTTCAAAGTACGATTCAAATCTAGATCGTCAACTCGACCACATGTCTGCTACTCATGAGAAGTGGTTCATTCAAGATCAATCTCTCTTCACGTGGCTTCTGTCTACTCTTTCTGAATCAACGTTGTCAAGAGTGTTGAATTGTCACCATGCGCATGAAATTTGGGACAAAATCTACACTCATTACTACGCCACACTCAAGGCTAAGGTGCGGCAACTCCATTTGAACTGAAAACCACAAAGAAAGGTAACCATTCAGTTTCTAAGTACACACTCTGAATTCATGTTTTAGGCGATTCCTTGATTGCTATGTGAGAGACAATATCTGATCAAGAATTGCTTGATGTTGTGATCGATGGATTACCTTAGGAGTACAATACCTTTGTGATGATGATGCATGCTAGACATGATACTCCTACATTATCTGAAATTGAGTCATTGTCGTTAGTGCAAGAATCGCAACTAGATAAATTCAAGCAGGAATTCACAACATTTGTTGTTTCTTCTAATGTCGCACACACAGCACCTAATCCTTAGTTTCAAGGAGGTCGTGGTGGTAATCAGAACTCTAGATTCAATAATTCTGGTTTCCACAATTCTCAATTTGGGAATAATTTTGGCTATCAAGGGCGTGGCCGAAACAATAGAGCCAGAGGTCGTGGTAGAGGTACAAATATTGGTAATCATCCAACTTGTCAACTTTGTTGCATGTATGGACATGTTGTCTTAGACTGCTGGTTTAGGTTTGATGAAAGTTTTGTGCCAACCACTTCAGTTGTTGCTCAACCAGTAGATGCAAACTCTACCAATTCACAAGCATCGGCCCTTTAATCTCAATTTGAGACCACCACTGCAAATGTTGCACCTCAAGCCAATTTGGCACAAACTGGTAAAGAGTTTGATGTCTCAATTCCTACTAACTTAGAATCACAAGCTTGGTTTGTTAACTCGGGTGCATCACATCACCTCACAGCTAATCCATTGAACCTGCAACAAAGCTCAACTTATGTTGGAAGTGAGAAAGTTCATATGGGAAATGGTCAAGGTACTCACATTAAGTCTATTGGTTCTGCTACTTTTCAATCCTACTTACAACCGCACCTCAAACTTTCATTAAATAATTTTTTGTTTGTTCCTTCTATTACTCGCAACCTAATTTATGTTTCTAAATTTGCCAAGGATAATAATGTGTTCTTTGAGTTTCACTCCAATTCTTGTTTTGTCAAAACCCAAGACTCTAAGCAGGTTGTGTTAGAAAGCTCCTTAGGAGGTGATGGTTTTTATAGTTTTAAGAGCACTCCCCTCTCTCAGCAACCAACATTCCAGCGTATCAAAGTTTGTCCAAATTTTGCCAAATTTTGTACCTAGTGTGCATACCATGGTTTCTACTTCTATTCAGTATAGTTCCAAAGATGTAATAGATCTAATTCTATGGCATAGTCGCCTAGGACATGTCCACTTTCAAATTGTTAAATCTATAATGAAATTGTGTGACATTCCTATTACTAAATTTAATAATGTAGATTTGTTTTCTAAAGCGTGTTGTCTGGGCAATTCTCATAGAATTCACTCTCCTCTTTCCCTTACATAGCACAACACTCCTTTTGAGTTAATTCACACTGATTTATGGGGCCCTCACCTACTCCCTTTAGTTGTGGTTACACCTATTATATAACTTTTGTTGATGCTACAAAAAGGTTTACATGGATATACTTCCTAAAGTTCAAATCAAAAGCATTAACAACATTAGTTCAGTTTCATAAACTCATCCAAACTCAGTTTTCTACTACCATTAAAGTTGTTCAATCTAATTTTGGTGGTGAGTTTAGGCCATTTACAAAATATCTTAATGATCTAGGCATTGTTCATAGATTAACTTGCCCACACACTTCTCATCAAAATGGGACTGTTGAGCGCAAACATAGACAAATAGTTGATATGGGCCTAACTATGTTAGCACATGCCTCTATGCCAATCAAGTTTTGGGATCATAGTTTTACCACTATTGTTCATCTTATAAATCAGTTACCTACTACTTCTCTTTCCACTTTTGCCTCACCATATCATGCTTTATACAACGCCATGCCTGATTATAAGACTATGAAACCTTTTGGTTGTTCTTGCTTTCCATCTTTGAGGCCCTATGCCAGACACAAACTTCAATTTAGAAGTGATGAGTGTGTAAATCTTGGGTTGTCACCATAGCACAAAGGTTTTAAATGTCTTAGTGTTGATGGAAGAATCTATATATCTATATTTTCCATGAATCCCAATTTTCATACTCTTCAATTTTTTCCTCCTTTAGTGTCCCCTCAGGAGTCTTCTTCCATTTATGAGTCTTTGTCTGTTTTACCAATTTTGGATCCATCACCATCCTTACCTCCTTTGAACTCTCACTCTACAGCTTCTTCACTGTCAATTCCCAGTACTGGTCATGATGCTGAGCAATCTATGTCTGCATCTTCTACTGCAAAATTAATTCCCTATGTTGTTTCTGTTCCAAATTCTAGTGCAGAAATTCCTTCTTCTGCTCCTGCTTTTGTCAATTCTAATCCAATGAAATCTCCCCTGAAACAAAATTTAAATAATCACCCTATGCTCACTAGATCCAAAACAGATAATTCCAATCCCAAAACCTTTCTGGTTACTGCAGAACCAAAAACTATGAAGCATGCTTTATCTTATACTAATTGGAGGTCAACTATGCAAGCTAAATATGAAGCACTTGTTAAGAATAATACTTAGTCTTTTGATAAATTGCCATCTCATAGAAAAGCCATTGGTTGTAAGTGGGTTTTCCGAATTAAAGAGAACCCGAATGGCACTACAAATAAGTATAAAGCAAGGATTATTGCTAAAGGTTTTCACCAACAACTAGGACTTGATTTCACTGAGACTTTCTCTCCTGTTGTCAAGCCTATCACCATTCGGATTTTGTAGACTTTAGCTCTCACTAACAAGTGGAATATTCAGCAAATTGACATAAACAATGCCTTCATTAATGGTTTCTTAAAAAAGAAAAATTATATGCAACAACCTCCAAGGTTTGAAGAAAGTGACAAGACCTTGGTGTGTCAACTAAACAAATCACTTTATAGCCTGAAACATGTACCTAGGGCCTGGTATGAAAGGTTGTCCAAAGCTCTCATGCAGTTTGGTTTTAAAACTAGGAAATGTGATCCTTCATTGTTCATATATAATTCCACAGGAGTCACACTTTATGCCTTGGTTTATGTTGATGACATATTGTTGACAGGCTCCTCATCCTCAATGATTTCATATTTAATTGGCAAGTTGCATTCTATTTTTGCTTTTAAACATCTTGGGAAGCCTGATTATTTTCTTGGCATTGAAGTCAAGTATCAATCAAATGGTTCTATTGTTCTCACCCAAACCAAGTATATTAGAGACTTGTTGCAAAGAGCTAACATGCCTAATTGTAATGGCATATCTACTCTTATGGTTTCAAACTACAAACTTAGTAAATTTGGGTCAAAATTACTACCTAATGCTCATCAGTATCGCAATATTATTGGTGCACTGCAGTATGTCACCTTAACAAGATCTGACATAACCTATAATGTCAATAAGGTGTATCAGTTCATGTCCTCTCCTCTGCAATCTCACCAGCTAGTTGTTAAGAGAATTCTGAGGTACCTCTGTTGAACTATCACTCATGGCCTGTAGTTGCAACCAGCTCACATGGATGCTAAATTTTCTTTACAAGCCTACAATGATTCAGATTGGGGTAGTGATCCTGATGACAAGTGTTCCACTTCGAGATCTTGCATCTTTTTTGGTCCGAACCTTATAGCCTGGAGCTCAAAGAAACAAACCTTGGTGGCTCGATCTAGTGCAAAAGCAGAGTACTGAGGTTTAGCCAATTACACCTCTAATCTTGTGTGGGTTCAATCCATACTGCATGAGCTCAATGTTGAGATTCAACAATCGACTTTGTTGTGTGACAATCTGAGTGCAGTCATGATTGCACATAATCTTGTTCTTTATTCCCGAACTAAGTATATTGATCTAGACATTCACTTTGTTCGTGAGAAGGTTGCAACCAAGTCTCTTGTTGTTCAGCATGTGCCTGCCAATATGCAGTTGGCTGATGCCTTAACAAAGCCTCTCCCTACTTCACAATTTTTGGACTTAAGGCCCAAACTCAAGGTTGTACCATCCTTGAGTTTGAAGGGGGGGAGGGGAGGGGGGGGGGATAATTGAGTATGTGTTAACCTTGTTGTGGTTAGTGTTACTGTAGTCCACATGGCAAAGTTAGTTACTCTCATTATGTATAAATACAAAGAATGTATCAAAATTGAATCAATGAAGTCATTTCTCTCAAAATCAAATATAATTTTTCTCTCAATTCTCTATTTTGTTACCTAGAAGTGATACGTGTAACTCAAATACAATATAAAATGAGCTAAAATCATTGCATCATCGTTGGGATGTATTAATAAATTAGCACGAGACCTTACATTCTTTTGGACAAAAATGAGTAAAAAAAACTAGTTAAGGAGTGTCTTATGATATCTTTCTCCAAAGATAATTGGAATCCAAGAAGTCAAACACACCCATATTCCAACATTTCAAATTAGATTTCATTTGTTTAAGTTTCTCTTAAAAGTGAATAATTTCCAATTTTCCACCTCTTATCCTCTCAAACATATAGACACAATGGTTTTGAAATATTAATGAGACAACTAACCGTTATTGATCCTATGTGACTTAGGTCCCAATTTAATTACTGCATTTAAGAAATATTGGACAATGATATGAGACGTCTCTATTCTCTATGCTTTGGGTAGTTATTTTCGATTCAAACATAAGAAATCTATCTAATATACATTTTATATCTATTTACAGAGAACCAAGATTATTTTTTACCAATTAATGGATCATCTATAAGCTTCATGTAAAAAACGAACTGTCTTAACTCATGAAATTCTTAAAAATCCTTAATAAACCTCACAACTAGAGATATTAAAATCAGCTCGAACTAGCCAATAAGGCCAGCCAGACTAGAACCCAAACATAGGGCCAATTCGAGCAATGTGTTAGATCGGAGATGTATCAAGGAGAGAGTGTGTCACTTGGTTTTCATGATCCAGCTTCTTCTTGTGATTGTGTGACGACTGCATCATTTTTTTACCTTTTCAATTGTAACCTTCTATTTAGGGCTTGATATGTTAAATGGGTTGATGTATCATCATTTTTTTTTACCTTTTTTGGCCTATCTATTTTGTCACTCTAGTCACTAATTGATCTGCATGACTCAATTTATATATAAAATAAATTATACCCTACTTTAATAAAAACCAAAAAATATACATCACAAATTAATATAATTCCACAAGTTCATTTTTTAAGTTCAAATTCATTGACATTCATCCATGAAGTTCTAAACAAAAAAAAAATAGATAGAAATTACTCATTATCATGCAATGCTAAGAAGTATTAAACAATAAAATTATAATAAGAATTTAATAAATTAATATATTTATATTTATTAATATATTTGTGTATATATATAAATATTTTATATTTATATATATAATTGTCATATGGTTATTAATAGAGCCTTGTAGATTAGTAGTTAGTGCTCAAGTACTTGAGTTTGAGGGCATAGGTTTGAATCTTATGGGTCGTGTCACCACAACAACATATCTCCCAAGCATGACAGCAGAGACCCAATAACTAGTCCGAGTCAAAGTTTTTAGGTCAATGGTTCATTAACCCGTCCAGATCTCCAATTTGTGGTTGGATCGATCTGGATTTTAAAACATTGCTTGAACTTTTTTGAATTTTTGTTTTTAGTCAATAATTTATTTTTCTATCCTTATTTTTAATCCTTTAATTTTTTTTCGTCCTGTCTTTTAATCCTTTTAAGGGACTAAAAGGAAAGATAGAAAAAGGTTCAAGGAATAAAAATAAAAATTTAAAAAATTCAAGGACTAAAAATTAGTAAACTCTAAATATTATATTCAACAAACTTAATTAAATATCATATAATCTTTTATTAAAATAAAATATTTACTAATTTCATACTTGATAATTATTCTAAAATAAAATGTTCTAAGCATACCATTATAATATAGATATAGATATAGTAATCTTTTTTATAATTTTTATAGTATAAAATATGTTAAGTTATATATTTTTATTTAAATTAGGTCATGCAAGTTAACTAATAATTCATTGATTTACTAGTGAGTATGTATTCCAACCAACCAAATAGATGATTGTTCTAAATCTAGTAACATTACTTACATCTTGTGTCTCATCATTAGATATTATTGCATTAAATTCTCCTCCTATACATCATTAGTGTCCACTACATCCTCTCTCTAAGACAACATTAGATCCTTCCACAATTTTCACTTTCTAACAATAAAGCAAGATGAATGAATATAAATTTACGGTAAAACAAGGTAATGGAATATGCTCTCGATTCAAACATGCATCGAGAAATTCATCACTAAAGAATGAGAAATGCGTCTTACTCTTAACATTCCATGAAAGAATTAGACATTCAAAAGAACCATCAATAGGCTTAAAGACCTAAGAGCAAGGCAGATGTCCCCATAATAAATCATTTAGTTTGGTTGCCTTAGTTTCTTATAGCAGACATGAATCCTCCCTTTCATAGACAATTAGAGCAGAATTTTTGTCTTTCTTTGACATTCTACCTAGACCCCTCGCATTAAAAAAACAAAACTTGCATTATTTAACTTCTTTGGTTATCCTATAATGTCATGGTAACTTGATCTCTGTCTTCCATTTTTTAAAGCTTGTTGACTATTAATTTTTATTCTACCTTCACGATACCAAACTCTTTACGCAACTCCCATATTTTTTAACTCACTTTTTCTATCATCTTGGTCAATATCTTCTAATTGCAGATATATATATATATATATATATATATATATATATATATATATATGAATTTGAAATAGAAATAAATGGATTAAAATGACAATAGGATTGTGAGAAGATTAAGATTTATTATCATCACAATAAACCTTGTATTCTCATTTCTTTATTAGTACACGTTGTCCTCTAGATATATGTTAAAACATTTACAAATTGAGTCCTTAAAACTAGTATATTATTCTTTTCCATAACACATTTACTGCGTCAGGAAATTGGATCATAGCACATTTATTGTACTGCTATACGATTAGTTATATGACAAATGATTATGTTCAATAGATGTATGGCCACAAAAGAAAGTACAAGATAAAAAAGATTGTATAGAAGAGATATTGATGATGCAACACCTAGCTATCAAGGACAAGAAAAAAAAAGGTTTGAAAATGTGCAAAGAAAGACATTGGAGACACAAGTAAAAAAAATAGATTGCCTAATTTTTAGTTATTCAAGGAGTAAAAAAAGATATTGGAGAAAACTATTAAAAATCTCATAGTGAATATATCAACAATTTTGAAGGACATAACACATTCACAAAGATACAAATTTTGAACAATACAAAGAGAAATAATCATAATTTAGAGATTGACAATAGATGAGGTATTGTATCCATAATTGTACACGCATAAAACATATTAGATCTAATTTCAATGGGATAACAAATTGTTCTCACTCACTTGAATGAGTACTTGTATATTTATATCTAAAAATTTATTACTTATATGTTTTAGTTACATAAAATATTATTGTATGGAATGTAATTTTATTTGAACTGAAAATATTTCCAAGATATTAGGATTATTTTTTCAGTGATAATTTTTTCATACACAAAATTTAAATTTGAGATTTTTCTTTAAAAAAAATCAAGCTTGTATGTACTATTTGAACCAACATTGATACTTAAATAAAAATTTTAATGTTAATATATTTTATTGTTAAGAAACTATAAAAACAAAAATATTGTTTTATATAGTAATTAATTTATTGTGAAAAATTAATAAAATCAAAAGTATGGTTTACATTTTTTTTTCTTAGTTTTCTTTAATTTAGATTTCTCTCATCTTTTCAATTGTATTTTTTGTGTGTACTCTTTTCAATTATTTAACACCTATCTTTTGAAAATCAACTTTTAGTTTGTCATTGTGTAGTTAATAATTAACAATCGTATACGTCTTAATATATTATTTGTTCTTCATTAATCATATTTATATGTTCATTTTATTTGACTCAATAATGTATGCATTATAGTTCTAGATATAGATTATTCTAACAATCTCATTAATCCAAGTGTCACTAGCAAATGAGATTGTCAAATGTCTAATTATATTCATCAAAAGTAAATAGAGAATTTTTCATTCCATCTCAAAACCTTAGTATCAATGATCATTAGTTGACAACAAGAATGGTTAAAATTTTTCTCTTTAGGTAAAGTTAAATACACAAATTAATAAATTTTTTTATAATCAAATTGATCATTGAATAAGATAAAAATACTAATTCAAGATTTAATGGTTCAGTAATGATTGAATTGGTATAATAATAATAATAATAAATAAATAAATAAATAAATAAAATATTATTCAATAAATATAATATCATAACTTTACACTACTAAACCCTAAAACAGAACATTATTTTATAGGTTCTTAACATTTAAAATACGCACAAAAAATCGATTTGACTGATTCTAAGAAGGGGTTATTTTTGTGTTACTATGTCATCGGGTTGATTTCTGATTTGACGGGTTGAATTGACCATCGGTCTTTAAAATCAATTATTATTATAAATTACATCAGACATAATTATCCTCTAAATCCTTTCTAATTTTTTTATGTAGTTTTACTGACCTTTGTTAAATAATGTCTATAAAAATATCATTATTCTCCAGTAGATCTTTCCTAATAGTTTTGTATGTTTATTTTCTTTCTAAATCCTTATTTTTTTTAATACATACAATATATATATATATATATATATATTGTAATTAAATTATTATTTTAACAATCATCTTTTGTTAAGTCAAATGTCAAGCAATTGAGGCTGTCAAATGTACAACGTATTCACTAATGACAAGTAAATATGACAAAATTACACTTTCTTTCCCCAAAATCAAGATGTCAATCGTTAGTACAACAATAATATAATAATTAAAACAGTTTCTCTAAATCCTTTCTTGATCAATGCTTTTTATATGCAAGTTTTCTCAATCTCCCTTAACATCTAGTAATAAGATTGTCGTCCATGTGATTTATTCTCCTTAATGGTACTTCTTCCTGGCATCTTCAGACATGTCATCGAAATTCCGAAACTTGAAAATCTTTCATCTTTTTAAATGTAAGGGCTAGCTATTTTAAGTTCTTTCACTAATGCATTTCCCTTTAATAAAGCCGGTCGAATGTAAATTTCTCATCTCCACTATAAATCCTGAGTTTATTTCCTTGTTGTCTTTTTACCTCACATCATTCAGTTTTATACATCATTATCTTTATAATCTTGAAGTAAATGTCTCCCTAGAAAACTTTAGGGTGCTCTTTCATTAGTTATAGCATTCAAAATATTCCTTTATTTCTTCCACCCTATGGGAATCCATTGTTTATGTGTAACTTATTTTTGGTCATGTCTAATTTTAAAGCTATAGAATTTCTACCCTTTTTCTATGATTACATAATTTCTACCTAAAAATAATTCATAGTTTTTTTCATAGTAGTTAATAGAATTCATACACATAACTATCACGTAAGATTTCAAATACAAATTGATAATGTTGAAAGGAGTTAAATTGTCAATTTTCCTTTCTATTCTCATTTAATACACTATCAACCGAGATGCAGCTTATAAATTTGTAATAAATTCCAAATGTTATATTATTCAAAATGTTAAGCGCTACGTTGCTGATACATTACCCAATGATTTTCATCACATTTATGAAGATTCAATGCACTTGTCTTGCAGAATGCACACATAATTAATTTCCTATTTATGAAAGTGAAAATCAAAACTAACAACAATTGAACTATATTTTTCGCTCAACTTACCTTTGATTTTGCCTTTGTTCTTTGCATACGAAACAAGTGCTTTCCTAAGCATCATGGTCATGTTTTTATCCAATTCCTGAGGTGGTTCTGGATACCCTTTTGCCTGCAATTCATCTAAACAAGTTTTGTGGCTTGTCATCACAGAACTAATCCATGTAAGTGCATCTTCTGTGGTATAAACGTTCATGTCAGTCAACATGTGAGAAAGCCTAGACTCACTCTCCCCATAGAGCTTGACACAATCTTCTAGGGCCACATATGTTTGATCCAAAAGGCCATGCAATCTCACATAGCCATCAACCCAACTCCTAGCTTGTGAGACCTGGATTTGGGCCATCTTTAAAGCCTTCAATTCTTTGGAGCTACAGTAGGTGGTAGTGGCCATGGCTAGGAGGAGAAGCAAAGCGGTGGCGCATGAGGACATTTTGGCTAAAGGGATATTGTAAATTACACGACTTAGTATTGTGGTTTTAATTTATGGATAGTTGGATACTCCACGTGGATACTGTATGATCTCCACACCATGTACATTGTCTCGGTGATGTGATAATATTTTTAACTACAATCATAATTATATGAAATTAATTAAAATATATAAGTCTGATTTTTATGAATTTATTTAAGTAGTTTTGTAGAAGGAAATAAACTTATTATACATTATGATTATTATACATTGTATTTTTTTACAATTCTCACATTATTATTTTATTTATGAATTATTGTGTATTGCAATTTTTTAAATTTTTAATAATTGCTTTAAATGTTATATTTAATATATTTTTAAATTAGTGAATTTTACACTAACAAATTATTAAAATGAAACTCTATTTATATTATGCATTATTTTTAGAGTAACAATAAATATACGCCTGACATTTTTGGGGAGTATTGGTTAAAAGAAAAGAGATAGAGAAAAATTAAGGGAAAAAATTATAAATATGACAAAATAATGTTATAGAGAATGAAGAGAGTGATCGGAAGAAAAATGGGGTGAAAGTAGCATAAAAGAAAAAGTGAGTATATATTAAAAAAATATAATTCCATCTTGATTTCTTTTACGTTTCATTTTATTCACTAAAACATATAGCATTGAATATGATAAATGTAATTATTTCCTGTTTGGTTTAGAAAAATACCACTGGGAAACACAAATGAGAAAATTAAAACACAAAAGACCATTTTTTTAAGTCAACAAATTATAATGAGATAACTTTTTATCCTATGTAAATTAAAAGACAAAAATATATATTAAATTTGTTAGGATTTTTTGTCTCTTCCCATATTTCTCCATTGTATTGGCTCCTTTTTTTTGTCCGAAAAAAGTTTTGGAAAGTTGGATCCGGAGGACTTACGAGGATAGCATGCCTCAAGGTTCATCGATCATTTACAGAATTACTTAAAGATTGTTCACCAACAAATTTCTTATATCTATAGTAAAATTCAAATTTACATCCTAGTTGGATACGAGTCAAGTCCTTACCAATTGAAGGTGACCTATAGGCTACTTCTGCCTCACTCAATTTGTATGTAACCGCTACTCTCATTTATAATGACAGTGGTTTTCATGATTTTATATGTGTTGATCATATAGCTGGCCTCCCGTTTAATGCACTAATAATAATATATATAATGATAAAATTATATAATATATGTTATTACATATATAATGTTTATAATATATGATAATATGAATTATATTAAGAAATTAATAATAAAAAGATATTACAATAAATTTAATATTATTTTACTTATAATATCTATTGTGGTTCAAATAATTTACAAGACAAAAAGTTATTTTATAACTTATGTTTATATCCTACATTGTTCTTCTTGTCTTGTACTATTTTCTATTGTGCATCAAACACATCCTTAATTTTTATTTTCGTTTCATCAGACAATGATAATTGTATATTTTTTTATGTAAAAGTGGAAAAGACAGTGATAAGGAGAAAAATAATAGAGAAAATGATAGAGATAATAATTAATGTGTTCTAAAAAAATACAGTTAAATATTTTCTCATTTCATTATCTATTATATTCTTTTAGTTTTATATATTTTGTTTACAAGTACATAAAATTAAGTCACAAACATCTATAAATTCACCTAATCTTAACCGTTTGTCCCTGAACCCGAACATCTACGTACACTTTGTGTGTCGACGTCAGTTTTTTTCATCAATACGCGGACGCGGTGCGGTGCTTATATCCTTTATACATACTAAAGATAACGAAAGCGTAATGATCGTATGCATCAAACACACGTTGAGGTCATTCAAATTGGCATTTTCTAATACGGGTTTTGTACACACACACAATTACATATATATATATATATATATACTTCCACCTCAATATTGGTACTTACAAATGTTCTTTATGTGCCATCACTTACATGCAATTTAATTTCCATCTTTCAATTTATACGTTGCAACAATTGCATGGCCTTGTTTACTGATTCTACTTGTTTTCTATAGGACCTACAGACGAGGAGGATGATTGGCAAGGGTGATGAACATGAAGGGGTGTATGTGCTTCACCAACTCGTTTTTGCAAATGCGGTTCATATGGTTCTTCCGATTTATGGCATTGACGTTTGGGCCATCCTTCCAGACATTATTTAAGTTTGCTTCCATTTGTTTCTAGCTCGAATAAAATGGCTCCCTGTGATGTTTGCTATAAAGCCAAACAAACTCGTACTTCATTTCCTATTAATAAAAAGCAAAGTTTGCACCCTTTTGATTTAATCCATTGTGATTTATGGGGATCATATCAAACTGTTTCGTCTGTTGGTGCACGCTATTTTATCACTATTATGGATGATTTTAGCCGTCATGTGTGGATTTATCTTTTACGTGATAAGCATGAGGCATGTTCTACTTTAATCACATTTATTACAATGGTGCAAACTCAGTTCAATTCCATGGTTAAACGAGTTCAAACTGATAATGGGACAAAGTTTATATCTTCCACTCTTCGTAGCTTTTTTGCTAATCATGGTATTCTTCATCAGTTTTCTTGTGCATACATGCCACATCAAAACGGTAGAGTTGAATGACGCCATCGTCATATCTTTAATGTGGCACGTGCCTTGCGATTTGATGGACATCTTCCTCTCACTTTATGGAGTGAGTGTATCCTCACAGCTGCTCATTTGATTAATCGGACTCCCACTACATTGCTTAAAGGTAAATGTCCATATGAAGTACTCCATGCCACTACACCTAACTATGGTCACATTTGGCTTCTTGGTTGTCTATGTTATGCCACTGTTTTGCCTAAACCCTCTGACAAATTTACTGCATGCTCTCGCAAATGTGTCTTTGTTGGTTATCCATCAAATAAAAAGGGCTGGAAGATGTTTGATTTGGATACCAAGGAAATTTACGTCTCTCGTGATGTTTAGTTTTTTTAAGATGTTTTTCCTTTTGCTTTATCTACCATGGACACTCCTACGGTTCCCACACAACCTATCTCCTCACCTGTGATTTTATATGAGCAGAATTCTACTGATGCATCCTCTTTAGATATTGCACCTCTACCTGAACCGAAGTCCATTGACAGGGGGAGCTCTTCTGTATCTCCATCTCCATCTTCTACACCCCACACTCGTATAAGAAGACCTCATCTGCCACTAGCATATCTCCAAGATTATCATTGTCATATTACCACTACACCCCCTTCTATCAACACTCTCTCCAATGTCTCCTCAGGTATTCTCTATCCTATTGAAAAGTTTGTTACTAATCATGTTTTCTCTTCACGACACCAAAAATTCGTAGCGACTGTTAGTAGTACCACAGAACCCTGTTTGTTCAAAGAAGTAGTAAAGGATCCACTTTGGCAGCAAGCAATGAAACTTGAAATTCAAGCTCTCAAGGATAACCACACGTGGGTTGTTACCCTTCTTCCTCATAGCAAGAAGGCCATCCCTTGCAAATGGATTTTTCGCATCAAATATTATTCTGATGGCTCTATAAAATGATACAAGGCCAGATTGGTCATTACTGGAAATAACCAAATTGAAGGAGAAGATTACAGTGAAACTTTCACTCTAGTCGCCAAAATGGTGAGCGTGCGCACTTTTCTCTCTGTTGCTGTTGCAAAAGGATGGCATATTTATCAATTGGATGTTCAAAATGCATTTCTCCGTAGTGATCTTGAGGAGGAAGTATATATGCCTTTCCCTCCTGGTTTTTCTACTGGTTCTCCTGGCACTGCATGAAAACTAAAACGTTCCCTTTACGGCCTCAAGCAGTCCCTGCGAAATTAGTTTGCCAAACTCCATGACTCTCTTCTCAATTTCGGCTTTCAACAATCCAAGGTCGATTACACGTTCTTCACTTTCAGCAGAGATAACAATTTTGTCACTATCTTAATCTATGTCAATGACATTATTTTGGCTGGTAATAACACTTCTGCTTGTGATCTGGTTAAGCTTCATCTTCAGACTTTGTTCAAAATTAAAGATCTCGACTAACTCAAATATTTTCTTGGTATTGAATTTGCCGGTAGCTAATCTGGATTATTTCTTAGTCAACAAAAATGTGCCATGGATATATTAAATGAATGTGGTTTACTTGGGTGCAAACCAACTGATTTTCCCATGGACCAAGATCATAAATTGGCACTTGCATATGGTCTAGCATATGAAGATCTTACACGTTATAGACATCTTGTAGGTCGCCTTGTCTATCTTACTATAACTCGACCTGAATTGAGTTATGCAGTACATACACTTTCTCAATTTCTTTAGCATCCTCTGTAAGAACACTATGATGCAGTGTTGCGTGTCTTACATTATATCAAGGGAAATCCTGGACAAGGTCTTCTCCTCAGCTCTACTTGTGATCTTCATCTTCGTGCCTATTGTGACTCTGATTGGACAAGTTGTTCTATTACAAGAAGATCTATTACTGGCTACTTTGTTAAACTCGGCCAATCTCCTATCTCCTAGAAATCAAAGAAACAAACACCGTTTCTCGTTCCTCTGCAAAAGCTGAGTATCCTTCAATGGCTGCAACTACTTCTGAAATTTTATGGCATGGTGAGTTGACAGACATACAGAGGGGGTCCCAAACTGAACCGGTTGATGTAAAAATGGGAGATCGATTAGAGGATATGATTCCTGATCTTTGACAAGAGTCTTTTCAACAAGCACATGCCCCTATGTATGATACATTGGAAAGTGATTCGAAGAAGCCTTTGTATCTGGGGTGCAAGAAGTCTTTGACACTGTTGTCAACGGTATTAAGTCTGGTTAATGTCAAGGTCAGATATGGGTAGAGTGACAAAAGATTTACTTCACTGGTTCTGGTAGTACATGATATGCTTTCAAAGGAAAACACATTACTAAAAAGTCACTATCAGGCAAAGAAGATATTGTGTCTGATGGGTATGAATTATCAGAAAATTCATGTCTGCCCTAATGATTGCATACTGTACAGACATAAGTTTGAAGAAATGAATAAATGCCCCAGATGTAAATCATTTGTATCCGAATTTTGGTGAAGAAGCAAGAAATCTTAGGCATGGACTTGTCATTGATGTAATGAATCCCTACGACATTTTAAGCACTCAGGACAGTTCTTGGCCTGTTTTGCTAGTCATTTCAACTAGCCTCCTTGGTTGTGCATGAAGCGAAAATACATGATGTTGTCTATGATGATATCGAGCCCAAGACAGGCAGGAAATGACATTGATGTTTACCTCAGTCCCTTGATTGAAGACTTGACAAAGTTGTGGGACAAGGGGGTTGTCGTGTTTGATGGATATTGAAATGAGACATTCAAGTTGTGTGCAATGCTATTTTGTACCATTAATGACTTTTCAACATACAGGAATTTGAGTGGATATAGTGTTAAGGGCCATCGTTCATGCCCTATCTGTGAAGAAGACACTAGCTACGTACAACTGAAACATGGAAGAAAAATAGTATACACTCGATATTGACATTTTTCTGAAACCTGATCACCCTTACCAACGATTGAAAAAAGCTTTTAATGGAAGTCAAGAGCATGAAAGTGCGCCGATACCGTTAACTGGTCAGCAAGTTCTTGAGCAGGTTGAGGACATTAATGCTACATTTGGAAAGACCCAAAAGAAGCTGACAAGTAAAACTTGCATATGGAAGAAGAGGTCCATATTATTTGATCTTACATACTAGTCCAATCTAGATGTTAGACATTGTATTGATGTTATGCATGTGGAAAAAAATGTGTGTGACAATGTCATCAACATGCTTTTTAACATTCAAGGAAAGATAAAGGATGGTTTGAATACTCGTTAAGATCTAGCTGAGATGGGTATACATTAGCAATTACATCCAAGGTCTCATGGTAAGAAAATATACTTGCCTCCAGCATGTCACACTTTCTCAAGAAAAGAAAACACAAGTTTCTGTCTGTAACATCCTCAAAATTATATTATAATTAATTGTGAAAATGTGATGATATTTGGATACAAGTATATTTAAAGAAAAATGACTATATCACTCTTTCCATGAAGTTGAAATTACAAAAATACCCTTGGATATTTTGAAAAATGACCAAAATGCCCCTAGGATGAATGGCAAAATTACCAATATGCCCCTAAGCCAAAAATGCTCAAATAACTTTAGAAATTTTATAAAAACATGATGGAATTATAGAATACACTTAGCAAACTAAGTATCAAAATATTTTATGACACAAAACTCTAGAATAAAATTTCTAGACATTTTTCGAGATAACAACTTTAAGACCTTATTTAAAAAAATTCAAGCATAAGAAAAATATGGAAAAATGATACATAGAATCTATAGAATTATCTCTTAATTTTAGGATGTATAAACCTATTTAATAAAATGGATTAGTAATTTTGATGATCAAGAATAATACAGACCAATCAAAATTAAAATAAGAACAGTCTTGTAGGCAATGATGTGTATTATTCGATATAGATTGCTTGTAAGAAATTTTAAACTATCATTGAAACCAATTTTTGAAGATATCTAGAGTTCTATTATATCATATGATTTTTAGGAGAAAGAATTCAAATTAAAATTAACTTTCTACAAGAAAAAGCCATGTAGAAATTATAAATGGAAGTAGATTTTTCCTTAACACCAAAAATGACATGTGATGGCATAAAAGAAAGAAAAATTTATGTTCCCACCCCCTAGGTTTGAAGAGCACGTTTAGAAGGGTGTAGAAGGAAGGAGAATCTTCTTGAAAAGCCACTTGTAAAGGAAGCCATGTGATGGAAACAAGTGGAAGGACACTTGTATGGCTTAGGTTAAGATAAGGAAGATTTTTCTTGAAAAGTAAAAATCCATCATTTCACTTAGTTACAATTCAATGGAACAAGAAGTAACTAAGTTAGAATAAAACTAAATGAAGGTAATTTAGTTAGAATGGAACCAAATGAAGGTCATTAAGTTAGGAAGGGCAAAAATGTCCTTGATTATTAAATTAATTTCTAAACACTATATAAAGGAAGGGGGGACCTTAAGTTCAAACCATTCTCAAAACACTTCTTCTACCTCAATTTCGTGCACCCTCTCCCCTCATATCACCTTCATTTCATTTCATCTTTCTCTTTTAAAGCTTAAATGAAGTAAGAAAAGAAAACTCCACCATCTTGAAGAAATTTCATGAGAAACCTAGCAACCTTAGGAAGAACTTTTGACAAGCTTAGTGGAAGGATATCAAGGCTTCATCTCTAAGAGGATTTCCCAAGGAAGGAAGGAAGGAAGCCATTTATCCATTCCATTCTCAAGACTCAAACTCACTTGAGGTAGGTTAAGCTTAAATCTCTAGTTAAGCAATGGTTTGGATTAATTTATATGCTTTGGTCGGCTGAATTATGGTTATTATTTAGGCTTAAAATTTGTGATGTTTGAAGGTTATTCTTTAATGAGAATATGTTGATTTAAGCCATAAGATAGATGATGATTTATATCCATCAATATTAGTGATGATCTTTTGAAGGTGATTTTAATGATATTTTGGGCTGTCTGTTGATATTTTTATGAAACTATTTTGATTTAAATTTAGAAGTAGAGGTTGAATGGTATGTAGTTTAATGGTTTAAATATTGAATGATTCACTTTTGAGGATTAATTAGTGAGGAAGTAAGTGAAAGGAGAATCAAGATTGCATACTAGGTTTGAATCTTTTCTTGTGAAGGTTTCAAGGGAATTAGATATTATTTATTTTGAGGATTATTAGTTAGATTACTAACATAATTTTTCTATAGTTAAAAATATTCGCTGGTTATGCATAAAAGATGGTAATAATCTTACTTGATTAAAATATGGTGGTGTAACCATACTTATAATACATATTATGGTGGTGTAACCATATTTATAATCCATATGATGATATGATGAAAATATTTTTCCATAAGGTATATGTGTTTCACTTATGGATTTGATTTTATTATGAATGAATATTGATGTGATAAGATAGGTGGATTACTGTTTCCAAGTCCAGTACGAGGCTTCGGAGAAACAAAATCTGATGCTACATACAGTATGATATGTAGTACCCAGGTGCAGGATACATGGCAATATTCATGCATGTTTGCGTAAGACTATAGCAGCGTCTACATCCAGTACGAGGTGTAGCCACATACAGTACGATATGTGGAGGCCATTGCACCCTGGGATAGTTCATCTCATGCATTCATATAGCTTGCATATTTCTTATATATGTGTTTGAATACATTGATGTTTTACTAACCTACTAATAAGCTGGGATTTAGCTTTGCCTACTGAGAAATTTTATTTCTCACAAAAGTTTGTTTCATGTTTTTCTTAGATAACAATCATGGTCAGGTTCATTGAGGAGCTCGAGTAGTAAAGGAAGTCATGTATTAGACTGAAGTATGGAAAATACTGTATTTGTATTGACTTTTGTAACAAGAACTATGGCTATGTACAATATTAAGTCTATATTTGTACGTTTTAGAAATTTCACTAATATAAGTTTCTCGGGAACTTATCCTTAAGCAAACAATAATAAAGATAATAATAAAAAAAATAGTAGAAATTTAGGTCGTTACACTGTCAGTGTCTATGTCGTATCCAAGTACCACAAGGATACTCTTCAAATATTAAGGGTCTTGTGCAGCTGAAAGATCTAAAACTAGTTGGCTTAAAATCTTATGATTGCTATATCTTGATGAAACAATTGTTAGTCGTGGAGGTTCGAGACATTTTGATTAACAAAGTAAGACATGCCATAACTCGCCTGTGCTTTTTCTTCAATGCCATTTGTAGCAAGGTCATCGACCCTGTAAAGTTAGATGGCTTGGAAGACGAGGCTTCTATTATCTTATGTCAATTAGAGATGTATTTTCTTCCTTCATTTTTTGACATTATGGTTCCCTTAATTGTTCATATGGTTAGGAAAATTACATTATCTAGTCTCGTTTATTTACGGTGGATGTACCTGGTTGAGTGATACATAAAGATATTAAAAGGGTATACAAAGAATCTACACCGTCCTGAAGCAACCATTGTCAAAAGGTACATTGTAGAAGAATTTATTGAATTTTGTTCAGAGTACATTGAAAAGGCAACACCTGTTGGGCTTCCCGAGTCTCAGCCTGGTGAGAGAGTGGGAGGTAAGGGTTCACTGGGCTGCATGTTATAAATCCCGGTGTAGAGGAATTGCAACAAGCTCCTTTGTATATATTGAATAATTGTAATCAAGTCCTGCCATACATGTTAGAGTCAAAGGGAGCTCAACAAGATCAAGAAGCTGAGTCTCAAAGTCTACAAAGTGTTTAGGCTTTTTTACATGCCAAATCAATTTGATTTGTAATTGTAATTTGTGTATGAGATGAAATTTCCTATGATCCATTGCCTAAAGTTTATACATGGTTTTTGCATTCATGTTTTCATAAAAGAATAAGTCTTGTGAAAAACCTTTTCTGAAACAAAGAGTTTTCATGATTGCATAAAAGCCAAAGTGTTCAAAGTTTATGGTTTTTGAAAAATAGATTTTCTCTACTTTAATCAATTACCAACTTGTGGTAATCTATTACTTAAGCTTTCAAGAACACTTTAATCAATTACAAGCATATGGTAATCAATTACACTTCACAAAGTCACAAAAGAGTCTTCCTGTGATAATCGATTACGACATTGTGGTAATCGATTACTTGACACATATTTAAAACTAAGACTGCTTGTGTTAATTGATTACACTGTGAATTAATCGATTACTTTGTTCACAAAAATTTTCCAGAAAGTTCATAAACTCGTTAACAATCCATTACTTAAGTGGTTTTAGTCGATTACATAAGCGTTTTAATCGATTACTGATAGTTACAAACTGATTTCTATAAATAGCTGTTGGGTGTTCTGAAAAAAAAAATAATGAAATTACAAAGTACATTCATTAGCTTTCTGAGCAAGAAAAGGTTTCAAGTGCTTAACTTTGTTAAAGTCTCACAAATCCTCAAGATTCAAAGGTTTCAAAGGAAGGTTTCTTCTTGGGCAAGCTTTCAAAAGAAGTTTTGTATATAAGGTTATGAAGTAACTTCTTCCACCTTTTAATCCAAGTCTGGTAAATCATTTGCATACTTCATTTATTGAATTACAGGTGGTTTCTTTCTTTACACTTTGTTGTGTATTCTTTTGAGATTCTTTTTGTATTAATAACATAGGATTTCTTAAAGCTTTGCTAGGATAGGTGTTCCTAGGGGATAAGAGTAGAGGTGGGTGATCTCTATGTCTTGGATCACAGAGATTCTAAGGTGTTAGAAGTCTCATTCTTAATCTAGGTCTGATTAAGAGTGATTGTGTAAAAAGCTTGTAAGAACAATTTGTTATTAGTGGAACTCTAACCTTTGTGGTTGGAAGAACTGGATGTAACTTCTCAAGGGTGAGAAGTGAACCAGTGTAAACCATTATGTTGACTACTTCTTTCTAATCTTTTCCATCTGTCATAATCTGTGATTCTTTGGTGCTATCTTTCTTATTCAACAAGTGAAAGTTTTGTGATTGCATTCTTGAGCTGAGTGGTTTGATTGGTTAGATCATTCTTGGTTCATTTGTGATATGATCTTGATTACTCTGATTACTTAAAGAATTTTAAAAGACCAAGTTAAACCAATTCACTCCCCTCTTGGTTATTGTGTTCATACTATTTTCAATTGATATCAGAGCAGGTTCTTGAGTGTTAATCAAGATCACTATATTTTTTCAAAGAAAATGAATACCACACAAATTACCTTCAAGGAGGGTGCCTCCCTCAATCGTCCTCTGATGTTTGAAGGAGAGCATTTCAGTTTTTGGAAAAGCAAAATGCAGATATTCATCCAATCAAATGACCTTAGTGCATGGAATGCAATAGAAAAAGGTCCTTTGATTCCAATCAAAACTGTTGATAATGAAATGATTCCCAAAGAATGGGATGAGATCACAGATGCAGGAAAGAGAGTAGTTCAATATGATTTTAAAGTAAAGAATATGATAACAGTTGCATTATCATCTGATGAATTTTTCAGGACTGTTAGGTGCAAGAGTGCTAAGGAGATGTATGAAATGTTGGAAACTACTCATGAAGGTATAGATGAAGTTAGAAGATCAAGGAAGCATGCCTTGATTCATGAGTATCAGATGTTCAAGATGAACACAACTGCAAACATATCTTAACTCTAAACTAGATTCACTCTCATTGTAAATCATCTTTTTGGTCTTGGAAAGACATTTGATGCTGAAGAATTAAAGTTCAAGATCTTGAAATACCTAACAAGACCATGGCAACCAAAGGTGACAACAATCAAGGAGTCCAAAGATAAGATGTCCATGGCAGCATTATTTGGTAAGCTACTTGAGTATGAAAGAAATGTCTCAATTAACACATGCTGAAGATGCAGATAAGAAACAAAAGAGTATTGCCTTGAAAGCTGCATCCTCAAATGTGGAAAAAAAAGATAACTCAAGTGAAGTTGAAGGTGATGAGAATCTGAACTTAATAGTCACAAGATTTAGCAAATTCATGAAAAAGAACAAGAACACAAAGTTCACCAAGTTCAACAAAAAGAGTGACAACAACACCACCATCACCAACTTTAACTGCTTTGAATGTGGTAAGCAAGGCCATATTAAATCTGAATGTCCTATATTTTTGAAGAAGCAGTTAGGTGAAAAGAAAGCAAAGAAATAAGGAAAATCCAAGAAGGCCTACATTGCATGGGAAGAAAATGCCTAAACAACTTTTGAATAATCAAGTGAGAATGAAGAAGCAAATGTGTTCCTAACTTCAAAACAGAACTTATTGATGCTTTTCATGAAATGCATGAGGAGGCTCAAAAACTTGCAATCTCCAACAATAAGCTAAAAGGTAACCTTCGATGGCATACCACTAAACTTGCATCATTGCAAGTTGAACTTTGTAACTTAAAAGAAGAGAATGAAAAACTTGTTTCAAGTTACAAAGCAAATGAGTGTGTGTGTGCTTCTTCCTCTTCAAAAGTAAATGACCAAAAAGCTTTGCAAAAAGAATTTGATGAATTCAAAAGGAACCAACTTGAAAAGTGCATGTCTTTACAAAGTGAAAACTCATACTTGGTAGATCTTGAAAACAATAGGAATACCCACAATAATCAAGAGGGGGTGAATTGGTTTAAATTTGGTCTTTTAAAATTATTTAGAAAATTAGAGTTATAGGATCTTAATCACAATTAAACCAAGAATGTTTCAAATCAATCAAACCACTCAACCCAATAAAATAATTGCTTCAAAATAGAACTTGTTGAGTAATGAGAATAACACCAAGAATTAATGATCAAGATAACAAGAAGAGTTTAATAAATAGAAAACCAACACAAGAATTTATACCGGTTCACTTCTCAAGAGAAGCTACATCTAGTTCTTCTAATCAACACTAGATTAGAGTTCCACTATTATAAAATTTCAGTTCTTAAAAGCTTTACAACAACCGTTCTTTATCAACCTAGATAAAGAACAGAAATCTAAAACCCTATTAGATTCCCAATGATCAAGACATAGAGAATCCTTCTCTACTCTTCCCTCTAGAGAAACCCACTCTAGAAAAAGCTTAAAGAACCCTTTACAATAGTTTCAAACTACTAAGAATACAAAAAATGAATTTACAACAAGAGATAATGGAGAGAGACAACCTAATGATCCAATGAATATGAATGAATATGGTTTACCAATCAGAATTGAAATGTAGAAATAAAATTTAGAACTTTCTCTCCAAAACTTTTTTGAAAATCTTGCCCAAGAAATCTTTCAATATGCCACGAAGATTAAAAAGTGGGACAAGAGCTTTGCTAACTCAGAAAATCCTTTCTAACTTTGAGAAGGCTTGTATATACTCATAAAAATCGAAGTCTAAAAGTTATTTTTTAAGGCAAGCCTTCAATCTATTTATAATCAATTTTTATAACAAAATGTAATCAATTAAAGTGCCATGTAATCGATTGAATTGTCATATGTAATCGATTAACTTGCCAAATAATTGACTAAAATGTTCTTAGAACAACCTAGGAACTGCAACGAGCAAGTTAATCGATTAATCCGAGTTGTAATCAATTCAAGCAGACAGGTTTAGTTGTAAAACAAGCTTATGTAATCGATTACAGATTGTGGTAATCGATTAAAGTAGAAAGATTTAGTTTTGAAACAATCTTATGTAATCGATTACAGATTGTGGTAATCAATTAAGTCAGTCATGCATATTTAAAATGAACTTAAGTAATCGATTACGATATCATGGTAATCGATTAAGACAGGGAAACATGATTTTCATTTTGTGCTAGGTAATCAATTACGGGTAGTCAGCTATCAATTAAAATGTTCTTCATGACTTTTCCAGAATTAAAACAGAAGCTGGAAATCGATCATATCCTTGTGTAATCGATTAAAGCAGTGAGATTTCATTTTTCCAAAAACTTAACCATGAGAAATTAGTTTCTTTTGAAAACATGAATAACTTTAATGCTTTAATGAAATCATGTATGCATGTTAATGATCATGTTCATGCAATGCAAGGATCATAAGATTAGCCTCTCATACACTTAACCAAATTACAAATTCCTTGGCATGTGAAAAGCTAAAATCTTTCTTCTAAGGCACAAGCTTCTTCTTTAGCTTCATCTTCTTCCTGCTCCCCCTATATCCAACAGATCTCATAAAAAAGTTTTACCAAGGAAAATGTAGTTTGAATCAAATGTTAAGTGTGCAAAAGTATGTTTTTTAGAAAGCCTTTTTCTATTCATCAATCAAAACCCTTTGGAAACACCAAGTTTGTACCTCCAAAATAGATGAATAGAAAAAGGCTTTCTAAAAAACATACTAAAAAGGCTTATTTTGAAATAAAATCAAAATATTTTACATGTTATTACTGCATGAAAGAAAGACACACATCTCATAAGTGTTATGCTAGAAGGTTCTATGTGCCTAATGGAGATTGCATTTGGGTTCCAAAGAAAAAGAGAAAAATAGCTAACCCTTATGGACCCAACCTTAATTGGGTACCTTTCTTTGCCATTTGATTTGATTGTTGCAAGTGTGTCTTAG
Source organism: Glycine latifolia (assembly GCA_013407115.1). NCBI lineage: Eukaryota > Viridiplantae > Streptophyta > Magnoliopsida > Fabales > Fabaceae > Glycine > Glycine latifolia. The sequence goes on along the minus strand of CM023959.1, from coordinate 19,778,939 downwards.
AGCTAAAGCATCATTATGGCACTTAGACAATGGATGCTCTAGACACATGACGGGTGACAAGACCATGCTTACAAATCTGACTTTAAAGGATGGAGGATTTGTCACTTATAGAGACAACAATAAAGGAAAGATAATAAGTGAAGGCAATATAGGAGACAACTTTAAAACCAAGATTAGAAATGTACTCTATGTGGAAGGTTTAAAGCACAATCTTCTAAGTATAAGTCAACTATGTGATAAAGGATTAAAGGTATCCTTTAATGATATCTGCTGCTTGATATGTAATGGTCAATTCGGTGAGGTCATTCATGTAGCAAAAAGAAAAGGAAACTTCTACATACTTACTATTGAACATACATTTATTCACACTATTAATTGTCTATTAAGTAAGATTGATGAATCATGGCTATGGCATAGGAAAGCTAGTCACATTAACATGCATCACATGAACAAGCTTATTAGAAAAGACTTATTCATTGGTTTACCTAAACTTAAATTTGAAAAGGACAAACTATGTGACATTTTTCAAAAGGAGAAACAAATTAAGATTCCTTTTCAAAATAAAAACTTTGTTTCCACCTCAAGACCCCTTGAATTGTTTCACATGGATTTGTTTGGTCTTCTAGAACTATGAGCTTAGGAGGCAATTACTATGGGCTTGTAATAGTTGATGACTATTCTAGATTCACATGGACTTTGCTTTTAAAATCCAAGAGTGATGCTTTCATTGCATTCAGAAAATTAGCCAAGCTTGTTCAAAATGAAAAAGGCTGCAAAATTATCTCAATAAGAAGTGATCATGGTGGTGAATTCCAAAATGTGCATTTTGAAAAGTTTTGTGAAGAAAATGGAATCAACCACAACTTTTCAGCTCCAAGAACACTTCAGCAAAATGGTGTTGTGGAGAGAAAAAATAGATCCCTTGAAGAAGGAGCTAGAACTCTTCTTAAATGAGACAAATTTGCCAAAACATTTTTGGGTTGATGCTGTGAGTACTGTTTGCTACACTTTGAATAGATTACTCATAAGGCCTATTTTAAAGAAAACTCCTTATGAACTATATAAAGGTAGAAAACCAAACATTTCTTACCTAAAAGCATTTGGTTGTAAATGTTTTGTTTTAAATAATGGAAAGGAGTCACTTGGCAAGTTTGATGCAAAGGTTGATGAAGCTATCTTTCTTGGATATTCATTACAAAGCAAATCATATAGAGTCTTCAATAAAAGAACTTTAGGAATAGAAGAATCAGTTCATGTTATTTGTGATTAATCTAACTCCACAAAAGAGGAAAAAAGTTTTGATAATGATGCGGGTCTTATAGAAGAGTATTTGAAACTCAATGGATCAAATGAGAAGAATAAGGATGAACCAAATGAAGATATTGATTAGTCAACACCTACTCAAAAGCCTAAGGACTGGAGAACATAATTGGTGAAGTTACTAAGGGAGTATCTATTAGATCTTCACTAAGGAATTTATGCTGTGATATGGCTTTTGTGTCTCAAATTGAACCTAAGAACATTGACCAAGCTTTACTTGATGAACATTGGATGCTTGCCATGCATGATGAACTTAGTCAGTTCAAGAGAAATGATGTTTGGGAACTTGTTCCTAGACCTTCTTCTCACAAGCCAATTGGCACCAAGTGGGTTTTTAGGAACAAACTTGATGAAAGTGGCATCATAGTTAGAAACAAAGCTAGATTGGTTCCAAAAGGTTACAACCAAGAGGAAGACATTGACTATGAAGAGACCTATGCTCCAGTAGCAAGGTTGGAGGCCATTAGATTACTACTTGCATTTGCATGTTTAATGGATTTAAAAATGTTCCAAATGGATGTAAAAAGTGTTTTTCTTAATGGATATATTGAGGAGGAAATCTATGTTAATCAACCTCTTGGTTTTGTTGATTTTAAATATCCAAACCATGTTTCTAAACTAAATAAAGCTCTTTATGGATTAAAGCAAACCCCTAGGTCCTGGTATGAAAGATTGAGCAACTTCTTACTTAGCCAATCCTTCATAAGAGGACAAGTGGACAAAACATTGTTCATCAAGAAATCTATCAATGATATCTTATTAGTTCAAATATATGTTGATGATATTGTTTTTGGTTCAACTAATCATTCCTTATGCAAAGAATTCTCAATCTCTATGCATAATGAATTTGAAATGTCTATGATGGGAGAATTAACATTCTTTCTTGGACTTCAAGTGAAGCAAATAAAGAATGGGACATTTCTCTGCCAAACAAAGTATTGCCATGAATTGATCAAGAAATTTGACATGGAGAAAAGCAAAGTTGCTGCAACTCCTATGGCAACCTCAACTTACCTTGATTCAGATGAAAAAGGCAAGAAGGTTGATGAGTCAAAGTATAGAGGGATGATTGGATCACTATTGTACTTGACTGCAAGTAAACCAAATATAATGCTGAGCATGTGCTTATGTACAAGATATCAACCTAATCCTAAAGAATCACACTTCACAATAGTCAAGAGAATAATCCAATTTCTCAAATCAACTTCAAGAGTTGGTCTTTGATATCCCAAAGGTGCATCATTAAATTTAATTGGATACTCAGATTCTGATTTTGCATATGCAAATTAGACAGGAAAAGCACAAGTGGAACATGCCATTTATTGGAAAGTTCACTTATCTCATGGCATTGCAAGAAACGATCTTGTGCTGCTCTATCAACAGTTGAGGTTGAGTACATTGCTGCTGGAAGTTGTTGTACTCAAAGCTTGTGGTGAAAGCAACAATTACAAGATTTTGGTGTTGAATTGAAAGAGATTCCTTTGCTATGTGACAACACAAGTGCTATCAACTTATCAAAAAATCCAATAATGCACTCAAGGACAAAGCATATAGAGATCAGACATTACTTCCTTAGAGATCACATTCAAAAGGGTAATTATTCAATTGAGTTTGTTGGCACAAATAATCAGTTGGTTGATATTTTTACTAAACCCTTAACTAGAGATAGATTATATGCTCTTAGGAACATGATATTTATTCTTAATGAATCTAATATTTGCTAGCATGCTTATGACGTGCCTAACTACATGCAATACCACTCACAAATTGACTATGCATCACATATGACAAAAATTCAAATTTTGATGAATGAAACTATTCACTTTGCATAATTGTCTGCTTTAATCGATTACTATACGTATTAATCAATTCTTTAAGGTTTGGAGACAATTTAGAGTCAAAAACTCTCTGGAGTAATCGATTAACTTTCAGATTAATCGATTACCAAGTTTTTAAAATTCAAATTTTAAACTTTAAAACCTCTATAAAATTAGGTTTTCAAAATCCCTTAAGCAAATTGAGCTAAATCCTTGTGCTCTACCTCTTTCTCTCCTAACCAAACCTCTGCCCATTCCTGTAATGATCTGCCTCATCGCTACGATATCACTACTCTACAACGTGAAATTTTTAATTTTTAAATGAAAACTCCATTAATTTGATTATGAAAATGAGAGTAAATTTTTCGCAATACTACACTCATCAGACATCGTACAAATACGTAAATAAATAAATATACATATATACTCCAATATCACCTATTACTGATCATTTGCTCCCACGAATCGAAGGTTCGTGATCATCATAAGTACCAACCACATAGTACAAAATTGCAAGGGTGAGTTTATTCTACAAAATCAACAAGCACCAAACAACCATTATTAGCAAGAAAAAAATCATGATAACCATAAAAAAAAATCCCAATAAAATCAACACAATAAATAAGTTATGAAAACTACATGTACGCATGAAATTCCAATGTGCACATCGGCTTCTACATATCGTACTGTATGTAGGAACATCTCACTGAATGTCACGCTGCAACCGTCTTATGCAAACAATGCATGAATGAAATTTCCAGGATGCACATGGCTTCTAAATATCATATTTTATGTAAGTACATCTTATACTGAATGTCTAGCTGCGGTTGTCATACGCAAACCATAATTATTCCATGTTTTTACACCTGGTCTCTACATCTCGTACTAGATGTAGTATCAGATCCTGTTTCAAAAATCTCGTACTGGACTCGGAAACATGGATCAATATATGTATGATCACATCAAATCCATCATTCTCATCAATAATACCATCCACGAGCAAATACATAAAACCTCATGGTGAATTTTTCATCACAACATCACAAACAATCATATTTCACATATATACATATAACATATGCCTGAGATTCACATTCTCCAAGTCTTCAGACAGCACAAATCTCATACATTCACAGTCCTTAATACCAAGAGACTGATATTTTTAGGAAAATTCTAAATTAAAGAGGAAGACTACAATATAGGAAACAAACTCTTATGCCCATTTAAAATCTAATAAAGAATTAAATAGGAAAACATGTTATAAAATTTTGGGCAGAGTCTCCTCTGTAATTAAGACTTTTCCCAAAAATTCAATCCACAATAACAACATCATCATTCACAATTTTATTCACCAGTCACAAATTCATCGCATTCCATTAGTTTAAAACATAACTTTTCTTGAAAACCAGCACACAACAAGGACAAACATGTATCTCCATAATTGGGCTCTCTGACCCCCAACCATGGTATCAAAACTATATCCCTTTGATATCTCCTTGTAGCGTTGTTTTGAGATCTCGCAGGTTTATGTACTTTTCCAAATGCAGAGCTCTAGATATACCAAATCAAAGATGATTTAGCACATATTTCTCACCATATATGATTTGGTGCTTCCTATAATTTGTACTAATCTACAAGTTATTAAATTCCAATATTTTAGTATGTTAAACTATACCTCCTAAGCTTTCTAACAAGGTATTATATTGCTCAATTGGAGTTCTAAAACTCTAGCTATAACATTTTAATAACAACACTCCAAGGCTACCAGCAAGCTGAAAATTCTATACTGACATCTTTTAGTGTTTTCGTGACTGCAAGCAGTACACAATCTAGTTTTAGCTGAATTTTTTATATGTTATATTTAACATATATATATATATTTAATTACATATATCATACACCTAATTTGAGTTAGAAATGAGAGAGAAATAATTTTTTTAAAACTGATGGCAGTAGCTGTTTGGGGGTGAGGACAGTTTCAGACAGTTTGGGTTCAAATAAATTCTGGGCAGAATTCACTACTCAGTTTGGTCCCATATTTTAGGAAAAAATAGTGTACATCCTAAGATTTTAAATGAGTGGTCAAACACCTCATTTGGTTAAGTACAGAGGGAGATATGAAATTCTAAAAACAGTCCAAAATTTCAGTTTTAAACCATACGAATTTTGACAACAATACTTACCAAAGTATTTGGCTGGAATGATTCAAGAGCTTGAGAAGCAAGGTTTCCATCTTCTAATAGAAGATTTTGGATATAGACATGATAGGTAATTTGGTGAAAGGGGCTGCAGTTTTGAGTGAGAAGAAGAGAAGAGAAAATGAAGCAAAAGTGAAGAGGGAAGCGGTGGAAGTTAACGTGTGGTTTAGAGGAAGCTATATATGTGCATATTTTTACTTCCAAAGGAGTATTTATAGAAAGGAATCTAGTTAGGATAGAAAAAAAAATAGTTAAAATGTAACCTAGTTAGTCTTTGGTTTGGTTATAATGTAACTAAATCATCATGCCATGAAGATATTTTAATTCATGCTTTAAATCCTATCTAGTTAGGATAGAAAAGGCACGTGGAATGCTGGCTGGAAATGCTAGATTTTTGCTTTGTTTTATACATGGCTACAAAATTGGATTAAGTATATTAATTCTACGTACACACACACATGATTTTGCACTTCCATTTCAATTATTTTGCTCCAATTCTCATGTACCATGCATGTTTTGGTTTATGTTTTTATTTCTTTTAATTTAAATCAAGTGCATTTCATGTAGTTTTCAATTAATATGCTAGCTACTTATGTACCATACATCTAAAATGTTAAACCTTTGCCCAATATCCTACACGGCTAGAATTGGTATTTTTCCTTAAGTTAAATAATCATGATAAAATATATTTTAAACACTTCTAAACTTGCCACTTGGATCAATTTGCTTTTATCCTATCCTTCTTGTACAACCATCACAGGTGTTTCTCATGTGATAATTTTCCTCCTCATATCATCACATGGTCTGAAACTATAGCTCATGATAGCTTTAGATATTCATGCGATTTTCCTTCATTTTTACTGTAAGGTTTGCATTTATTATATTAAGTAGTAAAATTTAGAGACTTATCTTCTGGCGTACCTAATCATAAATTTTGGGCCAGTAGGTACTTCTAGTTTTCTTGTGATGTTTGTCTGTTCCTAAGGATATTTTGGTAATTTGCCATCCCAGGGGCATTTATGTAAGTTCTTAAGTTACCACAAAATATCTAAGGCAAAATATCTAAAGGTATTTTAGTAATTTTAACCTTAAGGGTATTATGGTAATTTGTCACTCACTTCAGGGGTATGATTGTAGTTTTCCCTTCAAAATATCTAATCAAAATATCCAAGGGCATTATTGTAATTTTAACATCAAGGGCATTTTTGTAATTTCTCTTTTTATATTTAATTAACATATTTAAATTTTTGGGATGTTACAATTCCTTTATTCAAAAACTCACCATGTCTAACGCATCTGCCTCTAAGAAAATCAAAACCAGCAAGAGGAAAGCTGGACAAATCTTAAGAGCTGTTGAGAACAGGCTTAATACCTGGTTCACCTTTGAAGTTGAGAGGAACAACTACATGTAGTTCAATGCAACCAAGCTTGTCATGCCTCTAAAATATCTAGAGCTTGATTGGTTTGTAAATTAGGGATTCGAATTCCCTGCAATGCTGCAAGCTCAAGGGATGACAAAGTTGCTGGAGATGAAGGGTACTTTTTACCCTGAATTAGTAAAAGTGTTTTACACTTGTGCCAAGGCAAGCATGGATGGTGTCCTCTATTCCCAAGTGAATAGAGTTGCAAGGGAGATTGATGACACTGTGTGGAATGCAGTGGCTGGCATCTCTTGTGTAGGTGTTAGAAAATTTGAAGAAGAGATAGAAGGATATTCAAAGATGGACACATACAGGGGTATGTTGTTGGATCTACAGGCATGCATAAAGAACAGATTGGGGGTTGGCAACATGATTGGTGAAGACAGACTTCTTCACTACATCATCACCTATATCCTTACACCAAGGTCTACCAATCATGCACAGATCACTGATGATGATCTGCAACTGGTGTATGGAATGAAGATTGGAACTCAGATTAATTATGTTCTAGTCATTGAAGAGACAATGATGAAGTCTAAAAGGTTGCTACACTATCATTCCCCTATGATGTCTTAGTCTCAAGGTTCATTGACTACTTTGGGATTGATGCGTCAAATGAGATTGTTGACAACACCACCAACATCACCAACCTCATCACTATCAAGCATCTCACCAAGTTGGGGTTGATGCAAACTCCAAATGGGTGGATAATGGCTGGAGAACAAGCTCCTCAAGGTGGTGCAGATAAGGAAGAAGATGCTACAGCTGGCTCTGCTGAGCAGCAGTGAAGCCCTTTTGAATCTCTCATGATTCAAAAGATGGTTGTAATGATAGCTCTTCATCATGAACATTCAGCTGATGTTCATTCCTCTTTGAAAGAAATCACCACCAGGCTAGAAAATATAGAGACTAGAATGGCTCTCAAAGATTTTGATAATCTCTAGATTAGTGGATGTATTGTCTTGCTTCTAGTTGTGTTGTTTGCTTTCTCTCATATTCAGCACTTATCTTTGATGTTCATCTTTATGTACTGCACTTTCATTAATGAATAAAATTTTGTTTTATGTTGTTTACATCTCCCTTTGCTTATTTCATTATAACTGGAACCCTTTGTCTTTGATAAGCCAAAAGGGGGAGAAAAATGAACATTTGAAGGTTGCTGGGTGTTTAAAAGAGTAGAAACAGAGAAGGATGATAAACTAAATAGAAAATGATAAATGTTTGCTCTGATTTAAATGAATATAAACATTGCTCTTAATTTAACTTGATATGCAATTACATAAGAAAAGGGGAGCAATACACATGCTTATGATGTCTTGAGTTTATGCAAAGTATACTTAACACCTAGTTTGGCTGAAGGCTTGTTATTTTTCAGGTTAAGTAAAAGCTCCTGGAAGTTATCTCCTAAGAAGAACACTAAGGTTCAACATGTTCAATTGAAGTTTGGCATGATCAAAGCCAAAAAAAGGGAGATTGTTAGAGTCAGGAGGAGCTCAAGAAGCTGAGTCTCAAAGTCTACAAAGTATTTAGGCTTTTTTACATGCCAAATCAATTTGATTGGTAGTTTTAATTTGTGTATGAGATGAAACTTCCTATGATCCATTGCATAAAGCTCATACATGGTTTTTGCATTCATGTTTTCATAAAAAATAAGTCTTGTGAAAAAGCTTTTCTAAAACAAAGAGTTTTCATGATTGCATAAAATCCAAAGTGTTCAAAGTTTAAGATTTTGGAAAAAAAAATTACTATGCTTTAATCAATTACTAACTTGTGGTAATCTATTACTTAAGCTTTCAATAACACTTTAATCGATTACAAGCATATGGTAATCGATTACACTTCACAAAGTCACAGAAGAGTCTTCCTGTGATAATCGATTACGACATTGTGGTAATCGATTACTTGGCACATATTTGACACTAAGACTGCCTATGTTAATCGATTACACTGCGAATTAATCAATTACTTTGTTCATAAATCTTTTCCAGAAAGTTCAAGAACACTTTAATCGATTAAACTTGTTAACAATCGATTACTTAAGTGGTTTTAATCGATTACATAAGCATTTTAATTGATTACTGACAGTTACAAACTGATTTCTATAAATAGCTGCTGGGTGTTTTGAAAAAAAAAATGAAATTACAAAGTACATTTATTAGCTTTCTGAGCAAGAAAAGGTTTCAAGTGCTTAACTCTGTTAAAGTCTCACAAATCCTCAAGATTCAAAGGTTTCAAAGGAAGGTTTCTTCTTGGGCAAGCTTTCAAAAGAAGTTTTGTATATAAGGTTATGAAGTAACTTCTTCCACCTTTTAATCCAAGTCTGGTAAATCATTTGCATACTTCATTTATTGAATTACAGGTGGTTTCTTTCTTTACACTTTGTTGTGCATTCTTTTGAGATTCTTTTTGTATTAATAACATAGGATTTCTTAAAGCTTTGCTAGGATAAGAGTTCTTAGGGGATAAAAGTAGAGGTAGGTGATCTCTATGTCTTGGATCACAGAGATTCTAAGGTGTTAGAAGTCTCGTTCTTAATCTAGGTCTGATTAAGAGTGATTGTGTAAAAAGCTTGTAAGAACAATTTGTTATTAGTGGAACTCTAACCTTTGTGGTTGGAAGAACTGGATGTAACTTCTCAAGGGTGAGAAGTGAACCAATGTAAACCATTATGTTGACTACTTCTTTCTAATCTTTTCCATCTGTCATAATCTGTGATTCTTTGGTGCTATCTTTCTTATTCAACAAGTGAAAGTTTTGTGATTGCATTCTTGAGCTGAGTGGTTTGATTGGTTAGAGCATTCTTGGTTCATTTGTGATATGATCTTGATTACTCTGATTACTTAAAGAATTTTAAAAGACCAAGTTAAACCAATTCACCCCCCCCTCTTGGTTATTGTGTGTTGTTCATACTATTTTCAATTCATAGTTTGTCACAAAGCCTTAGTCATAAAAAGTAACCCAAAAATGACCAAGAATAGGGTGTTGAAAGAGCATAATAAGAATTTCCTAAATTGGTTTAAAGATACAATTTTTTGTGATGATAATGCCTCTGAAACGTTAAGGAAGCTAGCATATAGGCCTAAAAGAAATGTTAGAAGTTGGAAGGGATATAATATCTAAAAGTATTTGTTCTACACCAAATCACAAGATGACAAGAGTACAATGCAAAACAATGTGGTTAGTATTAGGTTTAGTCCCAATACTTTGCTAGTGTACATGACCACAATCCCCGTTTGGCGTCCTTGCCTTACTTTGGAGTCATTGATGAAATTTGGGAGCTTAATTATGTTAAATTCATTGTGTGTGTTTTTATGTGAAAGTGGGTTGACAGCAATATTGGTGTGTGAACCGATGATTCAGGATTTACTTTGGTAGATTTTAAGAGGGTAGCTTCTCAGAATGAGCCTTTCATCATGTCAAAACAAGGTAAACAGATGTATTATGTTCAAGATCCTTGTGATAAAAGGTGGTCAGTGGTTCTACATGGAAAAACCATTGGTATTAATCTTGAAGATGATGATTCAACCCTTGATACTGGTTACACTTATTTCTTAACTCAAATGCCTAACGTCAATGGAGAAGAAGAAGTTGACGACGTCTATGTAAATCGTAATGATCATGATGAAGGAGAATTAATTAACATCGTTTAATGTAATCTTTATTTATATTTACTTGTTTCCACATCGTTTAATGATGAAGGAGAATTAATTAATTAACATCGTTTAATAGGCACATGACTACACCATAGAGCTCCCCTCCTCCTTTTGAGTAAGCACCTTTGTCATCTACATCGACGAAGACTTGAAAACCAACACAGTTGAGATAATTGGCTACCAGACCTGCCGGTGTCGAGAGACCAGTGGTTCATGTGGATCCTGTAACTGGGAAGACTGATGATCCCCACAAAAAGAAATTGAGGATGTATTTAGGAATCATCACTTGGGACAAAGTGAATGTTACAATTGGTAACTGGAAAGAAGTTCCTACAGGTCATAAGGGTTTGATTTGGGAGGACATTCAGGTATTTTAATATAATGTTCAATGTTATTGTAATTGGTTGTACTAATAATCATAAAATGTTGAATGTTATTGATTAACTATTAAATTTATTTTTTGTATCGTAGGCTGATTTTGATGTACCGGAAGTGTTCGACACCAGGACGAAGAATAAAATCCTTAAGACAATAGGAGAGCGATGGGGGTAGTTTAAGTCAGATTTAACCCCCAAATGGGCTATGGCACAAGGCAAGGAGGAGGATGATGTAACGACCCGCCTCATCGCTACGATATCAATAACTCTTAAAGGTGCAAATCTCAAATTTTAATAAAAACTCCATTAATTTGATTATGAAAATGATGGTAAATTTTTCGCGATAATACAATTATCATACATATATTACAATTACATAATTAAACACATATGTACATATATATATATATATATATATATATATATATTAAATTAATACATGTCATCCATATGTTAGAACTTCCTTTAGTTTTACATATATATACAGCTGAAATTACATATTTAACACATAGCCAAAGAACTAACTAAGAAAGAGTTGATTAACAAAATACAACTCTTTCTCCAAAAAGAAATCCAACGTCATCACATCGGCTTGGCGGCTCCAATCAAAAAGAATCTCCCTCCAGAGTCACCTAAGGCTGCTTATCTGCTCACACGAACGAAGGTTCGCGATCATCACAGGTACCAACCACACGGTACAACAAACGCAAGGGTGAATTTATTATATAAAACCAACAAGTAATAGATATCAGTAGTTAGAAAAGGTAATCCAAAACATCACAATATCATCACAACACCCAATTGTTTCATCACGCAACAAACAGGGACAGTCATCCAAATACATTCCACAGTCAACCTATAATGCTTAGAATGATGCATGCTCCTGACTCATCTCTCAGCATGCAATGTGGTACCATCCCGGAAATAGTCCAACACAGGGAGATGATGTAGCAGGATATCAGGGTCACTCTGTCGTGCACAGGCCGCTCCCCACCACTGGTGATCAGCCATGGGTCTCAATAAAGGAGTTCCAAACAGTTGTGCCCCCCAGTACCTCAGTACTTTGCATCTAATCATCCTATTTCTGTAAAACAAATGAAGTATGTCACATGGGCATCATCAATTTGACCCGGCTAGGAAAAGATCCTTCCTCGCAAGGGTGACCAGCCATGCACCCCCCATGTACATACATACCGCCCCAACATGGGCTCACCGATGCACTGACCGTGGCTAGGAACACATCCTTCCTCGCAAGGGTAACCAACCGGTCACTGCATCCCACGTGTACATATACAGCATACCGTCATGGGCACCATCAGCGTATGACCTAGTTAGGAACAAATCCTTCCTCGTAAGGGTAACTAACCGGTCACTGCATCCCACGTGTACATATACAGCATACCGCCATGGGCACCATCAATGTATGACCTGGCTAGGAACAAATCCTTCATCGCAAGGGTAACCCATCATACACCCCATTGGGTATCAATGTATATCCACACACAATGACATTGTTCACTTCAACATTATCTCTCATCAATGTCATTATCAACCCCAACATCATATCATCGTAATATCATCATCATGCATATCAATATCATCTCATTTGAACATCATCAACTAACTCAATGGCATCTCAATTTCAATATCATCAATGACATCACAAGTAATCACATTTCACATCTATACATAATACATATGCCTGAGATTCACATTCCCCAGGTCTTCAGACAACCCAAATTTCATACATTCACAATTCATCATATCACAAGACTGATATTTTTAGGAAAATTCTAAATTAAAGAGGAGGACTACAATATATAAAACACACTTTTATGCCAATTTAAAAATTTAATAAAGAATAAAATAAGAAAACATATTATAAAAATTTGGGCAGAGTCTCCTCTGTAATTAAGACTTTTCCCAAAAATCCAATCATTACAATAATAATATCATTCACAGTTTTATCTATCAACAAGCCAATTCATTGCATCCCATTAGTTAAAAACAGTTCTTCTTGAAAACAAGCACACACAGGAACAAACACACATCAATCATAAATACGTCGCATCCCATTAGTTAAAAATGTAGTTTTTCTTGAAAACCAGCACACAGCAAGGACAGACAGATATCCTCATAGTTGGACTCCCTGGCCCCCAACTATGGTATCTAAACTATAACTAAATAATAAACTCCCTTTACCTAACTAGGAGTTCTCCTGTTAAAACCCCACAGTGTTGTTTTGGAGATCCTTTAATACGCGTGTTTTCGTCCAAACGCAGAGCTCTATATACCAAATCGAAGACAATTTAATATAGATTTCCAAGGTAAGATCAATATTAACATTTGGGGTCAAATACCCACTCAAATCTAAAAAGAGGCTAAAATGGTGTTTTGAGAGTCCACATCAAAAGACATCATTTTTGAAATTTCGATCACACCAATGTGACCAGGGTTCAACAAGGATCACAGAAATGACATCAGTTTCATAAAAAGGAGACTTTTACAACATCTCATTTTTCAAAGGGTTTTCAAAGGAAGTATAGAAATAGCCAATAACGGTACCCGAATCACAAGAGATATCAAGAGAGGCTTAAACTAGTTAGAAGAAGACAAAAGAAACCAAAATTACCTCAAAGAAACCAAGAAAGGAGGATTGAGAGCTTCATTCTCTACCAAAACTTCGAGAAGATTTTCGAAGAGTCCGCTCCGATTAAAAGGTTTCATCTCCGTGCAGTGGTCTCGTGGCAAGCAACGGTGGTCCGTGGTGATCTCCGGTAGCTGTGGGTAGTGAAGGATGATGAGGGGAAGTTTAGGAACATTTTGGAGGAGGAAGAACCTCCATTTTCGTGACTTGGAATCTTAAAAACGTACTCAGAACCGCCTCCACTCGCCCAGGCGAGCAAACATGCCTGCAAAACTCGCTTGGGCGAGTTGACCCAATTCTAGAATTTTCTGTTTCAGTGAAAAATTAATTTCTCACGTTCCAGAAATTATTTTAATAATCCCAACGGTCAAAAGTTACATATGTGGGATAGAAACCTTCCTTTAAAATTTTAAAACAATCCAACGGTTAAAAAATTCAGAATGATAATTTTATTAAAACAGGTTTTGGGTCAAACTCGTAATCACTCAAATACAGGGCATCTCAAACAAACTCCACATAACTTAACCTCTACATCAAACAATTGCACATGGATTATTCACATAACATTTCAACTAATCCTAATTAATAAATTAATCAAATCATACAAGGAATACATCACACATATATTTTAAGTTACCGAAATTTCAGAGTGTTACAGATGACACTGGATGTGAGAAGTACAATATTAGAAAAGAAAAGTTGAACCAATTTTGTTAGAGTCATAGAGACCCTTCATGGGAAGCTAGTTGACTAGCATTGTTTATGAATAACTTGCATTATTTTCAAACGCATTTTGTTGACAATTTTCTATCTAATTGTGATAGGATCTTAGAAAGAAGGCTCAGGCCATCCAAAAACTAAACATTGCCCCTCACGTGTTTTCTCGTGGGGCTTATGATTTAATAGAACAAAATTTAATGGAGGAAAAACAAAAGAAATTATTGGAGGAAACAACCCAATCCGGAAGCTCGAAAACAATCATTCACCCTTCATCTTCTGTTAGACGACACATGAAGTGGAAGATAGCTCGTATGAAAAAATCAAGAGAGATAACATTTGAGGTGTCACGCAAAATTGCAGAAATGATTATAAGTTACTTTTTTGTTTCGACGATCATTAATTATAATAATAAGACGACTCATGCAATATTTTGTTCACTGCAGGATACCCTGGAAGAGCAGTCTTCACATGGTAGCATTGTCGCCCATGGACGCTAGGATGTACTAACTGTTGCCATTGGGAAACTAGAGAACTCTAGTTGTGTCCATGCTGCTGGAGCCGGTGTGACGATCAAACAATACTTTGGACTGGCTTCAACAAGCTCCTGCACGTCTATGTCGATCAGGTAGGATGAGTTGGATCGAATCAAATAGAAAAGCAGGGACAAGTTGGAGGAACCGATCACTGAAAAAGTGACTCGACAACTAATGTTGTCATTCAACCAAATGCAGTCCCAGATGCAATCTCAAGGATTCATACCGCCTCCTAAGGTTGAGGTTGCTGGTGCTTATGCTGCCCGTGTCAGCAGAAAGGAAAGATGTGTCGATCCCTCGAGGCAGGATCTAAACATGGGTGCTTCAGAAAGGCATGGGTTGTATGTTGATGACAATCCTCCTCGCCTGGTTGGCCTTGGAAAAGTTTATTAGGGGTCAACAACCGTGTACAACGTTCCTTTTTGTTGTGTTTATTATTATTTAAAAAGGACTTGTTACAAATAAAGTGTTGACTGTCATTGACTTATGTTTATTAACTGTGTAGGATAAACAGGGACTTGAGGGACTGACAAAACCTGTACAATAGCCGGAACCTGATGATGATCCCTATACTAGATCACATTGACGATTCCGTAACTTTTCCTCAGGCCTATGCATGTGTCGTTGGATACTACTGTGTTTAGGGTGTAAAATGAGGATGTCCCTTTCTACATAAAGCATGAAGATATTTCTAAAATAATACATGATGGTCAATGTGTCAACATCTCTATTTTACAAATGTGGATTCTATAAGTCACTTTTCATTACAGTCCATTACATAAGTAATTGTTTTTAATTTAGGCATAACTTACTTTGTTTTAACAACAATAGGCATATGCATGACTTAAGTCTACAATTGGATAATGCCTATGTGTATGAATTCCTTGAGCCACAGTCCATACAGAGATCTGGTCAATAGAAATTTGAATCTGAAGATTATATTAAGAAATGGATGCAGAATTCACAAAAACATGTCTACCTATTAGCCTACTTGAATGGGTAAGTAAAACTGTACAAATCAATTTAAATGATGTATGAACTATAATAACTTAATGTTCTCCAATGCAGTGCACATTGGCAACTGGTCATTATATGTCCTAAGGATGATGTTGTTGTCTGGTTCTGTTCCTTGCACAATAAGCCCGATAACTACTTGAAAGGAATTATTAACAGGTCAGTTGTAATTTGTAAGACATTTACTTTATTATTTGTAAGACATCAATATTTTAATTGTAAAATATGCATGCATATTTCTCTTAACTAGTGATTCGAAGGGATTGAACGATATTGAAGGAAGTAAATCCAAGGCTACTAAATGGATTGTAGTTAAAGTCGTTTAAACAATGGTTGATGTATTAAAAATTACATTCATTACTATGTACACTAATTTTCAATTAACTTTGAATATCTTATTGAATTTAGTGTAGTAAGCAGGAAGTGTTGAGTGTGACTATTATGTGATGCATTGGATGTCAACGATAGTACTAGGAGATTTCAATGGTAATTAGGAGATGATAAGTGTTTACTTCAAAACTAATTTTATTTGCTATACTTGTTTTTATTTATACTAATTAAGTTGTCAAGAACATTGGAACCAGAAAGATTAAAGGCAATTCGCATTCAGTGGGTAAAATTTTATCTTTAAGTTAAAAATGACACACTAGGTGTTTAAGGGATTTTACAATTTATAACTAGTTTAATTAGAATCGATTATTAGTAAATGATTATATGTATTGACATTATTGTTGTCTTTGTTACTTATAATTCATAGTAAATTTGTATTGTACTGTGAAACTGCCTGGATTGATCTTTTTTTTTAATTTGCATGTATAGGTAATATTAAAAAAATAGATAATATATTAAAAAAATTACAAAAATCAACATCGATTTTTCTAAAAATTGATGTTGAATTATGCAAAACAACATCCTTTTTGTAAAACTCCATGTTGAATTAAGCAAAACAATATTGATTTTTATAAAAATCGATGTTGAATTAAGAAAAACAACATCAATTTTTACAAAAATTAATGTTGTTCTTCATAGCAACATCGACTTTTGTAAAAATCGTTGTTGATTTTATGTATTTTATATTTTTTTCTTTAATTTTTTATTAGGCGATATTGGTTTTCTTAAAAATCAATGTTATATACTTATCTTAACATCGATTTTCAAAAATCGATGTTAACGTTGATACTTTCAATGTCGGTTAAAAATCGATGTTGAAAGTCCAAAAAAATCGATGTATAAAGCCATTTTTCTAATAGTGCATGAAGAGTTACATAGCGATTGATTGAATTTTTAACTTAATAATAATCATTTATTTTATTTTATCAAATTTAACATTAATGGTGGACATGGCAACCAGTTGGGGAGTAGGGACGGATCCAAAAATGCATCAAAGTGGGGTTGAAATTTTTTTATACAATTATTTAATTATCTAATTTTTCATAAATGAAAAGTTCCACAAAAATATTTATTAATAAACTTGTGTTAAACTATAGGTAAAATCTACTACTTGAAGAAAATCAAACAAACTTTAACTCAATATTTTTTTCTTCTTCTCATGTATACAAATTTTTTTATGAAATTCATATCCCTTTTAACTTATGTTTTCCTTTAGAGTTTTAGTTTTAATTTTTAAACTAAAAAAAAAGTATAACAAGAAATAGTAACTATAAAAGCCTAATAAGAATAATTGAGTAATATAGATGACATAAATAAATAATTTAATAATTATATGTTTCGGGTATGGGTACGAGGCGATTAGGTATGTTCCCGTTTCCGTAATGGAGAATTAAATAACTCACATTAATAATCTTTATTATATAATTTATGCACATAATTAAGATATATTTTAAAATGAGATTCATGCATCGGTTTAGTGAAAAAATAATTTGCTCAAGTTCATATTTATTGTACAAATTTTGCCAGATTTAAAATAATTTTTAAAATCAAATTCATTCATAGATTTAATGAAAAAAGTAACATTTAATGAATGCATATAAATTGAACCTAATCGAATTTGTAATGAATTAAAATTCTGATATTTATTGAGTAAAAATTTAACAAAAATAACATTTAATGATTGCATCTAAATTGGACATAATTATACTTGTAATGAATTAAATTTATTATATTTACTTACAAATCAAATTTAAAACAATCAAATTACAAATTAAAATGAATCTGAAATATATAGATTTAAAATATTTTTATTGTAAAAATTTTTAAAGAAATTTTTAAAATAAGATTTACTCACATAGTTAATGAAGAAAAAAAAATGCATTCAATGAATGCTTATAATTCGAACAAAATCATATTTGTAATGAATTAAATTTATTGTAGGTTTAAATACCTTTTTAGTCCTAATAGTTTTGTAATTTTTGTAAGGGTGTTCACATGTACATATTATCCTTTTGGGTTGGAAGATTTTTGTGTTTGTGTCAGATTCAAACCAAATCAATCAAACTTGTTGAATTTTGGGTTGGGACACAAGTTTTAATATTTGGACTCATTGATCCGTTTATTTGTATTAAATTATTATTATTATTATTATTATTATTATTATTATCAATATATGTAATATATAATATATAAGTAATTAGTTCAAATCTATTGCAACAAGAATTAGTGTAAAACATCTAATTTACTTTTTAATTTGTTTTAAATTATTTTAGTTTTGGTTGAAATTTCAGTTGCATTACTTATTTGACTATTTGAGAACATAGGAATTTTCAAACTATGATGTAAGAACTTTAGTTTTTGGATTTGTAGGCTTTATGGGTGTGGTGATTGTTTATTATATTTCAATTGTTAAACAATTTTTAACATAATATGTTAGTCTATGTGATGATGGCAAATTGACAATAATGTGATTCTTCTCCTAGTCTTTTTTTTTCACTATTTGACTACATGTAACAATTATAAGAAATGTATTATGGTATTTCATTTAATAAAAAATTAAATGCTTAGACCTATTGACTCAACTCAAACCATTTACAAATAAGTTGATTTGGGTTGGTTTCATTTTTTTCTCCTTGGAAAATTGACCCAAATCAAACTGTTCAAATTTGATTGGGTTAGATCACATGTTTAACCAAATCCAACTCAAACTAATCCGCGTACATCTCTAATAATTTCTTTTCATCCTTTCAAAAAATTGGTTTTGTCCTTACAAATTATATTTGTTTTGTTTTTCGTTATTTAAGCCGTTTAGATAAGTTATTTTTCATTATTCAAAGTGCTATCTAAACCACTTTAAGGACGAAAAACAAATTAAAATGTTAAATTACAAGGACTTAAATATATTTAACTCTTTATTATATATTTAAAGATATCAAAAAAGAGAAATTAAAAAAGTAATTCTTTTATCATAACATATGTTCTAATTTTATTTTTAAAATATCACTATTAAGTTGGCTCAAAATATGTTGTAAGAAAAATCTCAAAATATCTATTGACTTAAATAACAAATTAATTAATTATTTAAATTTTTATCAATTATTTAACTGCTTAGTATAGTTTCTATAAAACAAAAAAGACTAAAAATAAGATTAAAATAAACAAACTATCATTAGTTTTCTAAATATTTTAATATAATCACGCACATTTTTCAAATCTTCTAAATTAAAATATTAATATAATGAATACTAGATGTTTGAAAGAACATATATCACACAAGTGCAGTATAACAAGTCTGTATAAAAATAATAAGATGTTAGTATCATCATCTATACTCTCAAAAAGTATAATTTTCGATACACTTCCATGTAGTAAGGTATGTTTCACAATCCAATAACTAATATTCTTGAAAGATATGAAAATAAAAAATTAGCAGAAACATAATTATGATTTACCTTCAAATTTTTTTTAACGTTAATATATTTCTTTATGATCATATAAAATAGCCAAATACCCAAGAAAAACATTACGTATGGATATAGGGAAAAAAATCAATGCTATTTTTTTTATGAAATTTTTAAATTTGCTAAATATTTATTTTTTATGGAATTCAAAATCAGGTAAATAATTTATTTTATGAAATTCAAAATGTTGTTTTGATGTAGATAAGACTGACAAATATCATGAGAAATATTATTTGGTGCTATTATAGTAATGATTTTGATCAATTAATTTAATTAGAAATAACAAAATCATAAACTAAATTTTTTAATTTTTTTCAGTAAATCAATTTCAGCCTTTAGATTACTTAAATTGAGTGGCTCAGATTTGGTGTAAAACATTAGTTATATATATTCTGAATAATAGGCTGATTGAGAGAGTTATTAATTTTCTTATAATTGATTTGATTTTGTGGATTCAAATATCTTATAATAGGAGCTTTAAGAAATTCAAATGTAATAGATTTATTTAGATAAATAGTAGAAATATCATATGAGATTGTAATATGGAAGATTGATTGAATATATATATATATATATATATATATATATATATATATATATATATAAATAATGTAATATCCCGTATGCATCTGATTTGTTAACATTTAATTACGATCGTTAAGCACATCAATTAATTAACAATAATTAATTAGAAAGCAACGAAAGAGAATGACGTCATCGTACGTCAATAATAATAATACAATAATTTGTTGTACATTATGCACGAGGAGTACACGTAAAATAAAACTATACATCGGGTTTGTCCTCCCTCAGGGCTGGGTTACAAAATGTGTGTATATACATATACAAACATAGCCGACAAGCCCACAAAATAACTAAGGTTCACACGGAACCCGTTCTGACTTGGTCTCTGATCCGAAAACCCTCGGATTGTCTTGCTACCCAGGCCTCTTGCCCCGGGATCCGCTGTCCTCCCCATGCTCATCACCTGAAAATACATATAATCCCCAATCGGGCTGAGATAATAATCTCAGTAAACTCCGGGCTCTGGAAGGCCTCTCCTTCCCCGGGTTCACTTCCATGATACATAGCATCAAAACAGGCATTACACAAACCAGTCATCCCGGCTTTCATAAATACATCACATGTATATAATCACACAGATATACAAGAGAAGATCATCCAACTTGATGGACACATACACTCGTATATCGTTGCCCGAGGAAGACCATCCAACTTAATAGGCACATTCCCTCAGGGTTCTACGTGGACGTATATGGCTCTTCCAAGAGAGGTTCATCCAACTTGATGGGCATTCTCTCAGGGTTTTCATATATACTAATTGACCACTTAGAGTTGTTCCACATCACTTTGGCTCTACGGGAAGTCCATATTTGTCCATTCTACTAGCCAGAGAATCTCATACATCACAACATATCATCACAGTGCAAATCATATACATGTTCTCAATCAAAAGCAGTAACACACAATTTCAATACATGCACCATGACATACAATAACCACCACTCCCCTGGAGTGTGTGGGAACACCGTCAAGGAGAAAAACTCCCAAGAATAGAGAGCTTACCTGTTCTAAGCTCTACATTGGTTCCCTCAACCTCACGGTTCCGGGCACCACTATCCTCAGCGTCATGCCCTACATACATGCATGCAAACAATCAAAAGCGGTTCTCAACCGTTGCATTTAAAGAGACACTATTCTTTTCCAGGTGGTAAGAACTAGTCACCCAACTGGTGACATGCCGACCCCAAAGGCCTACCTAGACCCTAAAATCCATAACAGTTAGATTTCAAGGTTTAACCTGTGTTTCTTACCTCTAAGATGTTTAACGAAGCTAGAGAATAGTTTCTCCAAGCTTGCATGTCCTAAAGCTGTCTTCTTCCTTTAGAGCGAAACTTTGTGCGAGTTCTTGGAGAAGATGATGTCTTCGTCGGAAGGTTTTTAGAAGAATCAGAGGTTGTAATCTAGCTAAGGGATGGTTCTTCTCAGCTTTCCAGTTGCATGCAAAGAGGTTCTGGGTAAGGGTGAGTGGTTACGAAGTTTCTCTCACTGGGTATGAAGAAATGGAGAGAGGAAGAAGACGATGGTGTTTTTGTCAAAATGTAGTGAAGTGGTCTATTTAAACGACCCTGGCGCGTGTGTCACGCGCCACAAGTGCCAGATGTCAAAATCTAGCTAAGTCATCGCACCCACTCGATGCCGTGTTCTGTTCACCCCCCAAGGCCTACCTCGTACAACTCGACATTAGCAACCCGGACACCCTTTGCAGGTTCATGGTGTCGAGTAAGTACTGTGCGTTTTTAATCGATTACACACGCTTAAGTAATCGATTGATTAATGTTGGATCCCGTCCACGACACTTTATAACTCTGAGGTCTGTTCTCGTCCGACTTCGTTCGAGTTTCTGCCTTGGCACTCCACAAGTCCAAGGTTTCGCCCTCTTCCGACCTCATCCGACCTTGTTCGGGCTCTTGCCTTATAGCCCTTAAAAGTCAACCAGGTACGAGCTCATCCGGGATCACTACCCGATAACTCGAAGGAAAGAATACACCAGCTCATCCGAGGTCACTACCTGGTCGCTCTTTACTTCCTTATCTGGGTCCCTTTCTTTACATCAGTGCTTTTCCCAAAAGTGCTATATATACACCCCTTACATAAGCAATAACCAGGTCACGTACTAACCCAGATTTGAAAAGGTGCTATTTACACCCCTCCCTTATCTGAGTTCCAATTTACACCCCTTATATGACACCCCGGTCACCCAAACCCGAACTTGTCACAGGGCCATTATAGTTATTATCATAACTACCATGTAACTATAATATTATAATACCAAAGTGTCACGTGGACACCTAAAACCTTACATATAACCTAACAAGAATAGCAAAAATGATAGGTTTGAGTCTAAGCACTATTTCCCTTATGAGCAAAGTCCTTTTCTTAGTAGGTTTAGTCTTCAAAATAAAAGAGATCATAAAGTTTCCACATTTTTCCTTTCATTAGCACACATTTTTAGCCTTAGCAGGACATGAGATTTGTATTATCTTCTCACATTTCTTTCTATTTTCTTCTTTTAATTGGGTGGAATTGATGTTTGCTTTAATTATTTGGTATACTTTGTGTTTTTGTATTTTATGGATGTAAAAAATTGACATTAAAAAAAATCACCTAATTGAAGAAAGTTATAATATCCTTTTCCTGAACCCATACGTGTTTCAGTAGGTCTTACTGTAATCGGTTTGTCTGGAAATATGCGTACCCATATTTGTCCACCTAGGTGAACATTTCGTGACATTGCCCGTCATCCCACTTCTATTTGTCTAGATGTTATCCAAGATGGCTCAAGTGCTTGAAGAACATATCTTCCAAAGCAAATATAAGGTAATTATTTTCTTTTATTTTTAAAAAGCTCTTACTTTTTATGGATAAGTTATGTTATGTTTTTTTTTGTTCAAAGTTATGTACACATTAATAACATTAATTATATGTTATACTTTTAATAAAAAATCATTTTAAATTCCTTAACTATTTATTGAAGTATTGTGTAAAAAAGAAACTATATATCTATTGAAGTAATGTTATGAGAACCCTTATAAAATAAATTAGTTAACTCACCTTTTTTCTTAATTGACAAAGATGTCTGAAATTTTACATCACTCTATAGTTATGTAATATTTTTACATCAATCACACGTTATATGCAAATTTGAGATGAAAGTTCTTACACTAATACATCATTAAATGAATTTTGTGAAGGATGGTAATTGGGAACTGTGAATGAACACACTACCTTTTTTTATTTGTAGAAGTCAAAGACAAATATAAGGGGTATACAACAACTCATACATATTACTCAACCAAATGAGCTAGAATTATTTGTAATGAACACACTACCTTAACATCACATAACATTAATATTTGTTTATTTACTATTTCTTCCATTCTCTCTATAAGTATCAATTATGCTTAAATTTTTCTTTTCACTTCTCCTTTTAATATTATGTTATTTTATGTTTCAATATTTTTTCATATAGGTTCTTATATTTTCTTTTTCTTTTTGTTGTCATGTGAAATCTTAGGGATTAGCCGAAATGAATTTAGTTGTAACTACTTCAACACAATTCCAAAATTTGAATGATGGATCAAGTGATTTAGTCGTCAAGAGGGAAAATCTACCTCAACCTTTCGTGGGCTCTCAAGCTACTAAATAAAGCACTTGATTTAGGGTAAATCTCAGTGAAAATATGAACAAACTAAAGTAAAAGTTGAATTTGAAAGAGAACAATATATTCGGCAAAGATAATTGGAAAATAACTTAGAAAATAATTGCATTGATTGGTTGTGTTGGTTGTAGGTCCTTACAAACGTTTCTGTAACAACTATTTATACTGTGAAATCTAAACTAACTGAATTTAGATCCTTTTTATCCACGTTCTTACATGACTCTTTTATTTTCAACAGATTCAGCTAGTTTATTTGTATTTCGGCTAAGCAACCATGCGGCATAGGTCCCACATTCCGATTTTTTAGGAACCTCTTCCTCAATCATGAGATCTTCACGTTCTCAATTGATTTCATCAAGAATCTGATGATTTTAGCCTCAATTCAAACTCCGATGCACTTATCTTTTGAACTCTAAATTTTCAAAATTGTCTAAATTGTCTTCTATAATGGTCAAATCTTATCACTTATCCAAAATAACAAACAAACCCCTTCTCCGACTAAGTTTCTATTTTGATTCATTTGGCTAACTAAAAAAAATTTGACTGGTAATGCCCCCAAATATTGACGTTGATTTGTCAAATCAAGTTTTAAGATATATTCGTTTAATCTTTCCCTCTTCTTTTAATCTTTGCAACTAACTTCACATTTATTATCTCTAGCTATTATGTTTGTGCATGTCTGGTCACTTTAAATAACATTGCTTTATTGTTGTTGAGCCATCCAATTTACTCTAATCCTTTATTTCTTATTCTTTCACCTTTGTAATGTTTTTTGCATGTTAAACCCAAATCCTGTAATTTGGATCCATGACACTATGAATTCTGGTTTCAAAATTGAGCTTCTTGACTCCAAAAACCTAGGAAAGCATATATGATATGTCTCATTTGGAGTTGGGTAGCCTTGGGAATTTAATTTTCAAGTTAGGACAAAACATATGTTTATCATGCTCTGTTTTCATTGATTATGTAACGACCCGCCTCATCGCTACTGTATCACTAACTCTTAATTACTCTAACAACAGGTTTTAATGAAAATCCCTTATGTTTGATTATGAAAATGGTAGTAAATTTTTCGCAAATAAATAATCATCACCATGAAGCAAATACGTAGATAAAAGTACATTCAAACGTCGCAATTCATTCACATGTAAGAACATAATCTACTTCTATTTACAAGTGTCCACATTTGAAATGTACAAGTTCTTCAAAATAAAATAAGAGACTATTCTACAGAAGAGTTGACTATCAAAACACAACTCTTATCCGAAATCTGATTCATTGTCATCATGACGGCTCGGTGGCTCTAACCAAAAAGAGAACTTCCTCCAAGTCACCTAATGTTGTCCGTCTGCTCACACGAACGAAGGTTCGCGATCATCACAGGTACCAATCCACACGGTACAAACAAAGCAAATGTGAGTTTATCATGTAAAAACAACAAGTAATAGATAAGAGTAGTTAGAGAAGGCAATCCAAACATGACAATATCATCACAACACCCAATCCTTTCATCACATAACAACAAGGATAGTCATCCAAATACATTCCACAATCAACCTATAATGCCTAGAATGATGCATGCTCCTGAGTCATCCCTCAGCATGCAATGTGGTACCATCCCAAAAATAGTCCAACACAGGGAGATGATGCAGTAGGATGTCATGGTCACTCTGTCGTGCACAGGCCGTTCCCCCCCACTGGTGATCAGCAATGGGTCTTAGTAAAGGAGTTCCAAACAGTTGTGCCCTCCCAGTACTTCCATACTCTGAAGCCAATCATCCTATTTCCGTAAAACAAATGAAGTATGTCACATGGCATCATCAATGCATGACCCGGCCAGGAATAAATCCTTCCTCGCAAGGGTGACCCGCCATGTGAAAATACAATGAATACACTGCAAATGAACCAAGAGGGGTGGTGGATTGGTTCAAACCGGATATTTAAAACTTTCTGAAACTAATTGCGGAATTAAAAAATTTGGATCGTATCACTAGTTCACCTTTTTCAAATTCAGAAATCTTTCTTCACCCAAGATCACCTTAGTTATGAAAGCAATGACAAAAAAATGTTTCTTTGATAATAATACTTGATTTCACAAAGACATGTAATGAAACATTCAGAAATCTAAACAAAAGACAAAGTAATTATACTGGTTCACCTCTCAACCTTGGAGGCTACATCCAGTTGCTTTCAACCCACACTAGGTTAGAGTAATTACTATATCAAAGAATCTTTTACAAGCAATCCACAAGTGACTTTCTTTATCAACACTAGACAAAGAAACTGATTCTAAAACCCTATTAGAATACAAATCACCAAGATGCTGAGCACCCTACTCAGAATCTCAAACCTAAAGAACCCTACTCTAGTTGCTTGAAAAGAAACCAATGATATATCACAATACAACAGAAAATGTTAGAACATCTAAGAAGATAGGTTCAAGATAAACACAACCTATGATCTTTCATGTATGAATGAATGAAAATGAAATGAGATTACCATACTCTCCAGGTTGTAAGAAATCTATAGCTCAGAAGCACTATCTTGAAAAACTTCTTTTCTTTAACACATCTTCTCAAAACTTAGAATTCTTGATCCTTATAAGAAATGATTTTTCACTTAGCAAATCAGACTTTGAAACTCTCAGAAAGCTTTTTAACTCTTGGGTATATCACTCATGTGTGTAGAACAATTCGTTCAATGTGTATTTATAGATAGCAGACCCAAACAACTTTTATAAAATAGAATTAACTGACAATAATCGATTAATCCGCTAGTGTAATCGATTAAATTTCCATATGTAATCGATTAAAATACTAGATAATCAATTAAACTGTTCTTCAGCTTTCTAGAAATGGTTTCATGAACAAAATAATCGATTAAACCAGAACAACATCATTACAAATGAATTAAGATAATCGATTACATAGCGAGATAATTGATTATTCCAGTGATGCATGGTTTTTCATAAAACACTGTATAATCGATTACAAGAAGCCTGTAATCGATTAAATTGTTCTTCAAGGCTTTTCCAGAATCATATGAATGTCTTTAATCGATTATACTACTTGTGTAATCGACTAAAGCAATAAGCTTTACTTTTTTTAAAAAAACCTTAGCCATTGAGAACTTCATTTCTTATAAAACCATTTGATTTCTTTTAAGACTGAAAACCATGTATGTATAATCATGAGAATGCACATGCTAATGAATGATCACAAGGCAATTTACTTGACCCATTAAGACAAATTACAAAAGCCATCAAATGATTGGGCATGTAAAAAGCTAAAACACTATCAAGCCTTCAATCCTTGCTACATTCTCCTTGCAGCTTCCTTTAATATCAACAATCTCCCCCTTTTTGGCTTTGAGCATGCCAAATCAATTGTTCATTTGTCTAATCTTTTGATTGCTTTGGAGAGATGAATGATTCATGAAATCTAAGTCAGCTTTTTGCAAGAACAAGCATAAGCATCAATCATATCATTTAAAATATGCTCCCTCTGACTTGGGTAGACTTTGCCAAAGTTAAAAGCATACATACATACATACAATTACATGTAACATTCAATATTTCAACAATTCTCCCCCTAAATTTATTATAATTCTTTCTCCCCCTATTTGGCTTATCAAAGACAAAAATGATTATAGTATGAACAGGAGAATAAAAGGAGAGAAAAAGAAATACTTGTATTAATAGCAAATAACAGTACATTAATCAAACTGAAATTTTAAAATACTGAAGCAAACATTAACAGTAATGAAAAAACAAAGCAGCAACCTAGAGAGAAAAACACATAAGCAACATAAGCAATCTAAGCCTAAGCTTATTTATCAATATCATCAAGTGCAAGCCTAGCTTCTATGTTCTCCAATCTAGATTTCATCTCTTTCATAGATGAATTTGTCTTAGCTCTATGCTCATGATGAAGAGACAACAATGCATCCATCTTTTGAATCATAAGAGACTCAAAAGAATTGTAGCAAGGTTGAGTAGAACCTTCAGCCTCTTCTCCTTCTTCTGCATCAGCTTCTTCAGTTTCATCATGAGGCAATTGTTGTCCAGCCATCTGCCATCCATAAGGTGTTTTAACCATTCCAAGCTTGGTTAGATGTTTCTCCTTAATGAGGCTATTGCTGGAATTTGTGTTGTCAACAACCTCATCAGTTACATCAACCTTGAAGTAATCAATAAATCTGGAAATCAGTACAACATATGGAAATGGATAATTCATCAATCTTTTGGACTTCAGCATGATCTCCTGAATAATGAGAATCTAATTCATCTAAATATCATCATCTGTGGCTTGTGCATGATTAGTAGACCTAGGAGTCAAGATCTAGGTGATGATATAATGAAGGAGTCTGTCCTCATGAGTCATGGGACATGTGCTGAGCCTCGACTTCAGCCTCATTTGAGGGTCAAGAAGCATCCCTCTATAGGTCTCCACTCTATTATATCCTTCAACTTCTTCCTCAAATTTCCTTTCTCCATCAAAGGAAATACCAGCCACCTCCTACCAAATTTCAGGAGTAATTTTCATGGCTACTCCATTCACTTGAGACAAGATAGTCCCCTCCATGGAAAATTTAGAACAGGTGTAAAACACCTTCACTAACTCAGGGTAAAAAGTACCATTCATCTCAACAAACTTCTTCAAATCTTGGGCTTCAAGCATGGCTGGGAATTGAAAACCTTCTTTATTGAACTAGCCAAGGTCAAGGTGTTTAGGTGGACATATCAGTTTGGTGGCATTGAATTGGAGGTAGGTCATTTTCTCTCTTCCATTGGAAAACCAATGATCTAACCTGTTCACTACAGGGTTGGAAGATTCAGCAGCCTTTCTCTTAGAAGTTTTGATTCTTTTAGGAGCAAACATAATGGCAATGTGAGAAAGACAAGAGGTTTTAGACTCAAAAGATAAAAGACACAACAGAGCTTAAGGTAGAAGATGAGAATGGTGTGTCTATACCCTTCAACATAGGCTGTTTATATAGATGAATTTGGGCTCCAAAATTGAAATTTGAAATGTATAGCAGTTAATACGAATTAACCCACTAAAATTAAAGCACAATAGATTCAAAATTTGAATTTGGTGGCAGTTGGGCAGTTTCAATTTCCAATAAAACCTGCAGATTCTACAGTAACTCCATGAATAATCGATTATTTGCTTATGTAATCGATTAATTCATAAGCAGAATCAGTTTTTACAAAGGCTGTAATCGATTATTTCAAAGTGTAATCGATTATTGCAGTCAAGATTCGAGCTTTCAGACAATTTGCATACTATATAATTGATTACCATTCACTGTAATCAATTATTCCAATGAATTGAAATTTTGTAAAAGCATTTTAAGCTTATGTAATCGATTATTTCGATGACGTAATCGATTATTCCAATGACTTGCATTTTCTGGAAAATTTTTCTCATGAAGAATAATCGATTATCCTGCTAATGTAATCGATTACACAAGTACAAAAATCATTCTAAACAGCATTTCAAGTTCATTTAATCGATTAATTCGTTCCTTAATCGATTATTACAGTAAAATTATCAGTTTGAATAGTGATTATGCAGAAATTTTCACATTTGTATGATTTTGAGATGAATGGCCAATTAATAATTCAATTTCATGTAAATGAGCATATACACAACAAGCTAACACACACTAGATTCATCAAGTATCCCTAGCATGTTTCTAAGTGTGTAGAATCTATCTCTATCCAAAGGCTTAATGAAAATATCAGCTAATTGATAGTTGATTTCAACAAACTCAATTTTGATGTTACCCTTTTGGATATGATCTATGATAAAATGATGTATGATCTCAATGTGCTTGGTCCTTGAGTGCATGATAGGATTTTTGGATATGTTGATGGCATTTGTGTTATCACACAGCAATGGTATCTCCTTTATCTCAACACCAAAGTCTTTGGTTGAAGCAACAACTTCAAGACTTTGGTG
>CM023959.1:19705793-19749079 GCA_013407115.1 Glycine latifolia | reverse complement strand
TCAATGTGCTTGGTCCTTGAGTGCATGATAGGATTTTTGGATATGTTGATGGCATTTGTGTTATCACACAGCAATGGTATCTCCTTTATCTCAACACCAAAGTCTTGAAGTTGTTGCTTCAACCAAAGACTTTGTGCACAACAGCTTTCAGCAGAAATATATTCAGCTTCAGTAGTGGATAAGGCAACACATGATTGCTTCTTGCAGTGCCAAGAAATCAATGAGCTTCCTAACATGGGGCATGTTCCACTTGTACTCTTTCTATCCAATTTGCACCCTGCAAAGTTAGAATCAAAATATCCAATCAAGCTGATAGATGTACCTTTTGGATACCAAATTCTTACTCTTGGTGTAGACTTGAAATACTTTAGGATCCTCTTGACTGCAGCTAGATGGGATTCTTTGGTATTTTCTTGATATCTAGCACACAAGAAAACACTCAACATTATATCAAGTCTACTAGCAGTTAAGTATAACAAGGATCCAATCATTCCTCTGTATTTAGACTCATCAACACTTTTTCCATTGTCAGTTGAATCAAGATAGGTAGATGTTGCCATTGGTGTTGTAGCATCTTTGCAATTTTCCATTTCAAACTTCTTGATCATCTCTAGACAGTACTTGGCTTGACTAAGGAAAGTTCCATTTTTCAATTGCTTGACTTGTAATCCTAGAAAGAATGTAAGTTCCCCCATCATTTACATCTCAAATTCACTCTGCATTGAGACTGAAAATTCTCTGCACATAGATTGATTAGTTGAACCAAATATAATGTCATCTACATATATTTGAACCAACAAGATATCATTTCCTCTTTTCTTTATGAACAAGGTTTTGTCAACTTGACCTCTTATGAAAGATTGTTCAAGCAGAAATTTGCTTAACCTTTCATACCAAGATCTTGGTGCTTGTTTCAAACCATACAAAGTTTTTCTTAATTTGAAAACATGGTTAGGATGTTTGTGATCAGCAAATCCAGGGGGCTGGTCTACATATATTTCTTCTTCAATGTAACCATTTAAAAATGCACTTTTGATATCCATTTGAAATAATATGAAATTCATCAAACATGCATATGCAAGCAACAACCTAATGGCTTCTAATCTAGCTACTGGAGCATAAGTCTCATCATAATCTATGCTTTCCTCTTGGTTGTATCCTTTAGCAACCAATCTAGCCTTATTCCTTACTATGATTCCACTTTCATCCAGCTTGTTTCAAAAAACTCATTTTGTCCAAATAGGTTTATAAATTGATGTTCTAGGGACTAACTCCCAAAATTCATTTCTTTTAAATTGATTTAACTTATCATGCATGGCCATTAACCAATGTTCATCCAGCAAAGCTTGATCAATACTTTTTGGTTCAATCTGTGAAACAAAAGCCATGGTACAACAAATATTTCTTAAAGAGGATCTAGTAGAAACTCCCTTGGATACTTCCCCTATTATATTGTTAAGAGAAAGATCTTTAGTTGTCCTCCAATCCTTGTGCTTTTGTAAAGGAGTTGAATGTTTCAGTACATCATTTGGTTCAGCCTTTTCTTTATTATTCAGATCATTAACTTGCACAAATTCTTCCTTTTGCCCTGCATCATCATCATATTCCAAATTCTCTTTGGAAGGATTAGATTCATCACAAATGACATGGACAAATTCCTCAACACATAATGTTCTTTTATTAAAGATCCTATAAGCTTTACTTTGCAAGGAGTAACCAAGAAAAATTGCTTCATCAGCTTTAGAATCAAATTTGCCAAGAGAATCTTTACCATTGTTTAATACAAAACACTTGCAGCCAAATGCTCTCAAATGCGATATGTTTGGTTTCCTTCCTTTGTATAGTTCATAAAGAGTTTTCTTCAAAATAGGCCTTATGAGAATTCTATTCAAAGTATAACAAACCGTACTTACAGCATCAACCCAAAAATGCTTAGGCAAGTTTGTTTAATTTAGAAGTGTTCTTGCACATTCCTCAAGAGATTTGTTTTTCCTCTCTACAACACCATTTTGTTCGGGTGTTCTTGGAGCTGAAAAATTGTGATTAATTCCAAACTCTTCACAAAACTTTTCAAAGTATTCATTTTGGAATTCTCCACCATGATCGCTTCTAATTGAAACAATATTGCAAGCTTTTTCATTTTGAATTATCTTGGCTAATTTTCTAAATGCTGTGAATGCATCACTCTTGGATCTTATGATTAAAGTCCATGTGTATCTTGAGTAATCATCTACAATAACAAGTCCATAGAAATTTCCTCCCAAGCTCATGGTTCTTGAAGGACCAAATAAATCCATATGAAGCAACTTAAGAGGTCTAGAAGTAGAAACAACATTTTTGCTTTAAAAAGAATTCTTTGTTTGTTTCCCTTTTTGACAAGCTTCACATATTTTATCCTTCTCAAACTTAAGCTTAGGTAAGCCTATGACCAAATCCTTTTTTTACAAGCTTATTCATATAATGCATATTTATATGACTAACTCTTCTATGCCATGACCA
Organism: Glycine latifolia; assembly: GCA_013407115.1. Classification (NCBI taxonomy): domain Eukaryota; kingdom Viridiplantae; phylum Streptophyta; class Magnoliopsida; order Fabales; family Fabaceae; genus Glycine; species Glycine latifolia. Next base: position 19,746,580 of record CM023959.1, on the reverse strand, counting down.
AGTTTCATCAGTTTTACTTACACGACAACTAGTTTTATGAATGAATGCATGATCAATGGATAAGACATAAATGTTACCCTTTCTCTTACCAACATGGATAACCTCACCACTTTGACTATCACAAATCAAACAGCAATTGTCATTGAATGACACTTTACCCTTTGTCACATAATTAACTTATGCTTAGGAGATTATGTTTCAAGCCTTCAACATATAAAACATTTCTGATTATAGTTTTGAGGCTGTCTCCTCTGCTTCCTTCTCCAATTATCCTCCCTTTGTTATTATCACCATAGGTGACAAATCCTCCATCTTTTAGTATAACATTTGTAAGCATGGAAATATCACCTGTCATGTGCCTAGAGCAGCCACTATCAAGATACCATAGTGATGATTTTGCTCTTAGGTGTTGGTTTCAAAGAAAGCACTTGAAGAAAGGACAGGAGATCAAGCTTGGTTTTGAGCTTTCAACATGCCTTGAAGACTTGAAGAATAAATTGTAATTAATTGTAAAGGAAGAAGCATCTTTGATGATCCAAGTGCATAGCATTCATATCATGCATTTAGTATTTCAAATAGATTCATGGAATTAACAAAGCATTGATAATTTGATTTAGTGTTTAAATTGAAACTAAGGTTTTTGGAAAAATACTGTTTTACACTATTTAATCGATTACTTAGGGATAATAATCGATTACTTTGTTCTTAGCTATTTCTGGAAAACTTATCAAGAACTTTTATAATCGATTACATATCGGATTAATCGATTATTTGACCTTAGCTTACTTATAAAACAGCATTGAGAAACATTTTAATCGATTACCAAGTAACTGTAATCGATTACAAAGACCAAATAGAAAACTCCTGGTTTATGAAGCTCACTGCCTTAATCGATTACCAAAACTTGTAATCGATTACATTATACACCATTGCTTCACTATCTGTTATAAAATAATCGATTACCAAAGTGGATAATCGATTACATAGTTCATTTGGCTAACTCCTGATTTATGAAGCTCTCTGCCATAATCGATTACCACAAAACCGTAATCGATTACACAGTGCTTTTCAGCTGTATTTTGAACTTCAAGTTTTTCTAAAGCTCACTGTGATAATCGATTACGCTACGGAATAATCGATTAATTGGTTCGTTGCCAAAACCCAAAAGCCTATAGAACATATTAATCGATTACATATGATAAATAATCGATTATTAGGAGCGTGTAATCAATTACAGGCAGTTAGAAATATTTGTTATAAATAGAACTCATTCTGTGCCTGATATGTAACTTGTCAATTTCGAATTCTGAGCTAACATAAAGCATTCTAAATACTTTCTTGAGGTTCTTTGGGTTCTGGGTGTTCTTGCTTACATCAAAATACATATGGGTTATTGATTGTGTCTTGAAGCAAGAAAGTTCTTATCAAAGCTTAAGGATTGTGCTTTTCTAAGTCTTGTGAAGATTCTTAAACCTGATTCATTCATTCATTTGCATCATTAATCATTGGATCATCAGGTGATATTTTTCCTCAGCTTTGAAGGTGTACTCTGTTTTTTTATTTGTAATTGAATTTCTATTGTAATTAAGGTTCTTGCATGTAATCTAGAGGAAGGGTTTCTCTAGGGGTGTGCTGAGTGGATTCTCAGTGGGTTGATCTCTAAGAACCTAATAGTGTTTTAGGTTTCTAAACTTTATCTAGGGTTGATAAAGAGAGATTTGTATAATTCTTGTAAGACAGAAAATTGCAATAGTGGAACTCCATTCTAGTGTTGAATGGAAGAAAACTGGATGTAGCTTCATAGTGTTTGAAGTGAACCAGTATAAATCTTTTGAGTCTTGTGTTTAAATTCGTGCTTGGCTATCTTCCTTATATATACACTGGTGAAGTATCTTGCTTATTAATTTAACTTTGAACAATTGCATACCTTGGACTGAGCTAGTGATTGAATAAGTATTTTTGGTTTCAAAGTGATAAAGATCCTAAGGGAAAACTCTGATTTTGTTAAAAGAATTTTAATTTACCAAGCCTAACCAATTCACCCCCCCTCTTGGTTAAGTGTGAAGTGTTCCTATCTTTTACATTAGGCACACCTGCAAAATTCAAATCAAGTAACAAGGAAAGGTACCCAATTGAGGTTGGGTCCATAGGGGTTAGTTCTTTTCTTTTCCTTTTTCACCCAAACACATTCTCCATTAGGCACATAATATTTTCTTGAATAGCATTGATGTGTTGCAAACACATCTTAATTTTAGGATAGTTTTAGGTTATATTTTAGTTAAATACTTAGGAAATTAGTTTAGAATTAATTAAATTTGTTACTTTATTACTTTTAATCCTATTCAATACCAATTGAGTGTTTTCAGGCATAAAGAGAAGTTTAAAGAGCAGAAAAAGAAGAAAAGCAAGATTTGAGTCTCGCGCGGATCGCGCCATCTATCGCGCAGATCGCGCCAAGTGCAGGATTGAAGCTTTGCTCTCGAAGGACTCACGCTATCCGCGCCACCAGCGCCATAGAAGACCAGATCCAGCATTTCAACTCGAACATTCCACGCTGGTAGCGTGGAATGTCACGCTACTAGCGCCAAGCTCTCGAACAAGTCGCGCTAACCGCGCGGGATCGCGCGCGAGTCGCGCCGGATTATTCTGTTGCCTTAAGTAAATGATTTGTTTTGAATTTTGCTCGAGGAAAGCGCCTTATTACTTGATTTAGCCTTATTTATAAATAGGAGGACTGGTAATCACTGGTAAATAACGGGGAATCACTCATCATCATCCACAATCATCACCAATTCATCTTCCTTCATCTTTTACTCACCCAACCCTAGAAATCAAGCATCAAGGCCGGAGTTACTGCACAACCATGAATTCCATTACAGCTTTGATGTATTTGAGGCCTATGGCTGGCTAATTCTTGTATTGTGGGAAGGCCATGAACCTATGAAAGCTTCTCTGTAATTTGACTGGTATTGAATAATATGTTTTAATTGTTTTACCCTATTCTGCATTTCTCTTTTACTCTTACTTGAACTTGATCACTTCAATTAAGAACATAGGGTTAGAATTCACAATGGGGACGTTGGGGTTCTAATTTCTGAACTGAATTAGGGTAACAGTTGTTCATCACCTAGGAATAGGGATGCGTGGCTGCAGAGCTTATAATAGGATCTTTTGAATGCTTAATCTGATAGAATCCACTAAGGAATTAGGTTTTCGATTCAGGTTAAAGGGTTAATTCACTAAGGAATTAGGGATTAGCTAACTTACGAAGGCTTATTTTCTGAACAATTAACAACAGGAACCTCTTATGATGTGTTCTCTACATGCTTAGTTTGACAGAATCGCTAAGGGCTTAGGGTTCTCGATCGAATTAAAGAGTGAAATCGCTAGTTATCTAGGAATTACGACTAAAGGAGAGACTTATCATTTGTTAACGTTAATGTTACATAACCAGTCAAGTGAAGGAGTAGTGATCATAGGGGATTGCGCCTGACCACAATTAAACGTCCATTGGTAACTTCCCTAAATCAATTTACTGCACATTTCTTTAATTCTTGTCTTTTAATTACACAATCAACCAAACCATTCAACAACACTTTTCTGCGTATTTTTTTTGTTTCAATTTCAATCATATTGGTTAGCATTGCTGTGAAATTACCCCAATCCCTGTGGAGACGATACTCTACTTACCTAAACTTTATTACTTGTAAACGATCGGTGCACTTGCCGTAATCATATATATAAAATAGCTATGTAGAATGTAATGTGCAAGTTAGTGCGACTTGTTCGAGAGCTTGGCGCTAGTAGCGTGACATTCCACGCTACCAGCGTGGAATGTTCGAGTTGAAATGCTGGATCTGGTCTTCTATGGCGCTGGTGGCGCGGATATGGCGCGGATAGCATGAGTCCTTCGAGAGAAAAGCTTCAATCCTGCACTTGGCGCGATCCGCGCGATAGATGGCGCGATCCGCGCGAGACTCATATCTTGCTTTTCTTCTTTTTCTGCTTTTTAAACTTCTCTTTATGCCTGAAAACACTCAATTGTATTGAATAGGATTAAAAGTAATAAAGTAACAAATTTAATTAATTCTAAACTAATTTCCTAAGTATTTAACTAAAATATAACCTAAAACTATCCTAAAATTAAGATGTGTTTGCAACACATCAAACAATTCCCAGATTTGCAAGTTGTTGTCCTCAGCAACAAAAAGAATTCAAGACTAAGCAAAATTCAATAATCAAACACAAACCACATGCTACAATCCTAGAACTATCATGCTATATATGATCAATTCATATCAAAGTTTCCATGATACTTTCAAATACCGTCAATCAATGAGAATCACTTGAGTTTTTCTCACAAAGTTGTGTTTAATCACTCATTCACTCAAGTGTCTCAGGCCATGATTGCTCCCTTACTCAACAACATCAAAGCACTACCATAAGCTTGAAAATAGTCTCAATGCTTATAAGTATGACTTGATCAAAAGGTCTCTGTGGCTTGTAATGTGGCTGGGCTCAGGGTAGGATAAATTTTGGATAAATAGCTTAATAAGAGGCTAGATCCAGTCCCTTAAGTCCACAACATGTTTCTTGTCTTCTTTATCAAACCTGGTAATTATTCAACCATTTATTCTAATATAAAACTGAATAATAAACTTCTTTTTGAATTTTTGGATTTTTTTTTTTAAAACAATTAAAACATATACATAAACAAATTAAAAACACTGCAGCTTTTCAGATTCACAATTTTCATAGACTTTTTCATCCAAGCTTGGTTCATTCTTGATTTTCCTTATTTTCCTCAACCAATGGATTTTCTTTGCATTTCTCCAGGCCATGATGGATATTTCAGCTTCCTTTCCACTGTTCTAGACTTAATTTACCTGTTCTAGCCTCAGGGATTTGTCATTTGGATATAGCTTTTGATTTAGGACATTTTGAAACAAAAGGCTTAGGCTCAAAATAAGGTGCAAGTGAAAAAAAATACATTCAAGGTTAGTCATTTTGGCTCTAGTTTCATAAGACAAAATGTGCCTCAATCATCTCAAGTCAAACCTGCATCCAGAGAAACAATTCAAGTTCTAGAGTACCATGAAATCGGAGTCTCTCGGAAAGAAAACATTACCGCTGTTTGGTTCAATTCCTTACAGGCATTTCAAGCATCATTTCATCTTTAACAATCATTTCACATACAAACAATCAAATTCTATTCATGCCTCATGCAGTTAATGCTATGTCTTAATTCATTAAGCTTCATCTAGAAATTCTATCCATCACTGTGTCCATTACTTTTAATTCTGAAAAAGTTTGAATGAGCTGCTTATTTTAGAAAAATTTTGAAAACGGTTCTGTTAGACTTCATTTGTTTCTTGATTGTGATTTGCGAAATAATGCGTAACCATTCCCAGATTTATATGTTGCTGTCCCCAGCAACCACAAATACGGTCACAGTGCTTTAGAAAATTTTGAGCATTATTCGGAAATCGCATTCAATCCCACATTGGTCTAAACAGATTTATTTGGAAGATTATAGACCAGAACTAAATCATATATATAAAATAGCTATGTAGAATGTAATGTGCAGAATGTAATAATGTGTAGAATCATAAAATAACAGTAAAAACATAAATCTGAAACTGGAACATAAAACATAAAAATAGTGTCCTGATCACTTTGCTCTATCTCTGTCCTCTACAGTCACATCAGCCTCTGTAGGCTCAGGAATCAATGGCTGAGTGACTACTGTGTCTGCAGCATCGGAAGTCTGGTCAATAGGATCGGTGGCTGCAGGGCCTGCTGGTGTCTGAGGTAGAGGTGGAGTCTGGTACTCGGATGGGTGGATGCCCAGATGCCTGCAGACAGCTTCCCACATACGCCTTTGAAGTGTCAGTTCTGTGCGAACAAATTCTTGAAAGGCCAGAAGACTCGGAGAATCCTCATAAAGCGGTGTAGGTGCAGGAGCTGTGGGCGAAACTGGTGGTGCTGGCTCTTCCGGCTGGGGTGCATCTGGTGGTGGTGCGTCTCTGGGACTACGAACTGCAAGCTCCTCTGGTGTGAGCTTTGAAGCTCTGATCGCCTGTTCATCAGCAGCAGCTTCCACCGCGTCCAAATAGGTCTTGTGGCTCATGAGTGACGAGATGGGAACATCCATTGGTTCGTCGTCTGAGATTTCAACTCCCGCTTGGCGACACAGATGCAAAATCAAGGATGAATGGGCCAGCCAAGATTTGCTGCTGGCATCCTGGATCATATGCAAAATACGTTTAGAAAGGATGTTTACGATTAATAGATTACCTTCTCCTCTGAGTGCGTAAAGCAGGACAGCCCTCTCCATATTCACATCAGTCATATTAGTGGACGGAATGACTGTGTGATTTATGAACTGATGCCAGAAGGCGGCATCCCCTACTAGATCATGTTTTCGTAGCTTCTCTGGAATGTAATCCAAGCCTGGCTTGGCTTTCCATGCTGTGTAGAGACCTGTAATGGCGTGTCTAATGGTGGTAGCGTGCTGAGGTACTTCATCTCTGTACATCTTGGTCAGTGCATCTGGCTGCATCATCAGGAAGAGGTGACCGAAGTCACATCCATCAAATGGGTCAAATCTGGTGTCTAGAAAGCGCTCAATGGCTCTCTCGTCAAATGAAACTTGGACTCCCCTGACCCATGAAAGAAAACTCCTCGCCACGGTGGAGGGATCGACGTTGGCTAGGAATTCCTTCAGGATCATACTAGAGCTGGGTTCTGGGAAGCTGACAAGCCGCTGCCACTGTCTCCTAATGATCACTGCTCTCATCAAAGTCTGCAACGCGAGCTCTTTTGCTACCCCCTGCTCCTGTGGTCTTCTTTTTGGCTTTAGCTACTTGTTTGCCCTGAAAATCAGAAAAGAATCCAAAATGGATATATGGGTTAAGGATTTGGAATTCCCAGATTTAGTCCCTTCCTTGGATTAGATCAATTAAGCCACAAGTAAATCAGAATATTGTTCCATTAAGCACAATTCATGTAGCAAAGTTTGGTTTTACCATTCCCAGATTTAGGCATGTCATATACACCAAAATTAAGAAGTAAAGCATTTCATGTGAGTACATTCCTCATTCATTTTATCCTAAGTAACACAGATACAGGTCAAGCAAAATAGGTTCAAACATCAATCAGATATAGACACCAAAAGTCTAGTCACTGTGATGTATGCAAGGTCAGTCCAGAGACAATTCCCAGATTTGATTATCTTGCTTACTTGTCAAAACAAACTCAGATATTGCAAGCAAGCACCTCTTAAATTAATAACGACATGCATATTTTGTCACATAATAGATGGAGGCATTTGGATTCCCAGAATTAGCTCCTTGAGAGTTCTTAATTCATTTAAACACTTGTTCATATAGTGCCGTCAAAACAGAGATATGAGTTGAGGTGACCATAGTCAAATCCGTATTATGCTTAAACTCATGCCAACCAACTATAAAGTAATCAGATACAACCTAAGTATTTTAGTGATTTGCATGTCCAGTCAAACAGATTCTAGTTGGTTCAGTACTTAGCAAGCAAAGGTCTAAATTCAATACCAATTTTCATTGCCCTATCCAGTTGAAACAATTTAGCTATCTCATGCAACTCAATTATTAGCTAGTGATGTCTTAAACATTTTGTGTCCCACGCAGATTCAACGATTCAACAAACAAATGCCAGGCCTAATGTATTTACTTGGTCCCAACAATACTTATAGAATCAACGTTGCCAATTTCTTCTGAAACCATTCATTCACATCAAGGTGACCATGATTATGGTCCAATCATGAAAAAGCACTAAAATTTTTGGCCACACTAAGGTTACCAAACCATGTAGCAATTACCTTGTGAGCAATATGTGATATTATGGGTGTCAACCAAGTTCATTATTTAAAACACATATCTAAGACCAAACTAATGTAGTTAAACCTTATTCATATCATATCATTCCATTCAATTAAGGCCTTATGCATATTAACTCAACTTTGGCATCAATTCATTCCAATTTCTCTTTCAGGCCTTTTATCAAACATGTAATGGGCATATAATAAATCTTGACATCCTATGCCTATTTGGATTACATGACACTCCCAATTAATCAAAAACAATCACAATTAGTCAGAAATCCACATATCTAGTTTTCTACCCTAAGGTTCCCAAACATTTTCTCAAAATTGAATATGAAGAAATCAAGTAGTGATCGTTGGGTTTTTACGGTTCCTATTTGATCCCTTATCCATCATCAAGCAATTAAGGTTCAGAAGTGTACCTTGTCTCCAGCCATTGTGTAATTTTCGAGCTTGGTCCCAATGAAGCAACTTTTGCAGAGAATTTGGAGAATGAGAATGGAGAAGAATGGGAACGAAAGGACGGAAGAGAGAATGAGAGTGTTTAGGCTTTTAAAGAGGGAATTGGATTGAAGGAGGAGTTAATGGAGGTTAATGGTGGTTAATGATGATTAAGGATGATTGCTGGGGCTTAGGCGAAATTGGTGGAGCAGTTTTGAAGTGGGGAAGTGGGAGTTACATATGAGGGGAATTTAAATTAAAAACAGTTTTCGCGACCTCACGCGGTTAGCGCGGCATTTGGCGCGAATCGCGCCACTAGAAGCAGAAAAGATTATTGGTTCGCCCAACCCGCGCGAATGGCGCGGTAGTTCACGCTATCAGCGTGAGTTGCTACTGGAAAGGACCTTTAGGTTCGCAGGTTTGACGCTGCTCGCGCCAGGGTCCACGCTATTAGCGTGGATTGATCATGACTATGGCGCTGATAGCGCCACATATGGCGCGAGTCGCGCCACACTTTTGACTGCTGTTTCTTTCCTTTTTCTCTTCCTAGTTGTTAGGGTCATCTATATTTTGATTTGTTAGTCCTAACTAAAGTTAACAAGCTTAATAAATTGAATATAATTAAATAAAACTAACCTAAGGCTAAGGCTATCAAATTCTAGAAAGGAATTAAACTATCTAATGATACTAGAAGTTAATTTTAGTCTTGAATATGCAATGGGACATTTACTGCTATCTAGTTTTAAGTTGGATGCTACTGTGAAACTATTGAAAGTGTGAAGGATTACCTCTAACAATGCATGAATAATGATTTATGCAAGAATTCAATCTACTAATAGGCAAAAAACATTTAAAACACCTAATATTAATGCAGGACTTCTAACACACTACCATATAACTGCAGAACTATCCTAATGCTATCAATCTTAAACAAAGCTTAAATTTGTAAATATATATACATTACCATTGGGCTTGTTTTAACGTCTTAAGCTAGACGTTTACAGCAATTTAGATCTCAGTGGCATTAAGTGGGACAGAAGCTGAAGTTCTGTCCACCTCTCCTCCAAAATAATGTTTCAAACGATAACCATTTACCTTAAAAGCTCTATCACTATCCAAAGGTGAGATTGCCACTGTGCCATAAGGAAAGACTTCTCGCACGAGGAATGGTCCAGACCAACGTGATTTTAACTTACCTGGAAAAAGTCGCAAGCGAGAATTGTAGAGCAACACTTGTTGGCCAGGAACAAACTCCTTTGGACGAATTTGGTTGTCATGCCATTTTTTTATCTTTTCTTTGTAGATTCAGGCATTTTCATATGCAGCTAACCTGAACTCATCTAATTCATTTAACTGAAGCAATCGCTTTTCATTAGCTTTTGTTAGTTCAAAATTTAAAAACTTGGTTGCCCAGATGGCTTTATGTTCAAGTTCAATAGGGAGATGGCAAGCCTTACCATAGACAAGCTGAAATGGGGACATACCTATTGGAGTTTTAAATGCAGTCCTATATGCCCATAGAGCGTCATCTAGCTTCTTAGCCCAATCTTTTCTTGATGTTCCAACGGTTTTCTCAAGTATTCGCTTCAATTCGCGGTTGGAAATCTCCACTTGGCCACTTGTTTGAGGGTGGTATGGGGTTGCGACTTTGTGCTTGACTCCATACTTAACCAACAAGCTGTCAAACTGCTTGTTGCAGAAATGAGTCCCTCCATCACTGATAATTGCCCTTGGCACCCCAAATCTTGTGAATATGTTCTTCCTTAGGAATGAGACCACCACCTTGGCATCATTGGTGGGTAAAGCAGCTGCCTCAACCCACTTAGAAACGTAGTCTACAGCAACCAAGATGTATTGGTTGGAGAATGACTTAGGGAAGGGTCCCATGAAGTCAATTCCCCATACATCGAAAAGCTCCACTTCTTGGATGTTGTTTAACGGCATCTCATCTCTGCGAGAAACATTACCTATCCTTTGACAATTATCACAGTGCATCACAAAGTTTTTAGAATCTTTGAACAAAGTTGGCCAATAATAGCCACATTGCAGCACTTTGTGTGCCGTCCGATTTGCTCCAAAATGGCCTCCGTAGTTGGAGGAATGACAGTGCCACAGAATATCTAGCACGTCACTTTCAGCTACACATCTGCGAATAACATTGTCAGTGCATTGAAAATATAAGTAAGGGTTATCCCAGAAATACCTTCTCGCATCATGCAGAAATTTCTTGCTTTGCTGCCAATTCAGCTCTTCAGGTAAAATTCCAGCAGCTTTAAAGTTAGCCATGCTAGCAAACCATGGGCTGGTGTGCACAACAAGCACCTGCTCATTAGGGAAAGATTCATTGATTTCAATCTCTGGTCCATCTTGCAAATCCTTCTCCCGAATCCTAGACAAGTGGTCTGCAACCTTGTTTTCAACTCCAGCCTTGTCTCTTATTTCTAAATCAAATTCCTGCAACAATAACATCCAACGCAGCAAGCGAGGTTTTGCGTCTTGCTTGTGTAGCAGAAATTTCAGGGCTGCATGGTCAGTATACACAATCACTTTTGACCCTACTAAGTATGATCTAAACTTATCAAGGGCATAAACAACAGCTAGCATTCTTTTTCAGTTGTGGCATAATTTACTTGTGCCTCATTTAAGATCTTACTAGCATAATAAATTACATGCAATCGCTTTTCTTTCCGCTGTCCTAAGACTGCACCTACCGCATAATCACTAGCATCACACATTAATTCGAAAGGCAAACTCCAATCCGGAGCGATTAAAACAGGTGCAGTGGTGAGTTTGCGCTTCAAGGTGTTAAATGCTTCAAGACAAGCATTATCAAATGTAAACTCAGTGTCTTTCTCCAGCAATTGGCTTAATGGCTTTGAGATCTTGGAGAAATCCTTGATGAATCTTCGATAAAAACCTGCATGGCCTAAGAAACTGCGAACACCACTCACATTAATAGGAGGAGGTAATTTTTCAATTAATAACAACTTAGCTTTGTCTACCTCTATTCCCATTTCAGATATTTTATGGCCTAGCACTATACCTTCCCTTACCATGAAATGACATTTCTCCCAGTTCAAAACCAAATTAGTTTCTTGACATCTTTTAAGCACTTTGGCTAAATTAGTTAAACATGAATTAAAGCAAGGGCCAAAAACAGAAAAGTCATCCATAAATACCTCCAGCCCCCTTTCTACCATGTCTGAGAAAATGGAAAGCATGCATCTCTGGAAGGTTGCAGGTGCATTACACAACCCAAATGGCATTCTTCTATAGGCAAACACTCCAAATGGACATGTGAAGGCGGTCTTCTCTTGGTCTTCTGGTGCTACTGGGATTTGGTTATACCCAGAGTAACCATCAAGGAAGCAATAGTAATCATGACCAGCCAAGCGTTCAAGCATTTGATCCATGAATGGAAGTGGAAAATGATCCTTCCGGGTTGCGTCGTTAAGCCTTCGATAATCCACACACATTCTCCAGCCTGTGATAGTCCTTGAGGGGATCAAGTCATTGTTGTCATTTTGAATGACCGTCATACCTCCCTTCTTTGGAACGGTTTGGACTGGACTTACCCATGGTGTGTCGGAAATTGGATATATCATTCCTGCATCTAAAAGCTTAACCACTTCTTTCATTACAGGGTTGAGTCTTCTTTGTGGCTGCCTTACAGGTTTAACGTCAGTTTCCATAAGAATTTTATGAGTACAAAAGGAAGGATTTATACCCTTGAGGTCTGAAATAGACCAACCAATAGCTGATTTGTGTTCCTTAAGTACTTTAAGCAAGTTGTCTTCTTCTAACCATTCCAGCCTTTTGTTAATAATAACTGGATATGTTTCATTCTCACCTAGGAAGACATACTTCAGATGTTCTGGCAATTCCTTCAATTCAACCTTAGGTGCACCGGTTGGAATATCATCTTCCTTCTGTTCAAGCTTCTCTAGCATTGATTCTGCTGATTTTTCTGCAGCTGCTATGTTGGGTTCTGCAGAAAATACTGCATCAGCTGAAATTTGTTCTGCATAATCCTTTTCTGCAGAAATTTCTGCTAAATCCTCATTTTTAGTTGCTTTTAAGCCTGCTGTAATACCTGCACAAATAACATTATCCAACACATCTAGCCTAAAACAATCTTGTTCATCAGCTGGGTGTTTCATGGCATCAAATACATTAAATACAACAGATTCATCATTTAATCTTAGCTCAAGTTTTCCCTGCTCGACATCTATTAAGGCCCTAGCAGTGGCTAGGAAAGACCTTCCTAACAGTAGAGGGATTTCACTTTCTCCTTCCATGTCTAACACAATAAAATCAGCAGGAAAAATGAATTTGTCTACTTTAACTAAAACGTCCTCAATTACCCCAGAGGGTTTCCTTAAAGGTCTGTCAGCTAGTTGTAAGGATACTCTAGTTGTTTTAAGTTCAGTTATGCCTAGGGACTTACACATGGATAATGGCATTAGATTTATACTAGCCCCTAAGTCACAAAGTGCTCTCCCTACATTAATGTTTCCTATGGCTATAGGGATATTAAAACTTTCAGGGTCTTTCAATTTAGGAGGAAGTTTCCTCTGTATAATTGCACTGCACTCCTCAGTGAGTGCTATGGTTTCACAATCTTGCAGCTTATGCTTCTTAGATAGAAGTTCTTTCATAAATTTTGCATAATTGGGCATATTAGCTAATGCTTCAGCAAATGGTATATTAATGTGTAACTTCTTAAACATGTCTAAGAACCTGGCAAATTGCTGCTTCTGCAATTGTTGCTTGGTCTGCACCGGATATGGAGGCTTTTCAAAGCGAGAAAAGTCCCACTTCTTTGGTTGAGGTGCAGAATTCTGTTCGTCAAATTTTTCTACAGCTTTCTTTTTACTTACCTCAGGCCCTTCTGGTGTAGTTAATACTTTACCGCTTCTAGTTGTGATGGCCTTGGCATGTTCCCTTGGGTTTACAATTGTGTCACTTGGAAATTGGCCTTGTGGTCTCTCAGCCAACTGTTTTGCAAGTTGACCAATCTGGTTTTCCAAGTTTCTAATGGAAGCATCTTGGTTAGTCCTGTGAGCTCTTGTTTCAGATATAAAGTCTGTTGTTGTTTTTGACAGCTGCATCACAACTTTTTCGAGCTCTGAAGGTTCCTTATTGGGAATAGGAGGGGGTTGCAAATAGTTGTTGGACTTGTAGTCCAGCCCACCTCCTTGGAATCTCCTTTGGTAATTGTTTCCAGCAGAAAAATTGTTGTTCCTCTGATAAGATTGTTGCTGATAAGGTTGTTGTTGCCTTTGATCGTTCCAAACCCCATTCACCTGCACAGGATCAGCACCAACAAGAATAGGGCAAACATTAGATTCGTGCTCACCTTGACAATACTCACAGACTATATGTGGTTGGCTAGATGCCACTTGTGCTGTAGAAACTTGCAATCTATCAATCTTTTCAGTCAATTTGGCTAGTTGTTGTGCCAAAATCTTTTGCTCCGCAAGCATTGCATCATTAGTGGACAGCTGAAATGGTTCTCTCTTTGGCTGTTGTGCTATGCTTTCATTTTCATTCCGGGCCAAAGAGTTGATAAGATCATATGTTTGAGCTGCTGTTTTGGCTCTTATCGTCCCACCTGCTGCTACATTAACAATCATACGAGTATTAGGAGTCATGCCATTAAAGAATATACATACCTGCTTACCTACAGACATATCATACTGTGGACATCTCTTAATCAACTCTTGGAATCTATTCCATGCAGCGCATAAGGATTCTCTTCCATTCTGAGTAAAATTGGTGATTTCATTCACCAAACGGTTATATTTGTCCATGGAAAAGTACTCAGCAAAAAACCTTGCGACTAAATCCTCCCAAGTTAAGATGCTATTTGATGTTTGTCGGTTCAGTCATCTCAATGCGTTTCCCTTGACAGCAAAGGGAAAGAGACTTAATCTTACTGCATCATCGGAGACCCCTTGATGTCTAATAGTATCGCAGATTCTCAAAAATCTGTCTATGAAATCGTGTGGGTCTTCCGAATCATCCCCTCCAAACTGACTGTGTTCCACCAACGCTATCAATGAGGGATTTATGTCAAAGTGATTAGCTTGTATCGGTGGTCTCACAATGTTGGAATTGGGTCTTGTGAACATAGGAGCCAAAATATCCTCCATAAGTTCATCCTCGGGCCTCCGCGGATTGTCTCTTGCTTCAGCCATATTTTCTTCTAGTTCTGAATCTGATTCTGGAGTTGAATGAAAGTCAGAAGTTTCAGCTTCTCTCCTCCTTTGGCTAACTAGTCTCTTTCGTATTGTTCTTTCTATTTCCGGATCAAATTGCAAATTCTCAGAACTAACTGAACCTCGCATGCAACTAGGAGAAGTGATTAGTAGCAAAAATTTCAATCACAAATATTAAATTACTGTAAAAATCCGTTAACCAATCCCCGACAACGGCGCCAAAAACTTGTTGCGTGATTACGGCAAGTGCACCGATCGTTTACAAGTAATAAAGTTTAGGTAAGTAGAGTATCATAGCATTTAAAAGATGTATGTCCCTTTTTCATGCATTAGTTACAAGTTACAGTTCTTGATGATCTTTCAAAGTAAGCATATTCATTAAACTTTGATTTATAAAAGTTCCTTTGATTCTTCTGTTTTGGTGGTACAAATATGGTTTTTCCAGAAGATTTTGAACCATGTTTGTATCCCAATCTAGAAGTATCTCCAGCATATTTTTGCACACTTAACATTTCAGCCAAGTTGCATTTACCTCTATACAGCCTTCTCAAAAGATCAACCAAATAGTTATTTTCTGAAAGAAGTAACATATACTTTTCTCCTTGGCTTCTTTTGAAAGCATCAAACTCATCTTGTAACAATTTGCATTTTTCTGCTTTAGAAGAGGAAGAAGACATATACAACCATTGGCCTTGTAACTTGAAAGAAATTTTTCATTCTCCTCTTTCAACTGACAAAGTTCACTTTGCATTTCTGCAAGTTTGGTGGTATGCCATCTTAGATCTCCTTTCAGCTTATTGTTTGCCTTAGCTAGCCTTTGAGCCTCATCATGCATTTCATGAAAAGCATCAACAATGTAATCATATTGAGAGCTTATCTCAGATTCAGCACTTGAGTAATCATCATCACTCAATGTTGAAGTGAAACACACATTTGCTTTTTCTTCATTCTCACTGCTTGATTCAGAACTTGTTGATTCATTATCTTCCCATGCAATGTAGGCTTTCTTTGGCTTTCTTTCCTTCTTAATCTTCCTCTCACCTTGTTGTTTCTTTAAGAAGATTGGACATTCAGATTTGATGTGTCTAGGCTTTCCACATTCAAAGCATGTAAAGTTGGTGGAGGTATTGTTGTCATTCTTTTTGTTGTTGTTGTTGTTGAACTTTTTGAATTTTGTATTTTTATTTCTCCTAATGAATTTGCTAAACTTTTTGACAACAAGATTCATGTTATCATCTTCATCTTCTTCACTTGAATCTTCTTCTTTTTCAACCTTAGATGATGCAACTTTCAAGGCTATGCTCTTATATTTCTTTTCTGCATCTTCAACATTGGTTAGTTGTGACATTTCAATTTCATATTCAAGTAGCTTACCAAACAGTGCAGCCATGGATATCTTGGATAGATCTTTTGACTCCTTGATAGCTGTGACTTTTGGTTGCCATGGCCTTGTGAGACACTTCAAGATTTTGATGTTCAATTCTTCAGTATCAAAGGTCTTTCCAAGGCCAAGAAGATGATTGACTATATGAGTGAATCTTGTTTGCAGCTAAGAAATGGTTTATGTATTGTTCATTTTGAACATTTCATACTCATGAATCAAGGTATGCTTCCTTGATCTCCTGACTTCATCAGTACCTTCATGAGTTACTTCTAGCATTTCCCACATTTCTTTTGCACTCCTGCATCTCACAGTTCTAAAAAATTCATCAGAAGACAAAGCAGATGTTATCATATTTTTGGGTTTAAAGTCATATTGCACAATCCCCTTTTCTTCATCTATCATTTCATCCCATTCCTTGGGAACCAGTTTATTATCAATAGTTTTCATAGGAACCAAAGGACCTTTTTCAATTGCATTCCATGCACCGGGATCATTGGATTGAATAAAGATTTGCATTCGATTTTTCCAAAAACTAAAATGCTCACCCTCAAACATTGGTGGACGATTGAGAGAAACTCCCTCTCTAAAGGTTATTTGAGTGGTATTCATTTTCTTTTAAAAAGAAAGTGATCTTGAATATCTTTCAAGAACCAGCTCTTGATACCAATTAAAAATACAATGAATACACTGCAAATGAACCAAGAGGGGGGGTGAATTGGTCCAAACCGGATATTTAAAACTTTCTGAAACAAATTGTGGAATTAAAAACTTTGGATCGTATCACTAGTTCACCTTTTTCAAATTCAGAAATCTTTCTTCACCCAAGATCAACCTTAGTTATGAAAGCAATGACAGAAAAATGTTTCTTTGATAATAATACTTGATTTCACAAAGACATGTAACGAAACATTCAGAAATCTAAACAAAAGACAATTAGCAGTTGTTGAATTTATTGATTATAGTAGTATTTGGTGGATCAATTTTTGACTAGCAGACACAGGAATAGAGAGAAGCCTATTCGTTCATAGAAAGAGATGAAGGTTGTGATGAGAAGAAGAGTATCAAGTCATTACTATAGGGACTTGCACAAAAGATTGGAAAGTTTAACTCAAGGATCTGAGTATGGAGGATTATTACAAGGAGATAGAAATAGCCATGATTAGAGCCAATGATGAGGAAGATTATGACGAAACTATGGCTAGGTTCATTAGAGGCTTAAAAAAAAGAGATAGCTTATGTGGTGGAAAACATTATGTGGAGATAAAGAACTTGTTGCACAAAGGAATCTAGGTGGAGAGGAAAATGAAGTCTAAAAGTCTTTCCAAATTTGCTTCATCTTTTAACTCTTCATGGAAATCAAATGGGAAGAATAATATAGTTGCTATAATCCTAAAGAAAATATGGAGGCCAATAATTCAATTGCTACACCCAAAGGTAACATTGAACCTAACATATCTTCTAGATCATGTGATATCAAGTGTTTCAAGTGTCAAGGATTTGGACATATTGTTTTTCAATGTCTAAATAAAAGAGTAATGATTGTGATGGATAACAAAGACATAGAAAGTGAGAGTTCAAATGATGATGAAATGCCTGCGTTGGAGGATTGTAGTGATGTTGAAGTTGATGAACCTATGCATGGGGTTGAACTTGTTACTAAGCATGCTCTTAGCATACAACCTAAGGAAGATGGTGATGTAGAGCAGCGTGAGCATATTTTTTCATACTAGGTGCTATATACATGACAAGGTAGGTAACATGATTATTGATAATGGAAGTTGTACCAATTTTGCTAACACCTTGTTGGTTGAGAAATTGAACTTGTCAACAAAAAAACATCATAATCCATATATGCTTGTGGAGATATAAGGGTGACCAAACAAGTTCTAGTGTTTTTTTCTATTGGAGAATATAAAGATGAGGTTCTTGGTGATGTTGCACCTATGCATGCTAGACATATGCTTCTTTGACATCCTTGGCAATTTGATAGAAAATTTACTCATGATGGGTACAAAATAGGTATACCCTTGCCATGAATCAACACACCATTGTTTTAACAACTCTTAGACCCGCTAAAGCATATACTGATCAAGTTAGAATTGCAAGAGATTATAAATTAGGAGAAAAGAAATTGAGTAGTCAAGAAAAAGAGAAAAAAGATAACATGAGTGAAAATAAGCAAAAGAAAGAAAAAAGTATAGAGCTGAGTGCACTAAAGAGAAAGAAAAAAAAGAAAGTGGGTGTATTTGCATAGAAAAGTAAAGTTAAGTATGCTTTTAATCCTTTGACTCCTCTATATATCTTACCTTTGTAACCTGAGTATGCTAATTTGGATGGAAAACATAAGGCATATTTTGCAAGAGTGGCATGTAAAGGTTCAAGCCAACATTGAGAAGAGGAATGAGAAATATGCAAAGCATGAAAGTAAGGATTGTGTCAAAGTGATTTTTTGAACCTGGAGGTTGGGTTTGGGTTCATTTGAGGAAAGAAAGGTTTCCTACTAAAATAAAATCCAAGTTACAACTAGGAGGAGATGAACCATTTCAAGTGTTTGAGAGGATCAATGACAACACTTACAAGTTGGATTTGCCAAGTGAATATGGTAATAAAAGTCGAATACTTAATGTGGTTGATCTCTCTTTGTTTGATGTAGGTGATGAATTTGATTCGAGGACAAATCCTTTTGAAAGGGAAGGAATGATAAAGATCTGGAAAGCATAATATTTAGAGATATTTAAGCATTTAATATATTTGAAGGTATTGAAGATATTTAAAGATGTTATAAGATATTTGAAGATATTTAACAATTATTATTAATATTTAAAGTTAATATGATTAGGATATGCTTTTATCTTGTCTTTATACTTATTTCCTTTATTAGGATGAGCGTTATATCTTATTAATATTTTTTTCCTCTATTAGTATTTTATCTTATCTTTGTATTAATTTCCTTTAATAAGATGAGTATCATATCTTATTAAGATTTGTTTCCTCTGTTAGGATTTTATCTTATCTTTAGTTAGGATAAAATTATGATTTTTTTAGGATTTGTTTTCTCTTAATTGTTTTTCTATTTTTCTATAATTAGGAAATCATGTAATGAAGAACCATAATAAGGTGAATAATAATCTCCATTGTGAGAGCTTCCCTTTGTTATTGGATTAAGAACTTTATAGTGTTAGTTCTAGCAACATGTCGCAATTAGGGACATGCTTCTTGATAACTCTGGTTCTAACGGTAGATTGCAGTTAAGGTCAAGTTCTTGTTGGTTTATTTGCTTGATTTCAAGATGTGAAATATAAAATATCATATTAGAAGGAGGGTTAAATAATATGTTAACCAAAGATATAAACTTTTGGGAAATGTTAGGAAAATACTCTTTAACACACTATTTTATTCATTCAAATTTATTGGAAATCACAAAATTTAATGTGCCTCACTTCTCATTTAATGACTCCCTCTCCTAATTCTGTAGTTTTCAATAAATTTTAACCAATAAAAGAGTGTGTGTTAGGAGGGGTGTGTTAGGGAGTATATTCTTAGCACTCCTCTAAACATTTTCGCAAAGGAAATATTTTCACAAGTTACTATTCAAGAAAACTGATATGGACTGTGTCATCCATTGAATGAAAAATAGTTTCAATGAAAAGAAAGGACTGTTATCCAAGTAAAACACTTGTGTGAAAAAGTGTGTCAAAGTAAACTTGATAAAATGTTGGTTAAAGCGTAAGAGAGAAGTACAAACACTTGGTTTATATTTCTTCACTCAAATTGAGCTTTGTCCAATTTTCTTTCACAAATTGTAAAGGATTTCACTAATCATAAATTATTACAAAAAATATTTTATCATGCCATTCCCGACTACACAAGTATTCTTAAGGCCACTGTTGAAGACACATCTTAGACTCCCATGAATCTAAGAACTCCCAAGTATTGTTTTGTCAATAAGTTACTCCTGACTTTCACAAATAGATTGTTTGTTTGAATACAATGATTCACACACTCAAAGAATGGATAAACAATAAGCTCAAATATGAAGTGCTTGAAACACACTAAAAAGGGGGATTGAATAGTGTTATAGATAAAACTTGGTATTTCAAAAACTTTGAAAGCTTTTCTAAAACAAATATCAATGGACAATGGGGTTCATCCAAAGGGTTTGAAATCCCTTTGAGCTTTGAAAACCAATTCACAAAACTTGGACACAACAGTGTAGAAGTAAACTATAGAAAACAACAAGTTATATAGAAGCATTTAAAAAAATACAAAGGTTTTATATTGGTTCACCCCAACTCTTGGGCTATGTCCAGTTCTCCTTCAAAACTTGAAGGGATCCACTAATCAATTCTTTTATTACAACCAAGTATTCTTTATGCCACTTTTGGCTATAATGAGTGCTCTACATACCACTCTTGGCACTACCCGTCATCTCCCTCTGCGATTAAGACCCAAGTATTCTTTGTTACTAAGCCACTACTGGCTTTCACAAACAATAAATGTTTGATATAAAAAGTATTCTAATCACTCAAATAGTGTTTACACAATAAGTTCAAATACAATGAAACTTGATCACTTAGCAGAGCAGAGATTCACTCCATTCGCTCAAGTTTCTCTCTTCCAATAAAATTGATAGTGTTACAGCACTTTGTTCGTTTTGACTCAAATTATTCTTTTGGTGATTCAACGACCTTAATACGAACATTTTCATGCTTTATATAGACTTTAGAGCTTCGATCCATTAAAATCTCAGCTAACTATTGTCTAATAGCTTTGGCGCTTTACATGAGATCATTACTATGCAGTGAGATAATAAGGGCCACAAACACTTTCTGCAACATATCTTCAGAGAAGTACAATTTGCTAGTATCGCCTTGTGCTCAGAACTAACTTTCAGCATACAAATCAAATATAACGTTAACAGCATCAGACAAAAGGAATTAAAAATGTCAAGACAAGACTATCTAAATCTTCCCTTTTGTGTGCTATGGCATGAGTTGCTTGCTAAACCTATGGATGCTACTTTCTAAGGATTGCTTTCAGTACTTGATGATCGAGTAACTATTTCATTGCCTTTGTATTATGAGCTAAGTGTTGAAGCACTTGTCTTCTTAGGACTGGACGCTAAGGTAGTATCGTCCAATAACTTATACTTTGGCTATCGTCTAGAACCTTTCTATTCATGCTTTTCACTTGTATCTCATAAAAATAGATGAACCTGTAGCTTAAGCATGAAAGGTTAATACATAAATTTATACTTTGTAAACATCAGGGATTTAATTGTTTGTTACAGTCCAATATGATTTGGACATAGCTAGATTTAACAATCTCCCTCTTTTTTATGATGACAAACAGTATAAAATTTGTTACCCAGTAAAAGATAAGAAGGTTAATATCATGGTACCAGAGGTTTTTAGAATGTACTATTACCCAATATAACTTTGATATACACCATACTTGTTAAGCATTAGAGCATATAGAGATCTTTCAAAGACATACTTAGAGGAAATATTACATAATTTGAGAAAAAATGTTATCAGAATGAATGAGCAAGTTATGTGAGGATAAATGAGAATTTCCTTGAGTTCATTACCTTATACATGTATCAAAGAATATGTATTAATCAGAGCACACATAGCATATGTGTAGGGAAATTAAAAGACATGAAAACACACATATGTGATTGATTGAGTATTTTTAGTTTAATATTTTTCTATTCTTCTTAGCTTATTTGACTTCTCTTGGACTTTTATTTTCCCATTCTAATTCAGTTTTTGCCTTAGGCAAACAAGTGGGCTTAATTGATAATTGCTGCTTATTTTTGGAGTTTTTGCTTACTTCACCTATCTTCCTTGTGCATGACCTAGAGATCTCTACAGAACTCCAAATGGTGCATATGAGTAGTCCTTGGAAACATAATGAAAAGATCTACAATTTTGTTAAAGATAAGCTGAGGCCAATTCTGCCATTTTGAGGGTCATTTTAGGCGTGGAAGTCAGAACCACTGCACTTGAATTTTGGGCTGCGAATTGGTGTAAGTAGTAATTGGTTAGATTAGATGGGCCTAATCATGGCCTATCATTTCCTACTCACTCAGTCGCTATATTTTAATGATTTTAGTTGTTTGGATTTGGACACCTTATTTTAGCAAAAACATATTTTGTAGTGACTTTTAGAAGTTCTTAGAATTAAAACCCTTTCTCTTATTTTCTCTCAATTGTTCTTCATTGTTCTTCACTGTTCTTCATTTTCATTTCTGTTCTTCCATTTTCTTGTACTAATTTCATGGGGCTTTCATTGATGATAATCATGAAAGGCTAAACAATCAATCAATCCAAGGATCCAGCCCAAGCAAGGAGAATTTGAGTTCTGGTTTGGTATTTCAAATTCTATGTGAATGTTCACTTTCTTCTTCAATCCTCTATTCGATTTTCATGATTATGAATGTGTTTAGGATTGAAAATGGATTAGGTTATGGATTCATTTCCTAATTTTGAATTTTAATCACAGATTATTTGGATGATATTTCAATTAGGTTTTTGGTTTCAATTAATTTAGGGGTTAATTCGATTGAATTGCTTCTAATGAAATTGAATGAACTTTCATAACAAGATCATTATCTGAGAACTATGATAATTTGCATTGCTTGGTTTGGTGAATTGGATTGATGATTTTTATTCTGTTTTAGAATACCTATTATCAATTCTGTTAGTTTCTATTTTGCTACATTTTTTTTGCAATTTTTATTCATAGCATGCAAATTGTTTGCTAAAAATCTCCCCTAATATTTCCTAGTGAATTCAAGTTGGAACCATATTGATTGTGTCTCTGAGTCAACCTAGGTTAATCATGTGCTACAGAATTAGCATAGTTTAATTGTTTTGAAGCAATACAACATCGGTTATCAGTGATCACCAGGACACTTATTTTATTAAAAAAATAGTTGAGTACAGTGTTTTATAAATCAAAATTCCTATTCAAAATTCTTATTCTACTTTCTCCCCCTTTGTCATTATCAAAAGACACAGGTTTAAAGAGAGTAAGGAAATGATATGAACATCACAATCAACCATTAGTGGAAAGAGGTTGAGGGATAGTTGGTGGTGACTTTGGTGGTGAAAGCGGAGGTGTGGGCATAGGATAAGCAATGATCGTAGATGCAAGAACCTCAGAAGGATGGTATGACAGTGGTTGGTGGAGGTAGAGGTGGTTGGACGAATGGAGACAGTTGTTATTGCATAGCATATTCATATTAAAAAGAATAGAGTCATTGAAGGACTTGAGTGAGGACTCTATAATGTTCTTGATTAGAAAATTGGTTTACATGCATTTAGCAAGGAACTTTCTTTCCATTGTTTCTTCCAGGTTGGCCTGTTGAAGGCATAACAATTCTCGAAGTTGCTCCTCATACACACCATTTGGAGCAAAGGTGGTTAAGGGAGTTATCTCACCTAGAGTACTGGAAGTGCTTACGGTTGTGAGTGCGTCTTCAAGGGAGTTATCTCACATAGGTTCAATAGCATGAAGATTGTTAAACAACTCATTAAATTTGAGCTTCTCTTATTGTTGTTTGGCCCCAAGGATTGAGCATTTTTAGTTTAGTATTTTCTATTCTTCTTACTTATTTGACTTCTCTTGGACTCTTATTTTCACATTTTAACTCAGTTTTGGTCTTGGGCAAATAATTGGGCTAAATTGATAATTGTTGCTTATTTTCAGATTTTATGCTTACTTGACCTATCTTCCTTGTGTAGGACCTAGAGGATTCTACAGAACTCCAAATGGAGCATATGAGTAGTTCCTGGAAATCTAAGGACAAGAGCTACAATTTTGTAAGGGATAAGCTTGGGCCAATTCTACCGATTTGAGGGTCATTTTAGGCTTCAAAGTCAGAATCTCTGTACTTGAGCTTTAGGCTACGAGATTGGGCTTTGATTTGTGTAATTAGCTTAATTAGTTAGATAATATGGACCTAGTCAGAGCCCATCTCTTTGCTTCTGTTCAGTCACTATATATTAGTGTAGTTAGTTTGTTACTTCATTTTGTACAAACAAATTTCAGAAACTTCTTATGCAAGTTTTTAGATCAAACTATTTTCTCTTTTTTTCTCTCAACTGTTTTTCATTGTTCTTCTTCCTTCCATCTCTATTCTTATCTTTTCTTGAACAAATTTTATGTCTCTTCCACTAATGATGATCATGGAAGGCTAAACAATCAATCAATCCAAGGATCTAGTCCTAGCAAGGAGAATTTGAATTATGGTTTGGTATTTCAATTTCTGTGTGAATGTTCATCTTTTTCTTCAATCCTATTTTCGATTTTCATGATTATGAATGTGCTTTGAATTGTAAATGGACTAGGTTATGGATTTATTTCCTAATTTTGAATTTTAATCACAGAGTGTTTGGATGATATTTCAATCTGATTTTTATTTCAATTGATTTAGAAGTTAATTCGATTGAACTACCTCTAATGGCATTGAATGAACCTTCATAATATGATCATTATCTGAAGAACTATGATATAATTTGAATTGCTTGGATTGGTGAATTGGATTGATATTCTTGAATCTGTTTCACAACATCTTTCATCAATTTTTTTCCTGTATTTGCATTTTATGCATTTCTATTTATGTGTTTCTGGAACTTTCATTTATTGCATGCAACCTATTTGATGAAAATTCCCTACTATTTATAAGTGGATTGAGTTCAGAACCAAATTGAATTGTATCTCTGAGTTGACCTAAGTTATTCTTGTACTACATAATTATCCTAGTTTTATTTGTTTTATAGCGATTCGGCAATTGTTATCAAAACTGACGTCGTTTCCAGGGATACGGTTCATTGTGTGTGATGGAGGTCCAAGGCAAGCTAAAGGTCTAGAAGGAGAGCTTGAAGCACTTCCTTTGGTGAGCTTTAAAGGACCAATGACAAGGGCTAGGACTCAAGCACTTCAAGACCACATCCAAGCTAACTTGTATCTCTTGGAAAAGCATGAAGAAGCACACCAACTCAGTGGAAACACAAAAGAAGTATTGTCTATTTTAATAGATTACCATCTGTCTGTAATAGATTAAAAGCATATTTTCTAATACCTTTAATCGATTACATACGCATCAGGAAATTAAAAAAAAAAACAAGATTTATCTGCTTTAATCGATTACCAAACAGCTATAATCGATTACATAAGCCTGAAAATGGTAAATAACTCTGTTTTAATCAATTACAAGTGTAAATTAATTGATTACTTCAGTCTAAAAACTGCACTTCACATGTTGGGTAGCCAAGAGTCACTTTAGGAAAGCTTGCACTTCAAGCTTCATTTGGGCATCATTTCAATTTGAATTTTCCTTACATTTAGTGACATTTAGCTTGTAATTTCGTGGCCTATATAAGGTGCCAAAACTGAATGTAACTAACTTTGGTTCATTAATACAATTCTGAAAATTGTTGTGAGAGTTTCTCTCTTGTTCTTGTTCAAGAACTTCTTGAGTCTTATCAATGGCTTCCCAATGATATTGTGGTGATTCTTCCTAGACTTATTGGAGAGCTTCTCCATGGTGTCTTCACCTTCATCCCTAACCTTTCTTCCATCTTCCATTTCTGCAATTATAAACCTCTAAACAGCCCCAATTTAGAAGAAGTGTTGGAAACTTGTGTGTTCTTGAAGTTTGCTTGAAGAGTGGGTTCTATTGCAAGGTAGATTTGGGAAATTTCATGTCTAATGGGATTAGAAATTACATCATGTGGTATCTAGAGCCTAATCCTTGTAGAATTATTCTTCAAGTTCAGTTTTAGAATTTCTTCAAAGGTAAAATTCTGCATCAAATCCAAAAATGAAAATCCATTTCAATTCCTTATTTCTTGTTGTTTTCCTTTGATTCTTGGTGGTGTGGGCTTGTTGTGTGTTTACCCACAAAACCTTAGTGTTTTCTTCAAGTTCCATGTGATTTCATGTTTTTATGTTCTTATGTTCTTCATGTTCTTCATGTGTTCTTGATATTTTTCTATATTTCTAGTCTTGATCTTGTCAACTTTTGTTTGTAGTGTTTTTTGTGTTGTATGACCACTTGTTCTTGATATTTTTATACATCATATTTTAGTGATTCATTGAATTTTTTTAAGAATTTTTGAACTTGTTGAAAAGAAAAACAAAAGCTGAAAAAATTTGTGAAAGAACAATCAAAAGCAAAAGAAAAATACATCAAGTGATATCATATTGGTATAACCAAAGGCATTATTGATTAGTGGCTGGAAAAAGTGAAAGAAAAACAGAATTTAGAAGCAAAGTTACAAAATTACAAGTTCCAAAATTTCCTTTGAACAACAAAATCAAGTGAACTTGTATGACATTCAAATTTGATGAAATTGGCTTCTAGCAATTGAATTTACTTGGCATATCCTCCTTGTGAAGTTTGGTACAGTCATAGTATTCCTTGAGTTGTCTCATTAAATTCCAATTTGAGCTATGTTTTCCTAAATTTTTGCTTGTGTCTCTTAAATTTTCCAAGGTTTTGTCTTAGAGTTTTCTTGTTCTTTGGACTCTTGAGTCTAGCCTAGAATCATTTCCCATTTCACTATAGTAAAGAGGCTTGATTTTATTAGAATTTTTTGCTTAAGAACTATAGAAAGGAATAAGAGTGGAAAAGGCAAGAGAGAACATTATAGAAAAAGCCTAGATTAAGTGTGCAAACACGAGTGTGAGTGGGAAACACTTAGAGAGTGGTGAGAATTTCCTTATATACTTGGGTTTTTTCTAACCATTTTTTTTTTTGAAGAATGAGTTCAAGTGGAGGAGAGGGCTTTGTCACCTAAGACCTCTAGGTTGATGAAATCCATGACAAAACAAATGAAAGACTTGCAAACCAAAATGGATGCAAAATTTGAGGAGCTACAAAGGGAGACCCAAAAAAGGAGTAATCCCATGGGTAGTGTGGATGAAGAGGCTCATAGTAGTAGGGGGTTGAGTGAGTATGCTTCTTCTCATGGAGGAAATTATTATGATGAGAGGAGTGAGAGGGAGGAAAAGAGAGAAAATAATGAAATAAGAGAAAATCATAAGAGGTACAATCCTAGGAGGCAAAATAGAGATGATGAAGATTGGAGGAGAGAAGAGACAGATTGGAGGAATGGATGATTAAATGGAGTGAAAATAAAAATTCCAAAATTCCTTGGCAATAATGATCCCGAAGAGTAATTTGAGTGGGAGATGAAAGTAGAACAAATTTTCTCATGCCAACAATTTGATGAAGAAAAGAAAGTTACTCTAGCAACTCTAGAATTTGGTGGTTATGCTTTGATATGGTGGAACCAAATTCAAGTGGATATAGGGAGGATGAGGAGACAAAGAGTAAATTCTTGGGATGACTTGAAGGCATGCTTGAGAGGAAGATTTGTTCCAACCTATTATGCAAGAGAATCCACAACAAGCTACAAAGACATTTCCAAGGTTACAAGAGTGTTGATGAATTCTATAAGGAAATGGAATTAATGATGATAAGGGCTGAAATTGTGGAGGTTCAAGATGAAACTATGGCTAGGTTCCTTCATGGCTTGAATAGAGAAATTCAAGATGTGATGGAGCTACATTCTTATGCTACAATTGAGGAGTTAGTCCACAAAGCTCAAAGGGTGGAGCAACAACTAAAAAGGAGAAAAACTTTCAAATTCTCCAATGAGGCTGCAACTTCCAGCTGGAAGTACAAGCTTAAAAGGGAGGTTTCTCATGTGAAAAATAAAGAAGAAAAGGTGGAGAGCCCAAGCAAAAAAATTGGGAATACAACTCCAAAAAGATCAAGCAATATCAAGTGTTTTAAGTGTCTTGGCAAGGGTCACATTGCTTCTCAATGTCCTAACAAGAGAACCATGATTTTGCTAGAGGATGGAGGCATAAGGAGTGAGTCTTCAAGTGACTCAAATAGTTCTTCAAGTGAATAATAAAAAGAACTCACACTAGTGGAGGCCGAAGAGGGTGATCTCTTGATGGTAAAGAGAATGTTGAGCAATTTTTGCCTAGAAAAAGAGGAAAGTCAAAGAGAAAATATTTTTCACACAAGGTGCTTGGTTAAAGACAAGGTATGTTAACTTATCATTGAGGTTGGGAGCTGCACCAATGTGGCTAGCACAAGACTTGTGGAGAAATTACACTTTCCAACCACAAAGCATCCAAAGCCATACAAGCTACAATGGCTTAGTGAAAGTGGAGAAGTGGTGGTAAATTCTCAAGTGCACATTCCTTTTTCTATTAATGCTTATCATGATAATGCTCTTTGTGATATTGTTCCAATGGAGTCTGGTCATATCCTTCTTGGTAGGTCATGCAATATGATAGAAAAGTGATACACAATGGCATGAAGAACACTTTTTAGTTTGAGCACCTAGGCAAGAAAATTATTTTGAGGCCTTTGACTCCTAGACAAGTGTGTGAGGAT
Organism: Glycine latifolia; assembly: GCA_013407115.1. Taxonomy (NCBI): domain Eukaryota; kingdom Viridiplantae; phylum Streptophyta; class Magnoliopsida; order Fabales; family Fabaceae; genus Glycine; species Glycine latifolia. The sequence continues at coordinate 19,718,246 of CM023959.1, read as the reverse complement.
CAAATAAAGATGAAAGAAAAGAGAATTGAGGAGTTGAAAAAAAATACTGCACCTAAAAAAGAGAAGAAAAGTGAGCTACCAAAGAGAAAAACTAGTGAGAAAAAAAGAAAGGAAAAAGAAAATGATAACAAAAAAATTCATGAGATTAAAGAGAGCTTGTTCTTGAGTGAAAGGCAAATTAAAAGAGTGTTATTGGCACAACAACCTCTTTATTATATGCTTCCTAACTCTCTTTGTTTACATGTTGAAAAGGAAGGTGAAAAATTGCCCAAAGCTATGCAATCCCATTTGGAAGAATATCAAGATGTTTTTCCAAAAGAAGTTCCTAATGGTTTGCCTCCCTTGAGAGGCATAGAGCATCAAATTGATTTGATTCCCAGTTGTTCACTCCCTAATAGGCCAGCTTATAAGACTTCACCAATGGAAGCAAAAGAGATACAAACACAAGTGGAGAAGCTACTTGAAAAAGGGTGGATCCGTGAGAGCATGAGCCCTTGTGCTATGCCTATTATTCTTGTGCCTAAGAAGGAAGGAACTTAGAGAATGTGTACGTATTGTAGAGCAATCAACAATATCACCATAAGGTATAGACATCCCATCCCTAGACTTAATGATCTTTTAGATGAATTGCATGGTGCTACTATTTTCTCTAAAATTGATCTTAAGAGTGGTTATCATCAAATAAGGATGAAAGAAGGGGATGAATGGAAAACGGCTTTCAAAATAAAATTTGGGCTTTGTGAATGGTTAGTTATGCCTTTTGGTTTGACTAATGCACCTAGTACCTTTATAAGACTTATGAATCATGTTCTTAGACACTTTATAGGCAAATTTGTGGTAGTGTACTTTGATGACATTCTTGTTTATAGTGCCAATTTAAATGATCATTTGATGCATGTAAAAAGTGTCTTGGAGGTGCTAAGGAAGGAAACCTTGTATGGAGCAATTGATAAATTTTATTTTTGCACTTCACAAGTTGTGTTTTTAGGTTTTGTAGTAGGTGCTCAAGGAGTCCAAGTGGATCAAGAGAAAGTGAAAGCCATCATGGAGTGGCCAACTCCAAAGGGTGTGAAGGATGTGAGAAGCTTTCATGGTTTAGCTAGCTTTTATAGGAGATTTGTGAAAGATTTTAGTACCATTTCTTCTCCTTTGAATGAATTAATGAAGAAAACTGTTAGCTTTTCTTGGAAGCAAGAACATGAAATTGCTTTCCAAACATTGAAGGATAAGTTATCTCATGCACCTATTCTTGCATTGCCTAATTTTAATGCTTCCTTTGAATTGGAATGTGATGCATCTAATGTGGGCATTTGGGGGGCAGGGGGTTTAATTCAAGATAAACATCCTATTGCTTATTTTAGTTAGAAATTGAAGGGTGCATGTTTGAACTATTCCACTTATGATAAAGAATTGTATGCTTGTTACAGTCTTGCAAACTTGGTAACATTATCTTTTACCTAAGGAATTTGTGATACATAGTGATCATGAATCTCTTAAATACTTGAAAATTCAAGGCAAACTCAACAAGAGACATGCTAAGTGGGTTGAGTTCATTGAGAAATTTTCTTATGTAATTAAACACAAGCAATGAAAGTTGAATGTGGTGGCGGATGCCTTATCAAGAAGGCATTGTTTGATTTCTATGATTGAAACTAAATTGCTTGGTTTTAATCACATAAAGGAATTGTATGCAAGTGATCATGACTTCTCTAGTATTTTTGCTTTGTGTGAGAAAGGGGCTCATCAAGGATATTTTAGACATGATGGTTTCTTGTTCAAGGAAAAGAGATTATGTGTTCATAAAAGCTCTTTGAGAGAACTTTTCATTAGGGAAGCTCATGAGAATAATTTGATGGGGCACTTTGGTGTGGACAAAACTTTGGCTATTTTATATGAACATTTCTTTTGGCCAAAAATAAGGCATGATGTGCATAAGATTATTTCTCAATGCATTACTTGTCATAAAGCTAAATCTAGATTAATGCCTCATGGTTTGTATACACCTTTGCCTATTCCTAACTCTCCTTGGGTTGACATTTCTATGGATTTTGTGCTTGGCCTTCTAAGATCCAAGAGGGGAAATGATTCTATCTTTGTTGTTGTTGATAGGTTTTCAAAGATGGCACACTTCATTCCTTGTCACAAAAGTGATGATGCTTGTGAAGTAGCCAAAATCTTTTCTTCAAGGAAGTGGTGAGACTACATGGATTGCCAAGAAGCATAGTGATAGAGACACAAAGTTCCTTAGCCACTTTTGGAAGACATTGTGGGGTAAGCTTGGTACAAACTCTTATTTTCATCAACTTGTCATCCACAAATGGATGGCTAAACCGAGGTGGTTAATAGAACATTGGGACAACTCCTTAGATGCTACATCAAGGGTAATTTGAGAACTTGGGAAGAGTGTCTACCTCACATTGAATTTGCTTACAATAGAGTAGTTCACAAGACAACTTCTTTATCTCCTTTTGAAATTGTTTATTGCTTTAATCCTTTAACTCCTCTTGATTTATTTCCTTTACCTAACACTTCTTCTATGGTTAATTATGATGCTTTGTCTAAAGCTTCTTATGTTAGGAAGTTACATGAACAAGTGAAGGCACATGTAGAGAGAAAGATGGAACATTATGCAAAGCAAGCCAATAAGCACAAGAAGCAAGTGATCTTTAATGAAGGAGATTTAGTGTGGCTTCATCTAAGGAAGGATAGATTTCCTCATGAAAGGAAATCCAAGCTCCAACCTAAAGGAGATGGACCTTTCAAGATTCTAGAGAGAATCAACAACAATGCTTACAAACTTGAATTGCCTAGTGAGTATGGTGTGAGTAATACTTTCAATGTTTGTGATCTTTCTTTGTATGATGTAGGTACAAGTGAGGAATCAAACTTGAGGACAAGTTTTTCTTAAGAAGGAGGAGATGGTGGAGGTCCAAGGCAAGCTAAAGGTCTAGAAGGAGAGCTTGAAGCACTTCCTATGGTGAGCTTTAAAGGACCAATGACAAGGGCTAGGACTCAAGCACTTCAAGACCACATCCAAGCTAACTTGTATATCTGGGAAAAGCATGAAGAAGCACACCGACTCAGTGGAAACACAAAAGAAGTGTTGTCTGTTTTAATAGATTACTGTCTGTCTGTAATATATTAAAAGCATCTTTTCTGATACCTTTCATCGATTACCAGATGCCTGTAATCAATTACATAAGCATTAGGAAATTTAAAAAAACAAGACTTATATGCTTTAATCGATTACCAGATAGCTGTAATCGATTACATAAGCCTGAAAATGGTAAATAACTCTGTTTTAATCGATTACAAGTGCAAATTAATCGATTACTTCAGTCTAAAAACTGCACTGCACATGTTGGGTAGCCAAGAGTCACTTTAGGAAAACTTGCACTTCAAGCTTCATTTGGGATTCATTTCAATTTGAATTTTTCTTACATTTAGTGACATTTAGCTTGTAATTTTGGTGGCCTATATAAGGTACCAAAACTGAATGTAACTAACTTTGGTTTATTAATACAATTCTGAAAATTGTTGAGAGTTTCTCTCTTGTTCTTGTTCAAGAACTTCTTGAGTCTTATTAATGGCTTCCCAATGCTATTGTGGTGATTCTTCCTAGACTTATTGGAGAGCTTCTCCATGGTGTCTTCACCTTCATCTCTAACCTTTCTTCCATCTTCCATTTCTACAATTATAAACCTCTAAACAGCCCCAATTTAGAAGAAGTGTTGGAAACTTGTGTGTTCTTGAAGTTTGCTTGAAGAGTGGGTTCTATTGCAAGGTGATGGAGGTCCAAGACAAGCCAAAGGTCTAGAAGGAGAGCTTGAAGCACTTCCTTTGGTGAGCTTTAAAGGACCAATGACAAGAGCTAGGACTTAAGCACTTGAGGACCACATCCAAGCTAACTTGGACAAGCATGAAGAGGCACACCCTCAAGGACAACAAGGGCTGGATTTTGTATTCTAAAGTTGAATTTAATTCAATAAATTCCAGCATTTGTTAGTGGCAAAATTAGTTGTAGTAAAAAGGTTTTAAGTGCATTAGTGTAAAGCTTTGTAGGTGCACTTGTGTGTGAAGTGTTGGCTGCACTTAAAGGCTGAAAAACTGCACCTTAAGCCTTAAAATACTGCACCTTTAGGCATATTGGTTCAGCCAAGAAGTCACTTAGGATGAAGCTTGCAATTGAGTTTCATTAGCTTGCATTTAGGCTTCATTTAGTTTACATTTCAAGCTTCATTTGCATGATCATTTGCCTTGTATTTGAGTGTAATTTTGTGAGCTATATAAGCTGCCCAAAAACTGAATGCAAATACTTTTGATGTCATTTTTACAAATTCTGAAATTTGTGTAGAGAGTTTCTCTCTTGTTCTTGTGCAAGAACCTCTTGTTTTTTATCAATGGCTTCAAGCTATTGTGGCGATTCTTCCTAGGCTTATTGGAAAGCTTTCCCATGGTTCCATCCACCTTCATCACTTACCTTTCTTCCATCTTCCATTGCTGCCATTAAAGCTTCCAAACAGCCACATATTTCTTGTGAATTGCTGGACAACTTGTGTTCTTGAAGTTTCTTGAAGAGTGGATTTCATTGCAAGGTAGATTTGGGAAAATTCTTGTCTAAGGGGTTTAGACAAACATCACAAGGTAGATTTGGGAAACTTCATGTCCAATGGGATTAGACATTACATCAGTGTGCCAATCTTAATCCACTCATAGTTAGATAGTAGTATAGGTTGATATTAGTATAGTAGTTTTGCATTTGTCTATTGGAAAAAGAAAAAAATCGCAAATGTTGCATATTCTGCATGTTGTTGCATTCTGTTGCATTCTACATTTTCCTTTTTCATACCACTAATTGTTTGATATATTGCATTGGTGTTGTTATGTAGTGTGTGGGAAGTAGTAGTGTAGAATAGAGTGCAAAATAGAGTAGTAGTGGAGATAGTAGTGTTGTGTAGTGCAATGGTGCTTTGCATTTCATAGAAATAAACTGACTTGTGGAGTTTAGTTGCGCAACTTAGTGTCCAAATTTTATCCCACATTCTGAGAAAAGAAAAATCCTTTGGGTTTAGGTTTGGGTAGAATTTGCAAATTCGATGATCACGGGCATTAAGAGTAATTTTTGCCAAATTTGATGATCTAGGGCACTTTTGGATTTTTTTTTTCTATTTTCATCATCTTTAAGAATCACCAAAAAAAGTACAAAAATCAGAAATGATTTTTAGACATTTATTATAGTGTTTTTGAATTTTGTAAAAAAAAATTAGGGCAATTTTTCATTTTCTGTATCATTTCAGCAAATATTGTGAATAATGTCATGATAGAGTAGTTGTCTGTATTTCTGTGAGTTTTGTCATTCTTGTCACTGATGAGCTGAGTTGTGCATGACTAAGTCTAAACCAAGTTACTTGCATCTGTAATGACCCACCTCGCCTCTACGATATCACTACTCTTAAACGTATAATTTCCAAATTTTAAGGAAAACTCCATAATTTGATTATGAAAATGAGAGTAATTTTTTCCCGATACTACACTCATCAGACATCGCACAACTACATAAATAATTACATATATATAAATATAATAAACAATTACATATCATTCACATGTAAGAACATAATTTCATTTATATATATATATATATATATATATATATATAAACTTGATATTACATGTTCGATAAGATAGAAACAAGGAACCAACTAAGAAAGAGTTGATAATACAACACAACTCAACATCAATATCAACATCAACAACACCTCTAACCCAAGTTAATTGGGGTTGGTGGTAGATGAACTCAATGATAGATCGAAAATAAGACAGAGAAAGAGAAAGGGAGATGGGAAGAAAAAGGAAAAATAAAACAAAAGAAAGGAAAAATAACCTAAAATAAAATAAGGGTGAAAGGAGGAGGGGAGAAATGAAGAGGAAAAGAACTAAAAAAAAGGAACAACTGGAACATAGACATACTAATGGGTTTAACGCTCCACCAAGCTTATAGCTTTTCTCCACTCTGTCCTAAGACACACCGTCCACCAATCTATATCCCACTATATTAGGTCTTGTTTAACTACCTTTCTCCAGGTGAGTTTCGGTCAACCTCTACCTCTCTTTGTGTCAAGCTCTTGGTAATAAACTCTTATTCTAATAGGAGCATCCAGTGGTCGTCTCATAACATACCCAAACCATCTTAATCTATGCTCCCTCATTTCACACACTGGAACTACTGCTACCTTTCGTCGAATATCTTCATTTCTTATCTTATCCATCTTCGTATAACCACACATCCACCTTAACATCCTCATTTCTGCTACCCCTATTTTGTGCTCATGTTGCCTATATGCTGACAGCATTCCATTCAATACAACATTGTCGGTCTTACAGCTGTTTTACAAAATTTTCCTTTTAGCTTAAGGGAAATTTTGCGATCACACTAAAACCCAGATGCACTTCGCCATTTCCTCCACCCTACTCTGATTCTATAATTTACATCCTCATCAATCTCACCACCTTTTTGCAAAATTGATCCCAAGTATCTAAAAACATTTTTCTTGGGTACCTCTTGACCAAGTAGATGCATTATGTCTTGGCCACAATCTCTTTCCCACGAAAACTCACACTTCATATACTCCTTATTGCTCTTGCTTATTGTGAATCCTTTAGCCTCCAAAGTGTTTCTCAACAATTCCAGTTTCCTATTAATACCATCTTTGGTCTCATCAATAAGCACAATATCATCTGTAAAAAGCATACACCACGACACTTCCTCTTGAATATCTTTCATTAGTTCATCCACCACTAAGGTAAAGAGATAAAGACTAAGAGCTAAACCTTGATGAACACTTACCGTGATAGGGAAATACCTAGATGTTCCATTACAAGCTTTCACACATGTAGTAGCCCCATCATACATATCCTTGATTGCATTAACATACTTTAATGCTACCTTTTTCTTCTCAAGAGTCCACCATAAGACTTTTCTTGGGACCCTATCATATGCTTTCTCAAGATCTATAAACACCAGATGTAAAGTCTTTCTTCTTTTCCTGATACCTTTCCATTAATTGTCGCATCAAGAAAATAGCTTCCATGGTACACCTTCCTGGCATAAATCCAAATTGATTGACGGAAACCTTGGTCTCCCTCCTTAGGCAATGTTCAATAACTCTCTCCCACAACTTCATAGTATGGCTCATGAGCTTGATGTTGGTTTCAAAGGAGTCACTTGAAGAATGGACAAAGAATCAAGCTTAGTTTTGAACTTTCAACATGCCTTGAAGCCTTGAAGATTAATTTGTAATTAAATGTAAAAGGAAGAAGCATTTCTGGTGATCCAAGTGCATTGCATTCACATCATTCATTAAGTCTTTTAAATTAAGTTATAAAATTCACAAGGCTTTGATAAATTGATTAAGTTTTTGAATTGAATCAAAGGTTTTTGGAAAAATATATTTTCTACTAATTTAATCGATTACATAAAAGTAATAATCGATTATTTTGTTCTTAGTTCATTCTGGAAAACTTTTCAAGAACAATGTAATCGATTATTTTACCTACGTTTACATATAAACTGCCTTGATAAACATTTTAATCGATTACCAAGGTTAGAAATCGATTACATGATATGCCTCTGCTTAACTTGTTTTGCTACATTAATCGATTACCAAATGTAGTAATCGGTTACATAGTTCAATATGGTTAATGAAGCTTTCTGTCTTAATCGATTACCAAAATCTGTAATCGATTACACAGTGAATTTCAAGTTTATAAAGCTTCCTATCTTAATTGATTACAAGACGGAATAATCGATTATTCTATTTGTTGTTCATACCCAGATTTCTGTAGAACACTTTAATTGATTACATGGTTGATTTAATCGATTACATAAGTGAAATAATCAATTATTGGACGCGTTTAATCGATTACTGACAGTTACAAAAGTTTGTTATAAATAGAACCCTTGCTCAACTAGTTTTGCAACTCGATCAATTCGTATTCTGAGCCTACATAAGCTTTCTAAATACTTTCTTGGTGATTTTCTGGGTTCTATGAGTTCTTGCTTTCACTAATACACTTATGGGTTTTAAGTGATTCTTGAAGCAAGAATATTCTTTTAAAAGTTTAAGGAAGGAGATGTTCTGAGTTTTAATTTCATCATTTAACCTGGTACATTCATTCATGTGCATATTCACTTACTGGATCATCAGGTGATTTCGCTCCTTAACTTAGTGGTTGTAATTCTTTTTTTTTTTGAATCTGTATTTGATTGTCTATTGTAATTGGGTTTCTTGCTTGTAATCTAGAGATAGGGTTTCTCTAGGGGTTGTGTTGAGTAGTGTTCTCAGTGGGTTTGTCTCTAAGAATCTAATAGTGTTTTAGATTTCTGAACTTTATCTAGATTTGATAAAGAGAGACTTTGTAATTACTTGTAAGAACAGAAAATTTGCAATAGTGGAACTTCACTCTAGTGTTGAGTGGAAGAAAACTGGATGTAGCTTCATAGTGTTTGAAGTGAACCAGTATAAATCTTTTGTGCCTTGATTTTAATTTTGTTCTTAATTATATTTTGTCCATCTTGATTATCTTGCCTTGCTTATCAATTCAATTTTGAGCTATTGGATACCTTGGGCTGAGCATTTGATTGAATAAGGATTCTTGGTTTCAAAAGTGATAAAGATCCTAAGGGAAACTCTGATTTTGTTTTAAGAAATTTTAATTTACCAAGGTTTAACCAATTCACCCCCCCCCTCTTGGTTAAGTGTGAAGTGTTCTTATATTTTACACTTGATCCCTCTATAGTTAGAATAATTCTGGATATCTCCCTTGGTTTTTTGTAAATAGGCACAAGCATATTTTTCCTCCAAGCATCAAGCATCTAATTTGTTTGAAGAATCTTATTGAAAAGATTAGTCAACCATTTTATTGCCACATCTCTCAAGCCTCTCCAAACTTCAATAGGGACGTCATTGGGTCCCAAAGCTTTATTATTCTTCATCCTCTTTAAAGCCTTCTTAACTTCATGTCTTAATTCTACGCACAAATCTTCTATTAAGATCATCAAAAACGTCATCCAACTCCACCTCACTTTTATCGTCATCCCCATTAAAAAGTTTATTAAAGTAGTTCATCCATCTTTCACTTACATCTTCATCTTTTACCAAATTTTTTTTATTTTCATCCTTGATATATCTAACATTGGTGAGGTCTTTACTCTTCTTATCCCTCATTTTAGCAAGTTTGTAAATACATTTTTCACCATCCTTACTCCCAAAATTTTTATACAAATTGTCAAAAACCTTGCCTTTAACTTCCCACACTGCTTTCTTTGCATTTTTCTCGCTTCTCTAAACTTTGGCAAATTTTCATCATTGGTACATTTATGCAAAGATCTAAAGCATTCCTTCTTTTGTTTAATAGCCTCCTGCACCTCTCCATTCCACCACCATGTTTCCTTTGTAAGAACTTTGTGTCCTTTTCTTTCACCCAGTACCCTTCTTCCTACATTTTGAACACACATAGTCATCTTATTTCATATTTCATTAGCTTCTCCAATAAATTCTCATGATCCTTCACGCAACATTTTTTCCTTAAACTCTATTTGTTTTTCCTCCTTTAGCTTCCAGCATCTTATCCTTGGGTTTTGAGCATTCTTTCTCAAACTAAGAACTTTGTTGAACCAAACCTTTAGAACTACCAACTTATGTTGTGTCGCCACATATTCTCCAGGGTAAACCTTGCAGTCAATACAAGAATTTCTATCTTTCTTTCTAGCCATAAAGAAATCAATTTGACTACAATTTTGGTCACTATGATAAGTGATAAGATGAGACTCCCTTTTTCGAAAAAAATGTGTTCGCTAGCATTAAATCATAGACCAGTACAACATTCAAGATATCTTCTCCAGTCTCATTTCTCATCCCATAGCCAAAACCTCCATCAATTCTATCAAAACCTCCACTGTTTTTCCAACATAACCATTTAGATCTCCTTCTAGGAAAATCTTCTCCTCTCAAGGTATCCCTCTCAAAACCTCCTCCAAGTCTTCCCAAAATTGGTTTTTTTCATTTAATTGTAGTCCAACTTATGGTGCATACACACTAAGGATATTGAAAATTAGATCCCTACTACAAGCTTAATCATCATAATCTTGTCGCCTTTCCTTTTGACATCCATGACTTTATCTCTGAAACTTCTATCGATCATAATTCCAACCCCATTTCGACTCTTGGATGTACCTGAATACCACAACTTGAAATCGGTGCCCTCCACTTCCTTGGCCTTTCCTCTAACCCACTTAGTTTCTTGCAAGCACACAATATTCACTTTCCTTCTGGCAAAAACATCTGCTAACTCCCTCAAATTACCCGTTAATGTTCCTATGTTCTAACTTCCTAATTTCATCCTTAACCCCTAGACTGTGTATGCCCGCCACGCTCGCCCATCTGCGTGTTAGGACCCTTTCCTATTTGTCACCAAATCTAGATGAAGACTTGGCGCCTTGCCTTTCAGCATGGACCCTAGTTCACTTATCACTACATATCGGGACCGATGCAGCGCCTTGCCTTGTTGCAAGGACCCTAGCCCATTTTTCACTACACCCGGGGCTCGATGTAACGCATCGCTATGAAGGGTACACCCCAACAAAATATCATAAAGGTTCATCACATAAAAATAGCTAATTTTTTATGGCTGATTCGCAACTCCTGACACCAACCCTCCTCCTTTATCTTGACTTAGGACAAGCCATGCCTGCAAACACACATAGACAGAGTTAATACAACACAACTCTCTTCCCAAAATAAATTCCAACGTTATCACATTGGCTTGGCGGCTCCAACAAGAAGGATCTCTCTCCAAGGTCACCTACTGCTGCTCATCTGCTCCTACGAACGAAGGTTCGCGATCATCACCGGTACCAATCACACGGTACAAAAATTGCAATGGTGAGTTTATTATACAAGATCAACAAGTACCACATAACAATGATTAGCAAGAAAACATAACAATAATAACCACAATCACTATCAATAATCAATCAGATCAACATACACTAGTCATTAACTTTTTCCACAATTCAAATCAATTATGCTCAGAATGATGCATGCACTTGACTCAACTCTCAGAATGCAATGTGGTACCATTCTCATGGATATTGTGATAACCCTAAGTCATGGCATGGTTGGTGCCATACCTCCCCGCGCGATAGCGCGGGGATTCGCATCAGAAAACCCTGTTAAGGGTGTGACGCGGATGGCGCCAGGTCTGGCGCTGATGGCGCCAAAGTTTTCCAGCCCACGCGGATAGCGCCATGGGTGGCGCGGATCGCGCGGTAAGTGGCCTGGAAAACCTTTTCTCACTGGAATTCCACGCGGACAGCGCCAGAGGTGGCGCGGGTAGCGCCACAGGTTCTGGAAGCTGACGCTGATGGCGCGGAAGTGGCGCTGATAGCGCCAGAAGCACCGCCATTGTGGCGCGGATCGCGCGGGATGCGGCGCGGATCGCGCCAGAGCTCGGGCAGGCTGAGTATAAAAGGGCAGAACGCGTTTTTTAGAAGGAAAAACTTCTTCTTCTTCTTCCCTTCGCTCTGGACCTCCATTAAAGCAGTTCCAAGCTTCCAAGGACCTTAGTTTATGATCTAAACACCTCCCAATGACCTATAAGCTTGTGTGAATTACCTAGAAATCTTGAATCCTTCATTCCTTCTCTTTGAAAACCCTTGTGAGTGAGAAATCCTTTCTCAAGGAATTAGCTCAAAGACTTGAGTTGGTTGAGAACAGCGGCTTAGGAAGGACACCAGAGCTTGGGAAAGCTGTTCTGAGGTCAATTGAGTCGCCGCTAAGGTAAGAAACTCAAGTTCCTTTGGGTAATTGGGAATTTGGGATTTCCTGAGTAATGTGACCCACAGTGAGATGGGGCTAGAATTAGCCCAGGGTCCTGTAGAGAAACTTACTCAGGGCAATGTAATGATGAAGGATTAGTTTTCAGTTTTAAATTCTGATGACTTTGAATTTTGGCTCTGTGTTATCTGTGTGACCTGTGTGATGGTCACTTGTGATTATCTGTTGAGATGCCAGAGCCTTAGTTATGCTTATGTTGAGCCTGAGAAAAAGCCTTGTGTGGGCAGATATTGATTAAACCCTAGTATAAGGGATTTCTGATATGTTATGTATTGTGAATTGTATGCCTGAGGGCTTATTTTAATATAAGGTTTACATGTGCCTTGATTAGGCTTTGATTCTGAGACTGTTGGTGGCAAGAGCCACAGACCTGGGAAGGAATTACTGACTGAGACCTTACCAGGTAAGTTCTGTGTCCCTGGGAATGAATTCCCGCATGGTTGCACACCACACTCCGGGGGAGTGTTGGTCATAATTCATAATGCATGCATTTGATTGTTGCATTACTGAAATTGATTTGTATGCACTTGAAACTGATTATGCTATTATTAAGGCG
>CM023959.1:19685562-19705783 GCA_013407115.1 Glycine latifolia | reverse complement strand
TTGAGGGTTCTCTGCCATGACTTAAGCGTTGAGGGTTCTCCGCTAGGCATTGAGGGTTCTCTGCCATGACTTAAGCGTTGAGGGTTCTCCGCTAGGCATTGAGGGTTCTCTGCCATATGATTTTAGGCGTCGATGAGATCCGCCATGTTTGGATGCTTGATATGTTGATATGAAAGCCAGGAGGCCCTTTGGTTGTGTAACTGCCTTGTGTGTGCTTTATGGATTGTGAGCCAGGGTGGGAATGATTTCCCAAGGACCCTGAGCTTACTGAGATATGTTATCTCACCCCGTGTGGGGGTTTATATGATTTCAGGTGATATCTCTGGAAGAGAAGAGCAGTCTCAGGGCAGGAGGCCCAGTCGAGACTAGGCTACTTGATGTAGGAGCCGCATGGAGAGCTTGGAAGCTCTGTTTTGACTTTCATTTTGATGTATAGTCTGTACTCCCTCCTGGAGGGCTTATATTCTTTTGGTATCCCCACGATGTGCTGTGGACTCTGATGTATATATATTTGTGTATAGGACTGGTTCTGATATGTGATACTTTTCCTCCCGAGCATAGTGTTGGCTATTTTGCTTATCTGCCTACCTTTATTATAGTAATGTTAAACTGGATCAGCAGGGGTGTGAAGTATATGTTTTATTGTATGTGTTTATTCCACACATAATGTATCAAGAAAACGATCCTATACTTCCGCTGTGCTATCTAATGTGTATTTTATGTACTAATCTGATATTATTAATGATAACACGTCGGAGGCCTACGGGGTGTTACAGATATAGCCTCTCTTAGGAAAATGATTCAGTAGTTTATCAGGGTCACCCTGTCGTGCACTGGCCATTCCCCCCCCCCCATGGTGATCAGATTGAGCCACAAGGGAATTCCAAACCGAGTGGCCCCTTAGTACTCGCGTTTTTATCCTATAAAAACCACAAGTACACACTGCCTTCATTCTATTTCCATCCATGCAATTATGAAGTATGAAACATGGGCATATCAATGCACTGACCATGGATAAGGACCAACTCTTTCTTGCAAGGATATCCAATAAGTCATGCACATCCCATGTACATACACAACATACAACCATGGGCTCATCAATGCACTGACCATGGATAGGGACCAACCCTTCCCTGTAGGGATATCCAGTCATGCACCCCCCATGTGTATCCACAGCATACAATGACATTGTCAACATCAACATTATCTCTCATCAATGTCATTATCAACATCAATATCATTTCATCTCAATGTCATCAACACATCAACATCATTTTATTTCAATATCATCATCATAAACATCAATATTATCTCATTTCAATATTATCAACTATATCATCTCATTTCAACATCATCAACCATATCAACATTATTTCATTTCAACATCATCAACCACATTAATAGCATCTGAATTTCAATATCATCTCTTTCATTCATAACCCATATTATCATGAGACTGGTATTTTAGGAAATTTCTAAATTAAAGATAAGGACTACAATATAGAAAAGACACTCTTATGCTCATTTAAAAATTTAATAAAGAATTCAATAGAAGAACGTATTATAAAATATTTGGCAGAGTCTCCTCTGTAATTAAGACTTTTCCAAAAAATCCAATCATTACAACAACAACATCATTCACATTTTTATCCATCAATAACAAATTCATCGCATCCCATTAGTTAAAAAATAGTTTTTCTTGAAAACGAGCACACGACATGAACAAACATACATCAATAATAAATATATCACATCCAATTAGTTTAAAACATAGTATTCCTTGAAAATCAGCACACAATAGGGACAACCATACATCTTCATAATTGGGTTCCCTGACCCCCAACTATGGTATCAAAAACTGTAACCAAACAATAAACTCCCCTTACCTATCTATCTCCCTCTGTTAGCTCTTAGAAGCGTCGTTTTGAGATCTCTAGTGTTCACGTGCTTTGGCCCAAACACAGAGCTCTATATACCAATTTGAAGATAACGTAGTATAGATTTCAAAGACAAAGTTAATATTAACATTCGAGGTCAAATACCTACTCAAATTTAAAAGGGGCTAAAATGGTGTTTTGGGAGTCCACATAAAAAGGACATCATTTTAAAATTCCAATCACATCAATATGACCGGGGCTCAATGAAGGTCACAAAAATGACATCAATATTATAAAAAGGAAACTTTTATAATGTCTCATTTTCAAAGGGTCTTCAAAGGAAGTGTAAAAACACCCAATAATGGTATCCAAATCACAAGAAATATCAAGAGAGGCTTCAAACTTGCTAGGAGAAGGCATAGAAAATAGAGTTACCTCGAAGAAACCGTAAAGGGAGGATTGGAGGCTCTGTTCTCTACTAAATCCTCGAGTTGAGTTTTGAAGATTCCACTCCGATTAAAGTGTTTCTCTCTGTGCAGTGGTTCAACGACAAGAAACGGCGGCTCATGGCGGTCACCGGTGACTGTGGGTGGTGGAGAAGGATGATGGGAGGTTGGGTGGCTGTTTGGGGAAGAAGAAGACAAGTTTTTCGAGCCTTTGATGTTGTTGTGCGAATTTATAACTGACTTTACTCGCCCGGGCAAATTTTGGCTTGCCTGGGTGAGCTGACCCGATTTTGAAATTTTACTGCTTCTGTGAAAAGTTAATATCTCATGTTTCAGATGTTATTTCTCAAATCCCAACGGTCAAACAATGCATAGTTGGGTTAGGAGCCTAATTGTAAAATATGAAGGCGATCCAACGGTTAACCAATCCAAAATTATGATTTTATCAAAATAGGTTTTGGGTCAAACTTGGAATCACTCATTTCCAACACAAATCAATCAACCTCCACCTAACCTAACATCCACACCAAACAGTTGCACAAGGATAATTTACACAAATTCAACTAATTTAAACTAATCAAATAATCAAATAATACAAGAAATACATCAAACATATATTTTTAGTTATCAAAATTTCAGGGCGTTACAACATTTGTAACATCCCGGGCGCTGACTAGGGCGGGGAGTGATCATCGATGCAATGAGGCACAGACACGGAGCGACTCCTGGCAGGCTTCTAGCGGGAGGGGCACATGAATGAATCAAATACACACTCGAACGAGAGGTATCCAGAGACTGTGCAGGTATGAGACTGTACAGTTTAGGATAACTTAAAAGGAAATAATAGGTACTACCTATACCAACAAGGTGCATCTACTTTTTGGTAGCCCATAACTTAAGAACTCCATAGTTAAGCGTGCTTAACTTGGAGCAATTCTGGGATGGGTGACCTCCTGGGAATTTTCTCAGGAAGTATGTGAGTGAGGACAAAGCACACTGAAAAGTCTTGTGTTGGTATGTGGGGATAGTCATTGATCCTGCAAGTGGTCGGGCATTACAACATTTATATGATTGTAAGATAGATAGGACATTTCATAGATTTAGTGGAGATAATAGAAGTGTAGTTTTGCATGATAGTGTAGTTTTGGATAGTGGTATAGTATATACCGATTTTATCACTAATCTTATTTCTGAACCTTCTGTTTCTGAAATTTTTTATTCTCAAATTGGTATTGATACAATGGTGAATAACAATCGAAGTCTTAAGGAATTGGCTACACTTGATGTTGTTTATCAACCTTGGTGTATTCAACATCCTAAGAAAAATGTTAGTTATGAGCTAAAATCTAGACTAATTCATTTGCTTCCAAAGTTTCATGGTCTTGCAGGTGAGGATCCACAAAAGCATCTTAAGGAGTTTCATGTAGTGTCTTCCACCATGCGCCTAATGACATTCATGAGGACTATGTGAAGATGAAAGTATTTCCATTCTCTCTGGATGGTGTGACTAAGGACTAGTTATACCTTCAACCAGATTCTATCAACACTTGGACAGATATAAATAGAGGATTTTTAGAGAAATTATTCTGTGCATCCAAAACAACATCCATCCGAAAAGAAATCTGTGGTATAAGGCAGCTACCTGGAGAGACATTATATGAGTATTGGGAGAGATTCAACAAGTTGTGTGCCACCTATCCTTACCATCAAATTAGTGAGCAATTATTGATCCAGTATTTTTTTATAAAGGATTGATGTTAATGGATAAGAGTATGATAGATGCAGCCAATGCAGGCGTTTTAATGGACAAGACTCTTCTTGCTGCAAGACAATTTATTTCTAACATGGCAAAGAATTATCAGCAATTTGGTACTAGAATTGCTACACCATCCAAGGCTGCTGCAAATGAAATTTATGTTTCTATGGTTACTGATAACTAGAGATTAGAGAATAAACTGACAGAATTAACATCAGTTGTGAGACAACTTGCCATTGGTCAATAGCAGAATGTGATGGCAGCCAATTAAACAAGGTTGTGTGGTATCTGTTGTGCCCCTGATCATCAAACAGATACATGTCCCCTCTCCAAGAAACAGAACAAGTTGTTGATGTTTCTGCCATGCAACCTAGATAGTCATTCAGACCTCAACAACAACAATATAATCCTTACTCCAATACTTATAATCCTAGTTGGAAAGATCATCTGAACTTCAGGTATGGTCTTGGTCCACAACAGTAGCAGACACAACAACAATATCATTCAGACAGTAGGAAAATCAACCCTCCACCAGCAAATACTAAGCTCCTCCATTCAAACAACAATTCCAGCAATCTGCACCTACACTTGCACAACCTGTGAGAGTAGTTCTGGACCTTCCTTGGAGGAGCTGATGAAGCAAATGGCAACCAGCAACATTCAATTTCAACATAATGGGAGTGCCACCATCCAAGGCTTGCAGACTCAGATTGGACAGTTAGCTACAACTGTCAACCAGATACAATATCGAGGTTCTGGAAAAATTCCAGCACAGCCAATTATTAATCCAAAGAATGTGAGTGTTATTACCTTGAGGAGTGGCAATGAGCTTCCAAATTCAATTGATGTTGGTGCCAAAATTGACGATGGTGCCAAAACAGATTCTACACCAAAATAGATTTCTTTACCTTTTCCTTTTAGATCCATTCCTACAAAGAAAGTCGAGCTTGATTCTTATCTTCTTGACATTTTCAGGAGGGTGGAAGGAAACATTCCCCTCTTAGATGCCATCAAACATATTCCAAAATATGCAAAATTCTTGAAGGATTTTGTTCCCACAACAGGAAGCTAAAGGGAAATGAGCAAGTGAAGATGGGCACAAATGTTTCTGCACTTATACAAAGCAACATTGTTGTTGCCATTCCACCATCCACCTTGCAACAGAAGTACAAAGATCCTGACACTTTCATTGTCCCTTGCATAATTGGAGATTGTACTTTTACAAATGTCATGCCCACGTCATTTTACAGGTCATTACATCTTGGTGATTTGAAACCCACTAGTGTTGTCATTCACTTAGCCAACAGGAGTGTTACGCTTCCACTTTGAGTTATTGAAGATGTGCTGGTGCGAGTTAATGATTTGATTTTTCTAACAAATTTTTACATTTTGGATATGGAGAATGAGTCTTCCAGTCATGGTTCCACATTGATCCTAGGGAGACCAGTCTTGATGATAGCCAGGACAAAAATTGAAGTGCATAAAGGAACTCCTGCCATGGAATTTGGTGACGATGTTGTGCATTTTAAAATTTTTGAGGCCATGAGACATCCTACAGAGGAGCATTTTGTTTTCCTTGTAGATATCATTAATG
This sequence comes from Glycine latifolia, assembly GCA_013407115.1. NCBI lineage: Eukaryota > Viridiplantae > Streptophyta > Magnoliopsida > Fabales > Fabaceae > Glycine > Glycine latifolia. The sequence goes on along the minus strand of CM023959.1, from coordinate 19,700,110 downwards.
TTGCAATATGTAGTGTAGATATTTATACAGATTTACTTTTTGAACTTTCTGACTTTTCTGATTTTGATTGTGGTTCTTTTACCTGTGTATGTGGTGATTCTAATGATTCTGTTGTTGTGTGTTGTATTTGTCCAAAGATTTCATCTACAATTCACTCTGATTGTGTTATAGGTACAGGTCCTAACTCTCCTATCTCCCTTCCATTAGCCACCAACCTTCCCTTGCTATCCACCATCCAGCCACCTTCATTGGAGCCAAAGCCATTACCTGAGCACCTTAAATATGCTTATTTAGATGATTTTCAAAAGCTCCTAGTCATCATATCCAGCAGCCTATCACCTGAGCAAGAAGAGAAGTCGTTGGACGCTTTGAGAGGCCACAAAAAGGCCATTGGATGTACGCTTGCTGACCTTCCCAGAATAATTCCTTCCACATGAATGCATTGGATACTCTTAGAGGATGATTCTAGGATGGTAAGGCAGCCATAAAGGAGGCTGAATCTCACCATTCTTGATGTAGTGAAGAAGGAGGTGATGAAGTTACTAGCCATAGGATCATCTATCCAATTTCAGATATCACTTGGGTTTCACCTATCCAAGTGGTCCCTAAGAAATTGGGTATCACTGCTGTGAGTAACCAGGATAATGAGTTGATTCCGACTAGAGTCACGAAAAGTTGGCGAGTTTTGATTGACTATAGGATACTTAACCAAGCAACTCGTAAGGACCATTTTCCTCTCCCATTCAAGGACCAGGTTCTTGAGAGGTTGGCAAGTAAATCGCATTATTGCTTTCTTGATGGTTTTTTAGGTTACATGTAGATTCATATTGTACCGAAGGACCAACACAAGACCATATTCACCTGTCCATTTGGCATATTCGCCTACACCAGGATGCCCTTTGGCCTATGTAATGCTTCGGGAACATTCCAAAGGTGCATGGTGAGCATCCTTTTAGATTTATTAGAGAGTTTAATGTAGGTGTTTATGGATGATTTCACTATTTATGGTTTCTCTTGTGATGCATGTTTGGATAGCCTCTCTAGATTTCTAGACAGATGCATTAGGACTAACCTTGTTCTTAACTTTGAGAAATGTTATTTTATGGTACATAAGGGGGCATTTGGTCTCTAGTAAAGGTATTGGGATCGATAAGGTCAAGATTGATGTTATTACTTCTTTACCTTGCCCCGCTTCTATGTAGGAAGTTTGTTCTTTTCTTAGACATGCAAGTTTTATAGGAGATTCATCCAGGATTTCAGCAAGATTGCCTTGGCATTGTCCAAGCTTCTCTAAAAGGACGTAGACTTTGTGTTTAACCATCCTTGCAAATAGGCATTTGAAGAGTTGAGAAAGAGGTTCACCACCTTTCTCATCATGTAACCACCAGATTGGGAGCTTCCCTTTGAGGTTATGTGCGATGTTTCTAACTATGCAATTTGGGTTGTGCTGTCACAGAGAGATTATAAACTATCCCATGTCATTGCTTATGCTTCACGCACTTTAGATGCAGCCCAAGTTAACTACACCACCACTGAGAAAAAGCTTTTGGCTATTATTTTTGCTTTAGATAAATTAAGATCTTATTTGCTTTGCTCCCATATCACTATCTTTACTGACCATGCATCTTTGAAGTACCTATTGAAGAAGCCTGACACTAAACCTAGATTGATCAGGTGGATGCTTCTTCTTCAGGAGTTTGATATTGAGATTAAGGATAGGAGTGGTGAAGAAAACTTGGTGGCCTATCATTTGAGCAAGATTAAGGGACATGTTGAGTCATTTCCTATTAGGGATAATTTCCCTTATGAGCATTTGATGCATTTGCATTCATCACATGTTACACCTTGGTTTGCTGACATTGTGAATTTTATTGTTGCATCTGTTGTCCCACCTCATGCATCTAGGTCTCAAATAGATAAACTTAAAAGTGATGCTAAATATTATGTGTGGGATGATCCTTATTTGTGGTGGTTTGGTAGTAACCAAGTGATCTGCAGGTGTGTTCCAGATCATGAGATTCAGTCTATTCTTCAGTTTTCTCATGTCACACCTACCGACGGTCATTTTGGTCCTCAGCGGACCGCTAGAAGGGTGTTAGACTATGGGTTCTATTAGCCCACCATGTTTTGAGAAGCTCATCACTGTTCCACCACTTGTGAGCAGTGTCAGAGAGCAGGAGAGACCATTACACATAGGCATGAGATGCCTCGGTAGCCCATTATTTTCTGTGAGATTTTTTATGTATGAGGTATTATTTTATGGGTCCATTTCCTGTTTCTCATGATTTTTCATATATTTTGGTAGTGTAGAGAGGTTTCTGAGAGAGAGAATGTGAAAGATTTGCAAAGGGTTTTTATAGTGAAAGTTTGTAATGTTTAGTGATGGTGACGGTTAAGTGTTTAGGGTGAAGAGAAAGAAAGAAAATGTGGGGGAAGTTGAAAAGAAATAGGCTTTTTCAAAAAGGATATCACCGACTACAGGTGACTCGGCACAAGTGCACTCAAAGCGTTGTGTTTCACTAAACTTACACCCAAGGTCATAGTCCATATATTAGATGCATGTTTGTGGTGCACAAGTACTAACTAAGCTCATTAGATGATAGGTCCTTTGGCGCTTAGTGATGTGTTAATGCTTCACACATGGATTTGAAACTTCATTCCATAGGAAATCTGCTAAGTCTTTATCTTAACGAGATTAGCCTATCCTCAGTAAGGGGTTTTGTAAATAAATCAAAAAGTTGATCTAATGTGGATAGAAACTGTAATTGGACAGTACCCTTTTGAACATGATCCCTTATGAAATAATGTTTTATTTCTATGTGTTTGGCACATGAATGCATGATGGGATTTTTAGAAAGAACTATGGCAGAATTATTATCACAAAGAATAGGAATTTTACTATCAAACAAGTTGTAATCCTCATGCTGATGTTTGATCCATAAGAGTTGAGAATAGAAACTTGCAATTGATATATACTTTGCCTCTGCTGTTGATAGAGCTATTATCCCTTGTTTCTTGTCCCTCCAAGAAACTAAGCATCCACCAATGAAGTAAATTCACATCATAGTAACTAAGTAACCTGTATTCATTTTCTCTCTTAAAGCACAGACCAAGATTAGGGTCAATTAAATATCCAAATATGTGTTTAAACACAGATAAATGAAATTCCCTTGGTTCCTTTTGAAATTCGGCATAGAGACATACACTGAACATAATGTCAGGTCTGGAAGCAGTGAGATACAAAAGAGATCTTATCATTCCTCTATATGTCTTTTCGTCCACCTGCTTTGATTCTTCATCCAGCCCAACTACAATAGTTAGATGCATGAGGATTTTCATTAGCTTTGCATCATCCATCTTAAACTTCTTCAGAAGTTCCTTCACGTACTTGGTTTGATGTATGTATATGTCTTCGTCTATTTGCTTAATTTGAAGTCCAAGGAAGACTTCAATTCTCCCGTCATACTCATCTCAAACTCTGCCTACATAAGCTTGGAAAAATTATCGCATAGAGAGTCATTAGTAGCACCGAATATGATATTGTCCACATATAACTGGACGATTAGGAATTGACTACCATAATCTTTGTGAAACAAAGTAGTATCTACTTTTCCTCTTATAAAGCAATTTTTAGTTAAAAATGAATTTAACTTGTCATACCAAGCTTGAGGAGCTTGTTTTAAACCATATAAAGCTTTGTTAAGTTTAAAAACATGACGAGGGTAGATAGAACTCTCAGACCCAAGGGGTTGTTCCACATGGACTTCTTCCTTCCTTCATAAGTTCATTGAGGAACACACTTTTTACATTCATTTGATACATCATACCATAATGAACAACAAAGGATAGTAAAATGTGTATGGCCTCTAGACGAGCAACAAGAGCAAAACTTTCAATATAATCTATACCATCCTGTTGTGAGTAACCTTTGGCTACAAGCCTAGCCTTTTTCCTCACAACCTTACCTATTTCGTCCTGTTTGTTTCTAAACACCTACTTTACTCCAATAGCAAATTTTCCTTTGGGGAGTTCTACAAGCTTCCACACATCGTTCTTCTAAAACTGGTCTAGCTCTTCTTGCATTGCTTTGTCCCAGCATTAATTAGACATAGCATCATCAATGTGTTTTGGCTCAATCTCTAAAAGTAGCGTTGGATGCTTGAGAGTGTTCCTTGTCTGGACTTTGTCCTTAAGATCACCAATGATCTGGAACTTTGGATGATGTTTCCTCGGAAAATGTCCAATTGGTTCTCTAACTTCTTCAGGTTGATCGTCCACTGGTGAGTTGGACGCAAGCTTGTCTTGACTAGACACAGCAGCAAACTTAACGATATTTTTTATTTTCATCTCTACAAAATACTCATCCAGCTCTGACATTGTGGTGCCAGGCTAGTTGTCACTAATCTTACATGAATGGCCTCTTCCACACTCAAGGTTCTAGAGTTATACACTCTAAATGCTTTGGACGATTTAGAGTATCCAAGTAACATTCCATAATCACATTTGGAGTCAAACTTTTCTAGGTTATTTCTGGTGTTTAAGATGAAACACTGACATCCAAATGGGTGGAAATAAGAGATGTTGGGCTTAGGTCCCTTCCATAATTCATAGGGAGTCTTCTTTAAGATTGGCCTTATATAAATTATGTTCTGTAAATAACAAGAATTGTTTACTGCTTCAGCCCAAAAGTGTTTGGGGTTGAGTGATCGTTAACCATGGTCCTAACCATTTCTTGAAGAGATCTATTTTACCTTTCAACGACTCCATTCTGTTGTGATGTTCATGGAGTGGAAAAATTATGAATATCATTCTCTTCATAGAATTTATCAGAAAGATTGTTTTCAAACTCTCCCCCATGATCACTTCTAATTGAAGATATACAAATACCTTTGTCATTTTGAATCTTTTTATAGAATTTATAAAAGGTATCAAAAAACTCATCCTTGTGGGTTAGGAACCTGACCCATGTCCATCTAGTGTAATCGTCCATTATGACCAGACCATATCTGCGACTAGAGAGGGATGCATTCCTAGTTAGTCCAAATAGGTCAAGGTGTAGGAGCTCTAAAGGCCTATAAGTGGAAACAAAACTTTTAGGCTTTAAAAGAACTTTTTACTTGTTTCCCTTTCTGGCAAGTTTCACAAAGATAATCATCTTGATATAACAGCTTTGGAAGTCTTCTGACGAGACTTCTTCTAAAGCTTTGAGATTAACCTCAAGCTAGCATGACCAAGCTTCTTATGCCATACCCAATGATGCTCTTTGATCGAGAGTAAGCATTACACCTTTTGACTGGACAGATCACTGAGTTTATTCTTATAAATATTTTCTTGTCTCTTAGCAGAGAAGAGTGAAGAGTTGTCCTTGTTCTGGATGATACAAATATCCTTGTTAAAGGTTACCTTATATCCACTATCATATATGTAACACCCCGGACGTGTTATCATTAACAATATCATAAGCGCACTATCAGAGTTAAACAAACGCAGTGCGGAAACCACAGAAACGTTTTTCTTGATTTCATTATGCATGGAAATATAAAACACATCAACAAAATCATCATCCACAAGCCCCTTACTGATCCAGATAACATACACTATAAGAACATAGGCAGATAGCATAAAACTAAAACAGAGATAACTAGGAGGAATATACTCAGAATCTGTACATATACATGCTCAAAACAAGACCACATCGGTCATACATCAAAATACGTACAGAACTATGGGTGTACACTTACACCCTATACAAGACAGAGGTCAAATAAAGATTCTCCTAATCTTCATCTGCAGCCCATGACCACTCCAGCACTCTCAGCTAGGGGCCTCCTGCCCTGTGGTAACTTCTCTCCTCTAAAGCACCTGAAACCACAACCCACAACAGGGGTGAGATATACATCTCAGTAAGCTCAGGGTTCTGGGAGATCCTCCCTTACCCTGGTTCACCCCCAAGCACAAAACACAAAGGATGAAACATAATGAAGCCCAGGACACCGTCCTGGCTATTACACCTTCCCCAGCTCTCTGGGTACTAACTGGATGCTATCAGCATCGGAGGTATTCCACCTCATACAGGCTCTCTAGCCATCTGGCTCTCTAGCCATCGCAGACTCGTCTCACAGAGGTACCATAACCTAGTGTCCACCCTAGGACACGTCTCGTAACAGAGAGGCATCACCTCATCACTGAACAAGCATTGCCTGAGTCACCTACTCAGGACTTCACATACACACAATGCCTGAGGAATCCCTCAACTCAGGACTTCCAGAAATCCAGATATGGCTCATCTAAGAGGCCTTGGACTCTAATCCCCTCGGGAAGCCCTCTCTTAGAGATACATCATATCTGTCCACATGCCTGGCCTCACCAGGTCTTTCATATCATATGCCTGGGCAAGAACATCCATAAATGGGCAATCACCTCCAGGACTTCCACAACACCTGCCTGAGGAGTCAATCCACACCGGGAGTACCATCCATCAGGACTTCCATCTCAACTGCCTGGGGAGTCATCCACAACGGGAGCACCGTCCCACAGGACTTTCCTCTGCCTGGGGAGTCATCCACAACGGGAGCACCGTCCACCAGGACTTTCAACCACATGCCTAAGGGAGATCATCTCACACCGGAGGCACTCAATCCCTTAGGACTTCCATAAACACTGGCCTGGGAAATCCATCCAGGACTTCATCATCATCAATGCCTAAGGAGGAACATCCAGACGGGCAATCCACCCTTAGGACTTCAATCGGAGAGCAGTGGCACCTCCCAAGGAATCTCAGCTATTCCAGGGAGTCCTCAAACTCTTCCTCTGGCTAGGGAACCTCACTAGCCCGATACTATCGCAGTATCCTATAGGTTCCATCACCTGCAACCTCAGGTGCATAACACCCTCACACCATCTCGGTGTCTAGCCTAGGGTTCATTAGCATTCACAATTAACTATCCAAACAGGCCACACTGGTCTTTAATTCCACAGCATGCCTATGAATGAAATACAAAACAAGCATGGCATGCATCAATCACCCACTTGGTGGCCAACAAGAGAAAGGGAATAATCCCCAGAGCGATGAGCTTACCTGGCAAACAGTGCCTCACAGCTCCAGCCTCTTGAATAACGGTCTGCCTCTCTGACACCCTCAGTGTCAAGCCCTAACAAGGCACACAAACATATATCACAGACCATTCAGGCACATAAACAAACATTAGCTCATCAAACAGTCCTCAACTGCCTCTATGAAAGGAACCTCAGTCCTTTCTATCAACCCAGGTTATCTACCTAAGGTTCATCAGGCTCACTCATCACAAGCCTGTCCATAGACCCTCAGTGGTCTAGCTCAACCCAACCATGGGCTCAGAGTCATTTCAGACTCATACACCAGCCATTCACTATGAGCTCAGAGCTCAACAACCCAAATCCTCAGGGTTTCCATAGGGCTTGGACGGTCTATCTCTCCAGACCCCGTTCTCATGGCCTCTCAGGCACACAAGCCCATCATCATGGCCCTTGCATGTCTCAAATCAAGTGACTCAGTCCAAGTCACACATGCACCGCCTAGAGCCAAAACCAACAATCACCAAAACACAAACTGAAAGCTAATCCTTCCTCCTCTCATGATTCTAAGCACTTCTCTCAACTGGACCCAGAGCTAATTCCAGCTCTATCACAGATGGGTCACTATTCATCAAAACCCCCAAATCAGAAATTAACCGGAGAAACTCGAGTTTCTTACCTCAGAACTGCCGAGGAAGGCCTCTGGGCTACTCTCCCTAGCCTTGGTGCACTGAACCACCGCCGTTCCTCGCCCAATCTCGAGCTCTCTGCAGCTTTCTCAGAGAAGGGGTTTTCAATGAATAGGGAGGAAGGATTTTGGCTCAAACTTAGTTTCTAGGAGGTTTACTAGGCTTTGGAAGGTGTTTTGGCCAAGATATAAGGTCCTAAGAAGCTCGGGAACAGCTTTAATGGAGGTTGGGGTCGTGGGGAAGAAGGAGAAGCCTTTTCTTCTCTGAAAAACGCGACCCCCTTATATATAATGGCTGCACCGACCTTCCCGCGCGATCCGCGCGGGACACCGCGCCATCCGCGCCAGCTGCAGAAACCATGGCGCCATCAGCGCCACCTCCACGCTATCAGCGTGAACCTGCTGAGCCTGTGGCGCGATCCGCGCCACAACCCGCGCCATCCGCGCCAACCTCCAAACCCAGCTGGCGCTGGTGGCGTGGAAAACCAGGGGAAATGGGTATTCCAGGCCACTTCCCGCGCCACTCGCGCCACATTGGCGCCCCTCGCGCCATGTTCCAGAAAGTCTGGCGCTATCCGCGCCAGATCTGGCGCTGTCCGCGCCACACCCTTCACAGGGTTTCCTGTTGCTAGGTCCCGGCGCTATCCGCGCGGGACTTGGCGCCAGCCGCGCCACAGGGAGGGTCCTTACATTATAATTGACTTATGCTCAACAGATTATGCTTTGATCCTTTAATAAGTAAAACATTATCAATAAGGAGGAATACAAACCTTATCTACACCAATTATTAGACCTTTCTGATTCCCTCCGAAAGTGACCACCCCACTAGACATAGGGCTTAGGGATTGGAACATAGACTTTTTTCGTCTGTCATGTGTCGTGAGCAGCCACTGTCCAGGTACCATGATTGATGTTTCTTTCCTACTATCAAGAAAGTCTGCAACATGAATTATTTTATTCTTAGGTATCCAAATCTTTTTGGGCCAATTTCCCTTGTTAGCTTGTGGATGCTGGTAGGCACTGGACAGACCCTTTGATGGGTTACCTTTTTCAAGGAGGCCCTTGTACTTATGAGTTTCATGATCCACTTTTCCATAGAAATAGAAAACAATGACTTCTTCATCATGCATAACCTTTTTTTCCTAAGAAACCATGGCCAGATTTTGTTGGATTTAGGGGGAGCTGCAAGAAGATTAAAGCAAGGATAAAGTAATGGCTTGATGTTTTAGCTTTTACATGCCCAATCAATTTGAAGACATTTGTAATTTGTCTAAGTGGTTCAAGTTCATTGCCTTGTGATCCTTGCATTGTATTTGCATTCTCATTCTCATGCATACATGTTTTTGATTAAAGTACTAAAGTTGTTCAAATGATTTTAAAAGAATACAAGTTTTCATGGTTAAGTTTTTGGAAAAATGAAAACTTACTGCTTTAATCGATTACACAGTGTTTTAATCGATTAAAGACTTTTGTTCTAAATCTGGAAAAGCCATGAAGAACATATGAATTGATTATAGGCTTCTTGTAATCGATTACATAGTGCAATATGAAAATCATGCATCACTGCTTTAATCAATTATCATGTTATGTAATCGATTATCTTAGTTCTTTCGTTCATATGCATTACTGGTTTAATTGATTGCCACAATCAGTAATCGATTACACAGGCTTATTTCATATTTTGATCTTTACTGGTTTAATCGATTACCAATCGTATGTAATCGATTATCACACCTTATTTTACATACATGAAGACTACTTTAATCGATTACATTGCGTATTAATCGATTACTTGTTATTTTAATCGATTACATACGGTAAAATAATCGATTAGACTATCTTTTTAATCGATTACTGTCAGTTCAATCAGTTTTATATAAAGCTTTATGGGTCTACTCTCTATAAATAGACATTGAATGAACTATTCTGAGCATATGTGTTACTTACCCAAACGATACTAAGATTTCTAAGTGTCCAAGATTCTGATTTGTTCTGAGTGTGAAACACATCTTGTGAGATCAAGATCTCTGAGTTTTTAAAAAGATGTGTTAAAGAAAAGAAGGATTTTCAAGAGTTTGATTCCGAGCTTTGAATTTCATACAACCTGATTGATTGGTAAATTCATTCATACATTGAAGGATCACAGGTTGTGTCTCTTGAATCTTGCTTTAGAATTTTCTATGTATATTAAAATTCTGTTGTGATATATCAAAGTGTTTCTTTTCAAGCTTTCTAGAGTAGGGTTCTCTAGGGTTGAAGATCTGAGTAGGGTTCTCAGGATCTTTGTGATTTGTTTTCTAATAGTGTTTTAGATTTCAGATTCTTTATCTAGGGTTGATAAAGATAATCACTTGTAAATTGCTTGTAAAGGATATTTTGATATAGTGAAAACTCTAACCAAGTGTTGGTTGGAAGACACTGGATGTAACCTCCATGTTAGAGAGGTGAACCAATATAAATTGTCGAGTCTTTTGTTCTAATTATGTGTATCTTTCATTGCTTGTATTTGGGTAATCAAAATATTATTAGTAAAGAAAATATTTCTATCATTACATGCATATCAAGGTTGATCTTGATTGAAAGAAAAGTTCTGATTTTTAAAAGGTGATTAAGTGATACGATCTAGATTTCAAATTCTGCAATTTGTTTTAGAAAAATTTTAAATATCTGTTTTAAACCAATTCACCCCCCCCCCCCTCTCTTGGTTTATTTGTAGTGTGTTCATTGTGTTTTCAATTGGTATTAGAGCTGGTTCTTGAAAGTTATTCAAGATCGTTTTCTTTTCAAAGAAAATGAATACTACTCAAATAACTTTTTGAGAGGGAGCTTTTCTCAATCGACCACCAATGTTTGAGGGTGAGCATTTTAGTTTTTGGAAAAATCGTATGCTGATCTTTATTCAATCCAATGATCCTGGTGCGTGGAATGCTATTGAAAAAGGTCCTTTGGTTCCAATGAAAACTATTGATAATAATTTGATTCCCAAAGAATGGGATGAAATGACAAATGTTGAAAAAAGAGTTGTGCAATATGATTTTAAAGCTAAAAATATGATTACATCTGCTCTTTCTTCTAATGAATTCTTTAGAACTGTGAGATGTAGAAGTGCAAAAGAAATGTGGGAAATGTTAGAGGTAACTCATGAAGGAACAGATGAAGTAAGTAGATCAAGGAAGCATGCCTTGATTCATGAATACGAAATGTTCAAGATGAGCAATACTGAAAACATATCTCAGCTGCAAACAAGGTTCACTCACATTGTCAACCATCTTCTTGGTCTTGGAAAGACTTTTGATGCTGAAGAATTAAACATCAAAATACTAAAGTGTCTAACAAGACCATCACAACCAAAAGTAACAGCAATCAAGGAATCCAAAGATTTGTCCAAAATGTCCATGGCTGCACTTTTTGGTAAGCTTCTTGAGTATGAACTTGAAATGTCACAACTAACCAATGTAGAAGATGCAGATAAGAAACATAAAAGTATAGCCTTGAAAGCTGCATCCTCTAAAGTGGAAAAGGAAGAAGACTCAAATGAAGAAGATAAAGATGACAACATGAATCTTATTGTCAAAAAGTTCAGCAAATTTATGAGAAGAAACAAGAATAGAAAGTTTACTAAGTTCAACAAGAAAAATGACAACATCAACAACAACAATACCTCTACCAACTTCACTTACTTTGAATGTGGAAAGCCTGGACACATTAAATCTAAATGTCCAATATTTTGAAGAAGCAACAAGGTGAGAGGAAAGCAAAGAAAAAAGGGAAGTCAAAGAAGGCATATATAGCACGGGAAGACAATGATTCAACAACCTCCGAATCATCAAGTGAGAATGAAGAAGCAAATGTTTGCTTCACATCCACTTTAAGTGATGATGAAGATTTCTCAAGTGCTGAATCTGAGATAAATTCTGAATATGATAATATTGTTGATGCCTTCCATGAAATGCATGAAGAGGCTCAAAGGCTTGCACAAACCAATAATAGGCTAAAAGGTAATCTCAAATGGCATATTACCAAAGTTGCTTAATTGCAATCTGAAATTTGCAATTTGAAATAAGCTAATGAAAAACTTATTTCAAGTTACAATGCTAATGGATGTGTATGTGCCTTATCAATTTCAAATGTCAATAAATGCAATCTTTTACAAAAAGAATTTGATGATTACAAAAAGAGTCAAGGTAAAAAGTACATGCTTTTACTTTCTGAAAATTCTTACTTGGTTGATCTTTTGAAAAGACTCTATACAGGAAAATGTAGTTTGAATCAAATGCTTAGTGTTCAAAAGTATGTTGGAGATACTTCTGGTTTGGGTTACAAACATGGATCAAAATCTTTTGGAAAAACAAAGTTTGTACCACCAAAATAGAAATATCAAAGAAGCTTTTCAAAAACCAAGTATCATCATTTGACTCAGTTTGAAAAAGCATCAAAATCTATTACTTGTAATTATTGCATGAGGAAAGGTCATACATCTGTTAGGTGCTATGCTAGGAGATACTATGTGCCTAATTGAGAATGCATTTGGGTGCCTAAGAGAAAAAGGATTTCAACTAACCCCTATGGACCCAACTCACATTAAGTACCTTTCTTTGTTACTTAATTTGAATTCTGCAGGTGCGTCTAAGAGCAAAATCATCACTATGGTATCTTGACAATGGCTGCTCTAGACACATGATAGGTGATATCCATGCTTACAAATGTCATACTACAAGATGAAGGATTTTTCATTTATGGTGATAATAATAAAGGGAAGATAGTTGGAGAAGGAGACATAGGAGACAGCCTCAAAACTATGATCAGAAATGTTTTATATGTTGAAGGCTTGAAACATAATCTCCTAAGCATAGCCAACTATGTGACAAAGGGTTCAAAGTGTCATTCAATAACAATTGTTGTTTGATTTGTGACAATCAAAGTGGTGAGGTTATCCATGTTGGTAAGAGAAAGGGTAACATTTATGTTCTATCCATTGATCATGCATTCAAATATAACACTAGCTGGCTTATAAGTAAAACTGATGAAACATGGTTATGGCATAGAAGAGCTAGTCGTATAAATATGCATCATATGAACAAGCTTATAAGAAAGGATTTGGTTATAGGCTTGCCTAAGCTTAATTTTGAGAAGGATAAAATATGTGAAGCTTGTCAAAGCGGGAAACACACAAAGAATTATTTTCAAAGTAAAAATGTTGTTTCTACTTCTAGACCTCTTGAGTTGCTTCATATGGATTTATTTAGTCCTTCAAGAACCATGAGCTTAGGGGGTAACTTCTATGGGCTTGTCATTGTAGATGATTACTCAAGATACACATGGACTTTATTTAGAAGATCCAAGAGTGATGCATTCACAGCATTTAGAAAGTTAGCCAAGATAATTCAAAATGAAAAAGCTTGCAATATTGTTTCAATTAGAAGCGATCATGGTGGAGAATTCCAAAATGCATACTTTGAAAAGTTTTGTGAAGAATTTGGAATTAATCACAATTTTTCAGCTCCAAGAACACCCCAACAAAATGGTGTTGTGGAGAGGAAAAACAGATCACTTGAGGAAGGTGCAAGAACACTTCTAAATGAAACAAACTTGCCTAAGCACTCTTTGGCTAATGCTGTAAGTACGGTTTGTTATACTTTGAATAGGATTCTCATAAGGTCTATTTTGAAGAGAACCCCTTATGAACTATACAAAGGAAGGAAACCAAACATATCTCGTTTTAGAGCATTTGGCTGCAAGTGTTTTGTGTTAAATAATGGTAAAGATTCTCTTAGCAAATTTGATTCTAAAGCTGATGAAGCAATTTTTCTTGGTTACTCTTTGCAAAGTAAAGCTTATAGGATCTTTAATAAAAGAACATTGTGTGTTAAGGAATCTATCCATGTCATATGTGATGAGTCTAACACCTCCAAGGAGGATTTGGAGTGTGATATTGATGCAGGACAAAATGAATAGTCAACTCCTTTACAAAAGCACAAGGATTGGAGAACAACTAAAGATCTTTCCCTTGACAACATAATTGGGGAAGTATCCAAGAGAGTTTCTACTAGATCCTCTTTAAAAAATCTTTGTTGTACCATGGCTTTTGTTTCACAGATTGAACCAAAAAACATTGATCAAGCTTTGCTGAATGAACATTGGTTAATATCTATGCATGATGAATTAAATCAATTCAAAAGAAATCAAATTTAGGAATTGGTTCCTAGACCATCAACTTATAAACCAATTGGCACTAAATGGGTTTTTCAAAACAAGCTAGATAAAAGTGGTATCATAGTAAGGACAAAGCTAGATTGGTTGCTAAAGGATACAACCAAGAGGAAGGCATAGACTATGATGAAACTTATGCTCTAGTTGCTAGATTAGAAGCCATTAGGTTGTTACTTGCATATGGTTGCTTAATGAACTTTAAATTGTTTCAAATGGATGTTAAAAGTGCATTTTTAAATGGCTACATTGAAGAACAAATATATGTAGACCAGCCTCCTGGATTTATTGATTATAAACTTCCTAACCATGTTTTCAAATTAAGAAAAGCTTTATATGGTTTGAAACAAGCACCAAGGTCTTGGTATGAGAGATTGAGCAAATTTCTGCTTGACCAATCTTTCACAAGAGGTGAAGTTGACAAAACCTTGCTCATCAAGAAAAGAGGAAATGATATCTTGTTGGTTCAAATCTATGTGGATGACATTATATTTGGTTCAACTAATCAATCTATGTGTAGAGAATTTTCAAGTCCAATGCAGAGTGAGTTTGAGATGTCAATGATGGGGGAGCTTACATTCTTTCTAGGACTACAAGTCA